>CM069866.1:65486685-65549185 GCA_036172795.1 Pelodytes ibericus
TCTCTCCCCCTGTAAGATCTCTATCTCTCTCTCCCCCTGTGGTTTCTCTCTCTCCCCCTGTGGTTTCTCTCTCTCCCCTTTAATGTCTCTCACTCTCCCCCCCCCTCCCTGTAATCTCTCTCTCTTTCTCTCCCCCTGTGGTGTCCTCACTCTCTCTCTCTCCCCCTGTAATGTCTCTCTCCCCCCCTCTGTAATGTCTCTCTCCCCCTGTAATGTCTCTCTCCCCCTTTAATGTCTCTCCACTCTCCCCCCCCCCCTCCCTGTAATCTCTCTCTCTTTCTCTCCCCCTGTGGTGTCTCACTCTCTCTCTCTCCCCCTGTAATGTCTCTCTCCCCCCCTCTGTAATGTCTCTCTCCCCCTGTAATGTCTCTCTCCCCCTTTAATGTCTCTCACTCCCCCCCCCCTCCCTGTAATCTCTCTCTCTTTCTCTCCCCCTGTGGTGTCTCACTCTCTCTCTCTCCCCCTGTAATGTCTCTCTCCCCCCCTCTGTAATGTCTCTCTCCCCCTGTAATGTCTCTCTCCCCCTTTAATGTCTCTCACTCCCCCCCCCCCCCCGTAATCTCTCTATCTCTCTCTCCCCCTGTGGTTTCTCTCTCTCCCCCTGTGGTTTCTCTCTCTCCCCCTGTAATGTCTCTCTCCCCCTGTGGTTTCTCTCTCTCCCCCTGTAATGTCTCTCTCCCCATTTAATGTCTCTCACTCTCCCCCCCCCCCCTCCCTGTAATCTCTCTCTCTTTCTCTCCCCCTGTGGTGTCTCACTCTCTCTCTCTCCCCCTGTAAAGTCTTCTCTCTCCCCCTTTAATGTCTCTACTCTTGCCCTCCCCCTGCAAACATCCAGTTGCGGCGGCCGAACTTCTTAAAGTAGCTGCCCCCAAATTCATGCTGCAGCGGCCCCACGGCAGGATTTTTACTGGTGAGCGGGTCCGGCCCTGCGGTGCAGTAACTACAGGATATGTGTTGCTCAGTAGCGAGTGGCCTGTAGAATAGCAGCATTATTAGCCCCTTCCTCTCCATCTCATGTGTGAGTGCTGCCGCGAGTGTCTGGAATGCCCCTCACTCAAGCAGTGTCACTGCTCACAAGTCTGAAAACACAGGATTGTGGTCCCGATTCCCACTCTACCATCTGTTACGAAAGAACTCGGCGGAACAGCCTTCAAAAATTGGCACAGTCCCACCCAAAGTAGGCCAGTTGGGGAGGCATGCCGTCACCCTGAATTGCTGAGAAAAATTGTATCGCTCCTAGATAGTCCACCAGGTGGCGCTACAATACCGATGCTTTCATTGCACATTTTGGGATAGCACCACAGAGATTTTTCTCACCGTTTCGGGGGTGACATACGGGAATCACAGTAACTCTGGAATAACCGTGGACCCTGGTAGGTCCTGGAGATCTCAGGATAACTTGACACATGTGCATGGGTTAGAAGTTTTAGTTTAAGGGTGGTTAGAATTAGGGGTTTAGAATTAGGGTTTAGGGGGTTAATTTTAGTATTAGGGTTCGTGGTTAATTTTAGTATTAGGGTTTAAGGGGTTAATTTTAGTTTTAGGGTTTAGGGGGTTAGTATTAGGGTTTAGGGGGTTAGTATTAGGGTTCGGGGGTTAATTTTAGTGTTAGGGTTTAAGGGGTTAATTTTAGGGTTTAGGGGGTTAGTATTAGGGTTTAGGGGGTTAGTATTAGGGTTCGGGGGTTAATTTTAGTATTGGGGTTAATTTTGGTATTGGGGTAAGTATTGGAATCATTTATTAGGGGGGGTATTTTCGTTTTACTTTTACATTTGTAAGAGCTGACAGTTCAGCGCTGTGAACCGCGTTATACTTCATTGCTGACAGTTCAGCGTTCTAACTGCCGCGCTGAACTGTCAGCGATGAAGATGCGGCGAACAAGTGTCCTAGACCCCTCAATTCCTTGGTTAGGGGTTAATTTAGATTTGATGTATTATTTTTTTATGGCAAATCTTCCAAGTTTTTGTTTTTTAATATTTGCTTATGTTATATGACATGGTTTTCCGTTCTATAATAAAAACAAACTCTTAGAACATAATAAAATACCTTACAAAGCAAATAAGACACATGTTTCCTTCTTCTTAATGTTCAAATAAAATGTCTATCAAGCAATCTGAAATAATTTAGCTCATCACACTCACTCCCTTAGACTGGAAAATGTTAGTTAGAGAAACTGCGATCAGTGATATTTTATGTCATTGGTCCAGTAAATGCCATTTACCTTCTATTTTTTTTACGATGTCATTTAATTTCATCTACAGCTGTTACCAAGGACTTGTTCTTCTACAAATATTGGAATGAAGTAATGCGACAAAAATACACAAGGAAACAGATACTTGAAAACTTTAACCTGACATAAGATATTGCTTTGGAACAAGGAAATAGTTTCAAGATCTTTGTTAAGTGTTGGTAACATTGTGCAATATTATTAAAGGGCAACTGTCAGCTAACAAAGGAAGTTATGTTTATTGGAAAGTGACATGACTTTTTTGCCCTTGTCCTTTCCTTGACATGAGCTGTTTTAACAATCCTGCTGTGTTTTTGTTTAGCTGTGATTTTTTCTCTCTCTCGTTTACAGTATCCACACATATTACATATTCTATTGATTGGCAAAAGAGGGGTTTTCTTTAGATACCATTAGTTTTATCTTATCATACAATTTACCCTTATGCTTACCCTAATGCTAGGGCTAATTTAGGGCTCCCCCCCCCCCTTTTCTATTGCCTCTGCCATCTAACAACGGAAGTGAAAACTCAAGATCTCGGCCACAATAGGGCAGTGTCATATTGGAGGTGCATGCTGCTCTCCAATATGGCGGTTCCTTATACAACCATATACCACTTCCTGATGCTCTATTACATTGCCTGCCTACCTTTAACTCCTCTGAAATTATTACTTGTAAATTTCTTTTTGAGATGTTGAGGGATATCTAACAGATAACCATAACAGATGTTCACTGAGATCAGTAGTGGAACCCAGAGGAAGAACATGATATGTATATTTTCAATTTTTTTCCCCAGTCAGTGGATTCAGTGTCCAACTCCCCACCAAAGCTGATTAAGCATGCTCCAGACTAATTATTAATGAGGGCTGCACCTAATTTGAGTCAACAGTGGGGAACTGATTTTGATATCTAACAGAAACCTATATACATAATTAATGTTCACGTGGTCTAATTAGAGTTGTGACCCAGCAGGTATTTTAAATTGGCTCACAACCAATGTTAAGTCTATAGACACAATAGCATGGCTGTTATTAAAAAAATAAAAATGCCACTGAGAGAGCAGCAGTAAAGGTATGTACTGGGGAAAGGGGGATTATTTTATTGGGCACACAAACAGTGGCATATTAATGAACAAACTAACAGTGGCATATTAATGGGCAAATTGGCAGTGACATTTTAATGTAAAAATGAACAGGGGCATACTAATGGGCAAATTGGCTGTGGCATATTAATGAGAAAACGAACAGTGACATATTAATGGGCAAATTGGCTGTTGAATAGTAATGGGAAAACTAATAGTGGCATATGAATGGACAAATTGGCTGTGGCATATTAATGGGGAAATTGGCTGTGGCATATTAATGAGAAAATCTAACAGTGACATATTAACGGGCAAATTGGCAGTGACACTTTAATGTAAAAATGAACAGTGGCATACTAATGGGCAAATTGGCTGTGGCATATTAATAGGAAAATTGGCTGTGGCATATTAATGAGACAACTAACAGTGACATATTAATGGGCAAATTGGCTGTGGAATAGTAATGGGCAAACTAACAGTGACATATCAATGGGAAAATTGGCTGTGGCATATTAATGGGCAACTTGGCTGTGGCATATTAATGGGTAAACTAACAGTGGCATATTAATGGGCAAACTAACAGTGACATATTAATGGGCAAACTAACAGTGGCATGTTAATGGGCAAACTAACTGGCATATTAATGGTCAGATTGGCTGTAGGATTTTAGTGGGCAAATTAATGGGCACACTAATAGTGGGGTATTAATGGGCAAACTAATAGTGGCATAATAATGGGCAAACTAACAGTGGCATAGTAATGGGCAAATAAAAATGAAATTCATTGTTTCAATAACTTTTATTACATCTAAACATAGTTGAATATGATCTGAAAATAGCTGCATATAATAATAAAACGTTTATATTTACATACAGTTTTATACTGGGACTTTAGAAAAATTGGGTCAAGGGGACCTACTTCTTAGCCCAGGGCCCACTAGAACCTTAAAGCGGCCATGACTGCAATATGCAGCCACAAAAATAGAAATGTGAGAGTTCCTCTTTAAATGTGAGTAGCAGCAATAAACAGTGAGATAAGCCTATTACTCCAGCACATTACACAGGTGCAGTCACTGGAACCAGACAACAACATGTTTTATTACATTTCCTGTAAGGAAGATACTCGACAGAAAGCGACACGTTGTATGGGTGCCCAAGGAGGTAGGTTTCTTGCCGTATTCACTGGATCAGAAGTAACGCTTTTTATCCAATGCCTGTATTGCTCCCGTCAGTTGTAATGACTAACCCCTAAAAGGAAGACTGTAGTGATAACTTACATGTTAATTTAAAAAAAAAAAAAACATGTTGTGAGTCTTTGAGACAAAGAGAGGAGACCGGCATGCTGGAAGATCTTTTAGTACAGTGGTACTCAACCTGTCTAACCCTAGGCCCCACATTTGTCCTTGGTCATTAACCCCTTAATGACATGACATTTTGACCTTGACTTTCCCTTGGTGACAATGGCTGTTTTTACATTTCTGGGGTGTTTGTGTTTAGCTGTAATTTTCTTCTCTCACACACACTGTACCCACACATATTATATGTTGTTTTTATCGTCACAAGAAGGGCTTTCATTAGATACCATTATGTTCATCATATCTTTATAATTTACTACAAAAAAAATCATAAACTATGATGAAAACATTTAAAAAAAAACACTTTTTCTAACTTTGATCTAAAATATAATTTACACAAATACAATCATTTGTATCTAAATAGTTTATTAATGTTGTTCCGGGTTCAGAAATATGCATGTTTCCATATTTTTTGCGAGTTATGGGGCAAAAAACAAAAATAGTGGGTTTTTTCATCCTATATTGACCTTTTGACCCCAACCCGAACCCTAAATTTAACCCTAACCCTAAATTTAACCCTAACTCTAACCTTTATGCTATTCATTAATATATTTTAATTTAATTTTAACCCCATCCCTTATGCTAAAAAATATTTAATTTTAACCCTAACAGCTAATCTAAGCCTAATGCTAGTTTTTGGCTAATTAAATCTTTTTTTTTACATTGCGATGTTGCTGACTGCCTCTAGGGGCAGTCAAGCAACATATTCAGAGTGACGGAAGTGGATTTTTTTTCACTTCCGAAGCTCTGACCACAAGAGGTCATAGCCATATTGCCGGACCATGCTGCTCCGTCAATATGGCACCCACGACCGTTCCGTGGGGCGATCGTGGGTGCCGCGGAGAGCAAATTTTGGTGCTGGCTATTGCCTCGAAATCGAGGCAAAAGACCAGCACTGTTAGAACGGTACCGCACTTTTCACCGCAGGACGTGTCAGGCACCTCCATTGTCGCGAAGGGTTTAAGTCACGAACCAAATATCATTTAATTCAAAACATTATCATTTATTTCACAAAACAATTTGCACAGTATTCCACAATGTATATTTGCACTATCCAAAACATGAAACAAACAAAACAGGGCTTCTTTTTAAAACGAATAGAGCAGTAATTGCAGTGCAAGTAAAAATGAAAGTGCTATTTAGCTAAAAACACTTCTCAGCTTCAGACGGAACTCACTTACATAGTAGGTTAGGTTGAAAAAAGACTTGCGTCCATCAAGTTCAACCCTTTTTCTATCCCATGTTAAAAGATCTGGGGCTGGCGCCCATAGCAGGTCTGATAGAAATGAAGTAAAGAAGCTCAAATGCTTAGGTGGGCATATGAAGGATTTATATGATGCCAATGAGCAATAGGTATTAAGGGTATATATAATATTAAAATATAAATACATATAAATGACTTATGATGATGCCAATGAGAAGTGGGTATATATAATATAAGCAACAAGCAATAAATTATATATTTGATGCCAATTAACAATAAAATTATATGCAAGGCTTTATAGCAATGGGAATATCTATATAATGTAGATGATGCCTATGGGCTGTTAATGCACATTCTCTCTCACACGCATGCTTGTATCTCACACACACACTTGCTTTCTCACAAACTCACACTCGCTGTCTCATGAACTCACACTTGATGTCTCACACACTCGCTGTCTTTCACACACCACACACTCGCTGTCTCTCAAACACACACTTGCTGTCTCACACACGCACTTGCTGTCTCACACACACACTCGCTGTCTCACACACATACACTTGTTGTCTCACACACACACTTGCTGTCTCACACACACTGTTTCACACACTTGCTGTCTCACACACACACTTGCTGTCTCACACACTCGCTGTCTCACACACACACACTTGTTGTCTCACACACACACTTGCTATCTCACACACACACACTCGCTGTTTCTCACACACACGTTGTCTCACACACACACTTGCTGTCACACACACACACTTGCTGTCACACACACACACTTGCTGTCTCACACACACACACTCGCTGTCTCACACACACACTTGTTGTCTCACACACACACTTGCTATCTCACACACACACACTCGCTGTCTCTCACACACACGTTGTCTCACACACACACTTGCTGTCACACACACACACTTGCTGTCACACACACACACTTGCTGTCTCACACATACTCACTGTCTCACACACACACTTGCTATCTCACACACACACACTTGTTGTCTCACACACACTTGCTATCTCACACACACACACTCGCTGTCTCTCACACACACGTTGTCTCACACACACACTTGCTGTCACACACACACACTTGCTGTCACACACACACACTTGCTGTCTCACACATACTCACTGTCTCACACACACACTTGCTATCTCACACACACACACTTGTTGTCTCACACACACTTGCTATCTCACACACACACACTCGCTGTCTCTCACACACACGTTGTCTCACACACACACTTGCTGTCTCACACACACACACTTGTTGTCTCACACAGACACTTGCTATCTCACACACACACACTTGCTATCTCACACACACACTTGCTGTCACACACACACACTTGCTGTCTCACACACACACACTCGCTGTCTCTCACACACACTTGTTGTCTCACACACACACTTGCTATCTCACACACACACACATACCAGCCAACAGAAGAGTTTGAAAAATAATATGCATGTTTCAATAAGGTCCCCATTCCTTTTTCTTTTTTTTTTAGAGAGAGAATAAACTGACATAAGAGCAATGCATTTAAATACATGTTCTTCAACACATACTCAAAAGTGCACAGATAAAACCACTTGCGGAAGTGTGCTGGAGCTGGAGCTGTGTCTTTAATTTTACATGTGCACACTGGATCCTTGTTGATAGTTTGTGTTAAGTATAATATATATATATATTTATTATTTATACCACTTTTATTTTAAGCACATCACCTTTTTAATTTGATGACAACTATAGTCTTATAATCCAGCAGCTAGCAGATGTGTATCCAGCAGGTGGCAGATGTGTATCCAGCAGGTAGCAGATGTGTATCCAGCAGCTAGCAGATGTGTATCCAGCAGGTGGCAGATGTGTATCCAGCAGGTAGCAGATGTGTATCCAGCAGGTAGCAGATGTGTATCCAGCAGGTGGCAGATGTGTATCCAGCAGGTAGCAGATGTGTATCCAGCAGGTAGCAGATGTGTATCCAGCAGGTAGCAGAGGTGTATCCAGCAGGTAGCAGATGTGTATCCAGCAGGTGGAAGATGTGTATCCAGCAGGTAGCAGATGTGTATCCAGCAGGTAGCAGATGTGTATCCAGTAGGTGGCAGATGTGTATCCAGCAGGTAGCAGATGTGTATCCAGCAGGTGGCAGATGTGTATCCAGCAGGTGGCAGATGTGTATCCAGCAGGTAGCAGATGTGTATCCAGCAGGTAGCAGAGGTGTATCCAGCAGGTGGCAGATGTGTATCCAGCAGGTGGCAGATGTGTATCCAGCAGGTGGCAGATGTGTATCCAGCAGGTAGCAGATGTGTATCCAGCAGGTAGCAGAGGTGTATCCAGCAGGTGGCAGATGTGTATCCAGCAGGTAGCAGATGTGTATCCAGCAGGTGGCAGATGTGTATCCAGCAGGTAGCAGAGGTGTATCCAGCAGCTAGCAGATGTGTATCCAGCAGCTAGCAGATGTGTATCCAGCAGGTAGCAGATGTGTATCCAGCAGGTGGCAGATGTGTATCCAGCAGGTGGCAGATGTGTATCCAGCAGGTAGCAGATGTGAATCCAAATAGCTGAATTCCTTCCATAGATGTCAATGGGAGAGCTTTGACTATAGGCGTCATAGTAGGATTTCTCCCGAAACGGGCCAAAGATTAACTAAAAAAAAATAAGAAAAATCTAAAAAAAAAAAAAAACCCCATACATTAATTACATACATTAAAATAAATAAAATGAACATAAAAGAAGATAAATCATGTTTTCATACTTTTCTAAAATACTTAAATGACTGTAAATATTATAAAATATTACAGAAATATATTATAATAGGATAGAAATTTGTTAGTGTTAGAAATATGTTAACTTTCATTCTTTTAGACTTTTCCATTCCATTCTCCAACTCAAATCTGGAGCATTGGGGTATAGTCCGTCACCGCCACCCCCTCCCCCGATACAAATGGGGCTAAAAGGCCAGCCCTAAATCATAAGAAATTGCTGATTACATACCTAAATGGGCCATAATGGGTAGACGGACTGCTTATTCTACAGTTCGACTTTATGCCTCGATCTTTTTTGTTGTATTGCTTAAAAGCATTATAAGAGAAATTAAATATATTTTTCTGCAAAACCACACCATACATTAGAAATGTTCCCAAAAAGCACTGAGGGTAATATAAATTGCCTGATACATTTTTTTCAAAAAGTATCCTACGATGAAGTCCATTTTGGCAAAACGCGTCAGGCTTTTAAATTGCTCTTGGCTCTACCATGATTTCTGGGGACATCTTCAATATACAATATGTTACTGCAGAGCAATTAAAATCCAATTTTGTCTTATGTGATGCATTTATGCAATAAAATGAAGGCTATGTTTCATAGTAGGGTCAATGTATATTTTACTTGGGCTTCAATAATATAATGAAAAGTGTTAAAATCCTGTTTATTTCAGCTTCTTTGAAATTCTAAGGCATAAATCATCAGAGATGAATAAAGGGCAATCAGGGGTTCACTCAGAGTTTCCTTACCTAACGCGTTTCATCGAACCATCATAGGCAGTCTATAGATATAGATCACCAGGGGTGAATAGACTGCAATATTCCATAACAATGGGTGAAACGCGTCAGGTGCGTGTATTTATCCTTAGAAATCAGAATTTAATAGGATTTGTATTTTTTTAAATGACTATTCCCCTTGTTTAGGTTCATGATGTAAGCCAGTACAATGTCATATGTCATTATGGCCGAATAGAAGGTTATTCATCTTGGAGAGGTAAAGGGTAAGTACAGGATAAACTATTGTCTTCACATGCAGACTGATTGAACAACTGGGCCTTCACCGTCAATTAGCTAGTCACACCCTTGGTGTCAACTCAACTGCACCAGTGCATTGTGTAATTAAATGCCCTGTGTGTGCCAGCATTACAAATCTCTAAATCAGGAAGGTATTGCTCAATACTTAACCTAACACAATCCAGAATAATAATGTGTTTAACTATCAAAGGTGGTGCATGCATCTCTGTGCTTTGAGGAGCTCAGGTAAGATAAAAACTGACAGCGTGTGTGTGTGTGTGTGTATGTCAGTGTGAATGAGAGTGTGCGTGTATGTCAGTGTGAGTGTGTGTGTGTGTGTATGTCAGTGTGAATGAGAGTGTGCGTGTATGTCAGTGTGAGTGTGTGTGTGTGTGTATGTCAGTGTGAATGAGACTGTGTGTGTATGTCAGAGTGAGTGTATGTGTGTATGTCAGTGTGAGTGAGAGTGTGTGTGTATGTCAGTGTGAGTGAGTGTGTGTGTGTATGTCAGTGTGAGTGTGTGAGTGAGTGTGTGTGTGTATGTCAGTGAGAGTGAAAGTGTGTGTGTATGTCAGTGTGAGTGAGAGTGTGTGTGTATGTCAGTGTGAGTGAGAGTGTGTGTGTATGTCAGTGAGAGTGAGAGTGTGTGTGTATGTCAGTGTGAGTGAGTGTGTGTGTGTATGTCAGTGTGAGTGAGTGTGTGTGTATGTCAGTGAGAGTGTCTGTGTATGTCAGTGTGAGTGAGAGTGTGTGTGTATGTCAGTGTGAGTGAGTGTGTGTGAGTGAGTGAGTGTGTGTGTATGTCAGTGTGAATTAGTGTGTGTGTATGTCAGTGTGAATTAGTGTGTGTGTGTTTGTCATTGTGAGTGAGAATGTGAGTATATGTCAGTGTGTGTGTATTTCAGTGAGAGTGTGTGTGTATGTCAGTGTGAGGGAGAGTGTGTGTGTATGTCAGTGAGAGTGTGAGTGTATGTCAGTGTGTGTGTATGTCAGTGTGAGTGAGAGTGTGTGTATGTTAGTGAGACTGTGTGTGTATGTTAGTGAGAGTGTGTGTGTATGTCAGTGTGAGTGAGAGAGTGTGTGTATGTGAGTGAAAGTGTGTGTGTGTCAGTGAGAGTGTGAGTGTATGTCAGTGTGTGTGTGTATGTCAGTGTGAGTGAGAGTGTCTGTGTGTGTGTCAGTGTGAGTGAGAGTGTGTGTGTATGTTAGTGAGAGTATGTGTGTATGTCAGTGTGAGTGAGAGAGTGTGTGTATGTCAGTGTGAGTGAGAGAGTGTGTGTATGTCAGTGTGAGTGAGAGTGTGTGTATGTCAGTGAGAGTGTGAGTGTATGTCAGTGTGTGTGTGTCAGTGTGAGTGAGAGTGTGTGTATGTTAGTGAGAGTGTGTGAGTGAGAGAGTGAGTGTATGTCAGTGTGTATGTGTATGTCAGTGTGAGTGAGAGTGTGTATGTCAGTGTGAGTGTATGTCAGTGTGTGTGTGTCAGTGTGAGTGAGAGTGTGTGTATGTTAGTGAGAGTGTGTGAGTGAGAGAGTGAGTGTATGTCAGTGTGATTGAGAGTGTGTGTATGTCTGTGTGAGAGTGTGTGTATGTCAGTGTGAGTGAGAGTGTGTTTGTATGTCAGTGTGAGTGTATGTCAGTGTGTATGTGTATGTCAGTGTGAGTGAGAGTGTGTTTGTATGTCAGTGTGAGTGAGAGTGTGTGTATGTCAGTGTGAGTGAGAGTGTGTGTATGTGTGAGTATGTGGATAAAAAGGGTTAACTCCTCTGACACTGCCTCTATCTGTCTAGCCACCCAAGGGGTTAACTCCTCTGACACTGCCTCTATCTGTCTAGCCACCCAAGGGGTTAACTCCTCTGACACTGCCTCTATCTGTCTAGCCACCCAAGGGGTTAACTCCTCTGACACTGCCTAGATCTGTCACTGGTCAGATTATTTTTTAGGGAATTGCACAGGGTATTATCATAATAATGATTTACCATTACTCTCTTTTCAACTTATGTTAGTTTTACTATTTATTTATTTTCACCGTGTGGGTGAGCTCTTAAAAAAAAATGTTATTTTTATATGCCCACTAAAGCACTTGTTATAGACATAATAATATATTTTGTTCAAGGAGCTGACCTATGTATACAAATTATATGTTGTTTTTATCGTCGTAAGAAGGACTTTCATTAGATACCATTACGTTCATCATATCTTATAATTTACTACAAAAAAAAAAATCATAAAATATTATGAAAAATTGAATACAAAAAACACTTTTTCTAACTTTCACCTAAAATATAATTTCATCAGGGTTTTTAATTTCAGTGAAATCTGATGCCACGGCAATAGCAATAACTCTTATTACACATGGGGCCATGTACTAGTGCAATGCACTAAAAGTGATATATTCAGTAAGGATATACTAACATAAGACAATTAAGCTATGGAATTCCCTGCCTGAAGAAGTGGTTCTAGAAAATACCTAAGATGCCTTTAAAGAGACACCACCACTTAACCCCTTTGTGACAAGACATTTTGACCTTGACTTTCCCTTGGTGACAAGGGCTGTTTTTACATTTCTGGGGTGTTTGTGTTTAGCTGTTATTTTCTTCTCTCTCACATACTGTTCCCACACAAATTATATGTTGTTTTTATTGTCATAAGAAGGACTTTTATTAGAGACCATTACGTTCATCATATCTTATAATTTCTACAAAAAAAAAAAAAACTTTTTCTTACTTTGATCAGGGCTTTTAAATTCAGTGAAATCTGATGCTACGGCAATAGCAATAACTCTATTACACATCTCTATTACACATGGGGGCATGTACTAAACTAGTGCAATGCACTAAAAGTTATATATTCAATAAGGATATACTAACATTTGTAACGGTCAAATTACATAAAAACCAAAACGTCTAGTACCAGTTCTTTCAGTATATTTTACTAACTAATCAATATACTCCCTTTAGTCTTTTTACAACATGTTGGAAAGTGCCGTTTCATTTAAGCACTATTTGGTTGCTGTGTAATTTTGTGTTTTATTTTATTGTTTCGCAGGGGTTAATAATACTACGGGTTAATAATACTTTTCTTAACCTCAGCTGCACCATTCCCAGCTCCCCTCTACTCCCCCCTCCCTTTTGGCCACTCCTTAGTCTCCTTCTTGTACTAAAATTAGTACATGATGTATAAAATCCTTTCATATTAGAAAAGGTGCAAAGAATTGGGCACGTAGCCCAGACAATTGATTAAAAAATTACTTAACTTTTTAGAGCAAATAGGAATTCTGCCAGCATACTAGAAAAATCCATCAGTCTTGTACCAAGAGGAAAGAGTCTTTTAAGACCAATCAACGCAGGTGAGAACAAGACACAGAGAGTTGTCCCCAATAGTAATGTTGGACATGTTACAATAACAGTGCAAGCAATTTTTTAAAAAATTGACCTCAAAACTGCTACACAAATATATTCTCTGGATCAGAGAATAAATTCTTATTTCGGAGACCCTGGTGGAATTGGTCTAGGAGTGTTGTAAGGATGTCTCAAAAAAGCAGTGTCCTCCCAAGTTGGTTTATGTTTTTTTGGTATTTTTATATTTTTGCTTGCTATCTTCATCCAATAAAGTACTCTCCAACACAACCCAGGGCCAAGCGTCCAGGCGGGGATCTTGGATAAAGAGATATAAGTACAGGAAGCCATCCCACGCATAACCGACAAAGCCCCAAACATTAAAAGTAGACAGGCTAAATTCCCCACTTAAAGTAAAGAAACTACTAAATAACTTAAAATAATTTCCCTACAAATTACATCCTTGTAAGGAACCCACTGCCAACCTATTGACACTGAAAGCCCCATGGCTCCAATTCTGTATAGTAGCTTCTCTTGAAACCAAAGCTAGAGGAGTAGCCTTACTCTTCCACAAAACACCACACAAGGTGATCGGTAGCCTGGCAGGCAGAGCGATGGTGAGGGGGGATCTTCCGATCCCCTCTCACATCCGTCGCTGCCTGCAAGCGCTGTCTTTTTTTTTTTGTTCTTTTCAGTGCTGGGGGGCCGCCCCCCAAAATTTGTCGCCCTAGGCATCCGCCTAGGATGCCTCGAAGTAAATACAGCACTGGTGGTGCCATCAGCAATGGGATCGTTTTTTTTCCCCTTTTCTTTTTTGCAGCAGCGGTGCGCGAGGGAGCAGAGTGAGTGCACCGGCTGCACAGACTTTCTGTTCCGCCCCCTCGCGCACCGCGTTATAGCTGATCACCTGGGAACATAGCATGGAAGCTGCTCTGTGCCACCGACTACAACAGAAACATCCCCCCTTTCCCTGCATTGAGGTGTAATAGCAGGGAGCGGGGACATTGATAGGTGAACTTTTTTTTTTTTCTTACAAAAACCCCAAAACCCTACTGTCTTGTGTATGTGTCTGTCTGGATGTGTTTGTGTGTACATGTGTGTGTGACTGGATGTGTTTGTGTGTGTCTGCCTGGATGTGTTTTTGTGTATAAATGTGTCTGGCTGGATGTGTTTGTGTGTATAAATGTGTCTGCCTGGATGTCTTTGTGTGTGTGTGTATATATATGTGTGTGACTGGATTTGTTTGTGTGTATAGATGTGTGTGACTGGATGTGTTTGTGTGTATATATGTGTCTGACTGAATGTGTTTGTGTGTATGTATGTGACTGACTGGATGTGTTTGTGTGTATATATGTGTGTGACTGGATTTGTTTGTGTTTATAAATGTGTCTGACTGGATGTGTTTGTGTGTATGTATGTGACTGACTGGATGTGTGTGTGTGTGTGTATATATGTGTCTGACTGGATGTGTTTGTGTGTATATATGTGACTGACTGGATGTGTTTGTGTGTATGTATGTGACTGACTGGATGTGTTTGTGTGTATATATGTGTTACTGGATGTGTTTGTGTTTATATATGTGTGTGACTGGATGTGTTTGTGTTTATATATGTGTCTGACTGGATGTGTTTGTGTGTATGTATGTGTCTGACTAGATGTGTTTGTGTGTATGTATGTGACTGACTGGAAGTGCTTGTGAGTGTGTGTATATGTGACTGACTGGGTGTGTGTGTGTGTGTGTGTTTGTATGTATTTGTAGAAAAACAAGGTGTAACAGGTTTCGCACTCAGAAGTGGAGGGTGCAAGGAGAGGACTTTCACCCTAGTGAAATAAAGGATCCTGTATGTATATGGGACAGACTATGTGTCTGTGTGTGACTGCTTGTGTTTGTGTTTATGTGCCATTGTCTGGCTCCTAGATTTTTTAGCTGGCTCCTAAAACTCAGATAAATTTGTCAAGCCCTGTTCTAGTGCACACTTGACAAACTGTGCCTACGAGAATTGTAATTCACTATTAGCTCTGCTTTAGCAAGGGAGTGATTCTTTTTTCAGCAAGACTAATCCGTTCCCTGTTTGCTATTTCTTGCTGGATTTTTTTCTTTTTGTTATAGTGCTTCAGGCACTAGTAATTCTGTTACCATTTAGCAATGTGTTGGTGTTAATTATGATCTATTTAATAAGTGCTTTAAACCCAATCATTTTTTTTTCCAGCTTCAAACTACCCTGCCATGTATTTAAAACAGAACTGAAGAAGACTATAATTTTATTAAAACTATCCGTTGAACCGATACACTTAATTTAATGAGCTAAGTGATATTAAACCTCTTAACCTCTTAGCAATTATAATATAAACTTAAAGGACCAACTGTAGCAAAACATGAAGTTCTGTATAACTGAAAGATGGCGTCAAGTGTAGACATTTTATATAGAAATAATCCAAATAAAGTACCATACTGAGCCATCATTACTCCATATAGCTCTACCAGGAGGCAGACATTTTGTTTAGAATCTTTGGTCAGATCTTTGTTCATCTGAACCAAGGTGAGCGAAGATCTGACCCAACATTCTAACCAACATGTCTGCCTCCTGAGAGAACTATATGGAGTAAAGATTCTAAACAACATGTCTGCCCCCTGAGAGAACTATATGGAGTAAAGATTCTAACCAACATGTCTGCCCCCTGAGAGAACGATATGGAGTAAAGATTCTAACCAACATGTCTGCCTCCTGAGAGAACTATATGGAGTAAAGATTCTAACCAACATGTCTGCCCCCTGAGAGAACAATATGGAGTAAAGATTCTAACCAACATGTCTGCCCCCTGAGAGAGCTATATGGAGTAAAGATTCTAACCAACATGTCTGCCCCCTGAGAGAGCTATATGGAGTAAAGATTCTAACCAACATGTCTGCCCCCTGAGAGAACTATATGGAGTAAAGATTCTAACCAACATGTCTGCCCCCCTGAGAGAGCTATATGGAGTAAAGAAGGTTCAATAAGGCACTTAATTTGTATTCTTTTATTACATTTTTTTTTTATAAATCATCTACACTTGATAACATTTTTTAATTAAACATAAGATAATTTTTTGCTACTTTTGTCCTCTAAGATATGTTAATACAATATTGATATTTGTAGAACTCTGTACTTACAATAGCTCACGGAAGCTCTTACATGTTGTGGTGACAATGACGGCATCCAACTAATATGGTGACCCGGGGCCATGCAACCAAAGCCATGTATTTGTAGTCTTTGCTATGATAATAAGGTAATTAAAGGACTTTACAAGTCAGGAAGCGACTCCTCCCCTCTCTTCACTTCTCTCTTCTTCCGACGCTGTGCTCGAGAAGAGACATGGGGTTTATCGTGGTGAACTGTGGGTGAGATGTGATGGCTTTTAATAAGTTATAAGGTTTGTTGTTAGTGTTCATGTTGTTTCGGTTAGCTTTAGTTCGGTATTGTCAATTGGTACATTGGTTGAAATTCAAAACAGGAATTGCATGTAGATAATTCTCAGATCCTCACAAACTGGAGACGTGGGTGGACATATGAAAGAATTCCAAGCGAATAGGGCAAAACAATGGTATAGCTCCGTATGACTGGTAAAAGACGTAATTTAATGAAATCACACTAACAAATAGAATTGCGCTAGAACCAGCTCAAGTGCAACACAAATGCGTAAAATTGCGAAAGGTTACCCCCTGCAGAAGGTCATTCGCCACTGTAGGGTCCACACGACCTTGAGTATCTGCACACCAATCAGATGATTCAGACGACTGGTGACAGGATAACTTTCGTTAAGTAAAAAAGGTAAACTGAACTACAATGTGTGCGAAAAAAAATGACATCCCAACCCTTTAACATAGGCTGGTGGTAGAATTAGTACATGGAAAGTGTTAAAATACCACCATTTTAAATACCCTAGGATGTCTAGTTTTCCAAAATATAGGGATTGATGGGGTAAAATACATCGACCAGCTTCAAAAGTGTCCCAAATGGAACATGGGTGCAGGCTGACTACATGGCAAAATTCAAGTTGGAAAACCAAAAAGTGCACCTCTCAAATGTGGTCTTTTAACCCCCAAACAGACAAACACTATGCATGGGTGGTAAAAAAAAGGATTTTGAAATAAACTTGAATAAAAGAGCACAAGAAAATAAAACATGGGCTATTTCTGAACTCAGGACAAATATTAGAAACTATTTAGCAGGTTTTTTTTTTGTTGCCTTTTGTAGATGAGTATACAATTTTTCAAATAAAAGTCAGAAAAAAAATCTTTTTGCCATATTTGATTTTTTTTTTTTTTGTATAAAATTATATGCTATTGTGTAAATAATGGTATCAAATGAAAGCTCTTCTTATGCCGATAAAAACAATATATAGTTTGTGTGGGTACAATAAATGAGAGAGAAGTAAATTACAGCAAAACACAAACACCGCAGAAATGTTAAAACAGCCCATGTCACCAATCGTGAGACAAGCCAAATAAGTCATGTCACTGAGGGGTTAATAAACGCAATAAAAAAAAAAAAAAAAGATCTTGTCCTTTGTCCAACCATTGTCAGGTGTGTGTGTTCCATTTGTATTTTGTTCATCATGAGTTTGCGTAATAACAGTATGTGATAGCCACACCTTATTATTTGCCTGCATAATCATACAACCAAGTCCCACCCTACTTCCTCCTCTTGGCACTAACATTCTAACGACTGGCATGCCACACGAGCTAGAAATCCAAATTTAACAAAATTCGGGTCATGGGAAAAAATACTCTTTTGATCTCTGACAAAAGACAGACAAGAGGTTAGTAAATATTAATACATTAAGTGTGAAGACGTAGCTGTCAGATTGTTGCTCATCTTGGAGTCTGGAGTATTTTTGAAGTCGTGAATCAATCTTGAAGGTGCTTGGCTTGTACCTTTAATTCATTCCTTACAGCAAAAAGGCCTGATTGCCTGCAGGGAGGACGAGTTTTTTTCCACTGAAGTACAGGGCACTTTACAAAGGATTCTTTTGTTTTCAATCTTTTACTGGGATTTTCTGTTTTAAATGTAAGATTCTACTTTGTTTTAGCCATTGCACAAAAACTGTGTTTTACTTTAGCCCTGCCCTTTTCCCCTTGTCTTCTTCAACATCCCATCAGGGTCTCTGAAGTTAACAGGAGTGCTGTGGTCCATCTATTCACCCACTGTGGGCTCCAGGACGCTTATATAACTGAGCAGATTACTGCTCAGGTAAATGTGAGGGGATCCATCTTATTGTCTATGGGCATGCAAGTTTATTTTTGATATACTACACTATATTGTGTTTTTATGTTTTTGTTTCTTCCTTTTGTACAATACTGGAAAGAGAGATTGCCTCATCTAACAGGTTAACCATCTTCCTTTCCAGTTACACTTTGCCAGATTCCCCTTTCCACCCACGCTTCAAAAATGAAGCTGCTGTCCTTCCGAAAGGGATCGGGATTCCTGCCAGGTCAATCCCTGAGATGTTATCATTATGTCCAACGGGCTAAAACGTAAAATAATAATAATATAATGCTGGTGTATTTTTAGAGTGATTTTAGCCCAGAGGGACTTCATGATCCATTTTATTGACCTCAGTAGGATGCAATATTAAATTGACACTGTCAGGAATGCAGCCTAAAGCCTTGAGGTTTTATTAGACACAATTAAGGATCCAGTAACTTACCGAGCCATCTGAATAGTGAGACTCCATGACCTACATGGGACATGGGACCCTAGATGTTAGAAGACACTTACAAATGGTTAGGGTGTTGCAACAAACCATTTACAACATGGCAATGGACGCTGATGAGAATGTAGGGAAGATGTTTGGATGGATCAGTCCTGTTAATTTAAAGGAATAGAGGGTTAGTGGCATTCTACACCTAATAGGTCATAGTTTGGTAGCGGGACGTTTGTTAGGGTCTAGGACTCTTCTTCGCCGCATCTTAATCGCTGACAGTTCAGCGCGGCAGTTAGAACGCTGAACTGTCAGCAATGAAGTATAACGCGGCTGTTTCACCGCGGCTGCAGCTATGTTAGAGCTGACAGTTCAGCGCTGAACTGTCAGCTCTTACAAATGTAAAAGTAAAAAGAAAATAACCCCCCTAATAAATGATTCCCAAACCCCAATAGTAACACTAAACCCCAATACTAACACTAAAATTAACCCCAATACTAAAATTAATCCCCTAAACCCTAATACTAACCCCGAGCCCTAATACTAAAATTAACCCCCTAAACCCTAATACTAACCCCCGAGCCCTAATACTAAAATTAACCCCCTAAACCCTAATTCTAACCCTAATACTAACCCCGATGCCTAATACTAAAATTAACCCCCTAAACCCTAATACTAACCCCCCGACCCATAATAGTAAAATTAACCCCCTAAACCCTAATACTAACCCCGACGCCTAATACTAAAATTAACCTCCTAAACCCTAATACTAACCCTAATACTAACCCCCGACCCCTAATACTAAAATTAACCCCCTAAACCCTAATACTAACCCCCGACCCCTGATGCTAAAATTAACCCCCTAAACCCTACTAAACCCCGACCCCTAATACAAAAATTAACCCCCTAAACCCTAATACTAACCCCCCGACCCCTAATAGTAAAATTAACCCCTAACACTAAACACTAAACCTAATTCTAAACCCTAATACTAACCTTAATACTAACCCCCGACCCCTAATACAAAAATTAACCCCCTAATACCAACCCTAATACTAACCCCCGACCCCTAATAGTAAAATTAACCCCTAACACTAAACCTAATTCTAACCCCCTAAACCCTAATTCTAAACAAAGTAAAATCGGTAAAATACTTACCTTTAGCGATGAAATCTCCAGCGACAATCTGTCTTGTGCTGTAGAGTCGGAAGCAGCCGCGATGAAGAGTCCCATCCCCGTTTGTTATACCTATTGCTAATGATGGCTACCTGCTTCTTGGCCAAGATGTGTTGTAGGACGTTGGAGGTTCCGTCGGCACAGGAGCTCCCTACCTTCGCTGAAGGGATAGGTAAAGAAAAGGGGTTTTATATACATAGCTAGCATAGCTAGCCTCTGGAAACGGCCTCTCTATCAGAAATGTTTAATATATATCTTCTGCAAGGCTGCTAACCACTTCCCTTGGGAATCTAATTGTTCTAAAGGGCGCAGGCATAGACCATAATTGTTTACCCCTAAAAATGATACGTTTGGGGGAAAATATATACCATGTGAGTGTTTGATGATAAGGATATTCGGGGAAGTTATGTATTTCTCATTGAATTTGTGTTTCTTCCTCAGGAGTGGATTTCAACATGAAATATAAACTGCCTTGGATTATCCTTTTTGTTGTAATCATCCTTCTTATCAATGTCTCCTACTGGTACCACAGAAACTTTACGCCTCCGATATTATCCTGTGACAACAGCAATATTATGGTTAAAACTGCTTGGAAACAGAACACAGGGCAAAATGCCATGCAAGAGAGCCCTGTTATTTGGACTGCCCACCCCAGCGCCCGTCTGGGCAACCTTATGGGCGAGTATGCTGCTCTTTATGCCCTTTCTAAGTTAAATGGACACCAAGCCTATGTGTTGCCTTCAATGCACAGCCAGCTGTCTGGCATATTTAAGTTAAAGCTACCTGTGATTAATCAAAAAGTTGCAGATAGCATTAAATGGAGAGAATATCAGCTACATGACTGGATGTCACCAGAATATTATAACATCTCGGGGCAGTATGTTCAACTCTTTGGAACTCCCTGCTCCTGGACCTTCTATCACCACATAAGGCAGGAGATTCTCAGGGAATTTACTTTCCATGACTTTATTAAGGAGGAGGCCAATTCCTACCTCGCCAGTATTAAAGGGGATCGTAAAAATGTCACCTTTGTTGGGGTCCATGTGCGAAGGGGGGACTACGTCCACGTTATGCGTCAACAAAGAAAAGGTGTCGTAGCCGACAAGGGCTACTTACAGAAAGCCATGGACTACTTCAGGAACAAGTATGACAAGCCTCTTTTTATAGTGGCCAGTAACGGCATGGACTGGTGCAAGGAAAATATTGACAGTTCCTTGGGCGACGTCTACTTTGCTGGCGACGGCAAGGAAGGTTCCCCTGCTCGAGACTTCGCCCTCCTGGTACACTGTAACCACACTATCATGACTATCGGGACCTTTGGCTACTGGGTTGGGTACCTGGTAGGAGGCGAAACCATTTACCTTACAAATTTCACCTTGCCCGGTTCTTCGTACCTTAACATTTTCAAATACGAAGCTGCTTTTCTTCCGGAATGGATCGGGATTCCTGCAGACCTCTCTCCTCTTTTAAAGGAGATAAAAGGAAAATAGATTAAGATATTTTGGAGTCTATGATTCTTTTAATTCTATAATGATGAACCCTGACTGCTTACTGGCACCGCATCGACTGTATGACGTCTGACGCACAGGGAAAGTACTCGAATGGCAGCTTCCTATCAGTATGGGCCACTAGTTGCCCGAAATGAAGGCTATGAAGGGAAATGGAACCTCATTAAAGATCTGAATGATGAGCACATTAGTGGGTAGCCTTGCATATCCAAGGGAGGGTAGACTTTGTTATACTCATGGGGGTCGATTCACTAAAATTCGACTTTGGAGGTCGACTTTCATTTGGGACTTAGGGGGTCATGTTTTAAATACTAAAAAGTAGGTAAAACATGAGTATGGAGCAATTTGCGTATATTTCTAACATTTTGCAGATTTACTGTTGCACATATCTAATGCGATTATATTTGCGAATGCTAAAGACTTTTCCAAATGTTTTCTGAAAAATAATTCTTATTCTGCGTGTAAAAATGACACCAGCTTTTAGCAAGTGCAAATAAAAAAGGTAGAAATAATATTCGTAAACTTTGCTCGTGTTAAATGTTTAGTACATTGCAAAAAGGAGCAAAGTACAAAAATTTTTTGCACATAAAATATATTTGCGTACATGCCCCTCTTATTCCAATTGGGGAGCCAAGTTCAAATCTCCCCATGGAATGTAATAGGAGGCAAAATGATCAAAACTATTTTTGAGACTATCTCAGGTCCCGAAGTTGACTTAGTCTCTAAAAAAGCTTTCATCATTTCACCTCCCATTATTTTCAATGGGGGAAGACTCAAACCTGGGAAACCCAGGTGCCAAATTTTTCTCAAAATGAAAGTCGACATCCAAAAGTCAAATTTGAGTGAATAGACCCATATGTGTTTGCTGTGCTGTTCTCTATTAGAGAGCTAGAGCAATAATACCCAGTAAATAAAAAATCGTTTATATGGTGTAAGTAGAATAATAAAATATCTATTGTAACGGAACGGCTATCCAAGCACCTCTGCCCATTGTAGGATATCCCCTCCTTAGCCCCCGATTAAAGTTCAGCATCCACCCAGCAAGTCATTCTGGAACCTTGCTCTTTGTACCCAAATAGCAGACAGGACCACTAGCAAGAAGGAACAACCTTTATTTGTGAAAACAGCACAGACTATATACACAAATATGACATCAACTAGATGTTCAGTTTATAGACTTTCGGGTTATAGAAAACATGTAGTACTATTGCCTTTCTATGAACCGAACGAGAGCCCCATTTCATAAGGTTTATAGATAGCCAATAGTATTACACGTATTCTATAAAACGAATACAACTAAACGAAACGAAAATAATGGACGAATTTCGTCCGAAACGAATGCAGTAATGAACGAAATTCGTTTTAGACTAAATAAATAACATCTTCATCCAAATGGACGAAAACAAAACGAAAATTTTATTTTTGCACATGTCTAATATATATATATATATATATATATATAAAATGTATTTTAATAAACAAAATAAAAAATCTTGGCCTTTCTCCAACCATTGTCAGGTGTGTGTGTGCTTCTCATTTGTATTATATTCATTATAAAATAATTATGTCTTTGTACTTTTTTTAAAAGTATTTTGCAGAATTACAGTATGTGATAGCCACACCTTATTATTTGCCTACGTAATTATACAGCCAAGTCTCACCCTACCTCCTCCTCTTGGCACTAACATTCTACCGACTGGCATGCCACATGAGCTAGAAATCCAAATTTACAAACATTTAAGTCATGGGAACAAGACTCTTTTGATCTCTGACAGCAGACAGACACCTGGAACAAGGCACAGGACCAAGAGGTTAGTAAATATTATGTTAAGTGTGAATACGTAGATGTCAGATTGTTGCTTATTTTAGAGTCTGGAGTATTTTTGAAGTCGTGAATCAATCTTGAAGGTGCTTGGCTTGTACCTTTAATTCATTCCTTACAGCAAAAAGGTCTGATTGTCTGCAGGGAGGACGAGTTTTGCTTTTTCCACTGAAGTACAGGGCACTTTACAAAGGATTCTTTTATTTTCAAGTGTTTACTGGATATTGCTGTTCTTGATGTAAGATTCTACTTTGTTTTAGCCATTGCACAAAAAAAATGTCTTTCAAATTGTGTTTTTGTTTGGGTGATACACTATTTTCTTTACCACGCTTATATAACTGAGCAGATTACTGCTCAGGTAAATGTGAGTGGATCCATCTTACTGTCTATGCACATGCAATTTTATTTTTGATATACTACACCATATTGTGTTTTTGTTTCTTTGCCGGGGTAGCCCAAAGTGTGCATGTTAGGATAAGTGCACTGATTCCCCTTATTTTAATATCTGATGTGAAGTAAATAAGTGTGAGGGGTGGGAGGTAATTTTTTTTTTTTTTTTTTTAACTATATAGGAGGTCATGGATAAAAACTCCTGACCTGCCAAGTGTCGGTCAGTGTATGAACAGGCACACTCACCATTTGTTATGTATAACGAGGATTGTACCTTTTTATAAATCCCAACACTTGTAGTGCGGGAGAAGAACAATCTCCAAATAGAATGTGGCGGAGGTTCTCAGACACTAACCAGGCGTTTTTTTTTTATACACTGACTGCGCGACTGCACTGAGCGCCAGCACAACTAGAAAGATCCTACCTGGCGAAGTCAACTCAGGCTCCCAAAATTTGTCTGGAGTCTGTTCAAGACATAGGTTCACACGCCGATAGCGTCACTATTTGACGCTATCGGCGCGTGCGTCGTGTTTGTACATGACCTCCATAGTCTCACCGCTTAAGTCTAAGAACAGATGATTGTCTGTGATTTCAAGGTACTGCCTGCTGTCTTCCCATTAAGTACAGACATACCTATCATGATAATTAAAGCGAGCACGCTCTCTTTTATCACTTTGTGAGAAAACGGGCAATAGTGTCAGGTGACGGGGGGGAGGGTCTTCCTTTGGATCGACTCCTGTAGGCCACGGAAAAGTTGGACAATGTGCATTTTGTGTAATTTTTTCTTATATTAGTTGTGTCTCTGTGAAACTGGAGTAATTTATGTAAGGGTTGTTGAGTGGTAAAAACTAAACAATTGTAGCTGAATATATCTTTTTACTGTTTTGTTTACTTATGAAGCAGACACGACTGGGAACATGAAAAACCGTGTGCTATGGATCGTTCTATTCATTGTAATGTCCCTCTACATTGTGAAGATGCTGTACTTTTATTGCTCTGACATTGTCTTTAGAAGCTCAGCAGGAAAGCAAAATTACAAAGAAGTACACTCAGAAGCAGAAATTAAAAAAGCTGTTCTAGCCATACCTCTTACAGGTATGTGGACCATAAACGTTATTGGACACTTTGGTAATTTCATGGGTGAGTACGCCACACTCTACGCTCTTGCGAAACTCAGTGGTCGCCAAGCCTATATCTTGCCGGAAATGCACGAAAAGTTGTCCAAGATCTTTCAACTCAAACTGCCTGCTGTTCATAAAGAGGTGATTGAACAAATCCAGTGGAGAAATTATAGTCTCCCCATTAATTGGATGGGTGCAGGCCCCAAGAACATCTCAGGAGAGTACATTAGACTAATTGGTTTCCCTTCCTCGTGGACCTTCTATCATCATGTCCGGGATGAGATTCTCCAAGAATTTACTTTCCATGACTTTATTAGAGAGGAAAGCTATGCTTACCTGGCAAACGCTCGGGGTGACCGGACAAACGTCACCTTTGTTGGGGTGCACGTTCGTAGAGGGGAGTATGACAATGTTATAGACAACAGATGGAAAGGGGTCGTAGCTCATAAGGGTTATTTGCAGACAGCCATGGACTACTTCAGGAAGAAATATCCAAACCCACTTTTTGCAGTGACCAGTGACAACATGGATTGGTGTAGAGAGAATATCAACAGTTCCTTGGGGGATGTCCACTTTGCCGGAGATGGTGATCTAAGCTCTCCCGCAAGAGACTTCGCCCTCCTGGCGCATTGTAATCACACTATCATGACTACAGGCACTTTTGGCTATTGGGCTGGTTACTTGGTGGGAGGGGAGACCATCTTCCTTTCCAGTTACACTTTGCCAGATTCACCTTTCCACACACGCTTCAAAAATGAAGCTGCTGTCCTTCCGGAATGGATCGGGATTCCTGAAGACCTTTCAACTCTTCTCGCAAAGCTCAATCCCTGAGATGTTATCATTATGTCCAACAGGCTAAAAAAAAAAAAATGACCTCATTGTGAGCTAGTTATATATAATGGATAAATGAATATGTATTATATTTTCTATAGGCTGTTTTAAAGGAACATTGCACCTTTTTTAAACCTTTGCTTCCTTGAAGGATAGAACATGCCAGTTTATCCAATGCCCGACAGCGGCCATGATTCCATAGTGAGGAGAGAGCTGGTCACTGACCTATGGAATCATGGCAGCTGTCGGTCAGAGGATAAACTGGCGTGTAGTATCAAACGTTATAATGTACACTTCATCCTACCACGGCATTCTAAAAACCATATTCCCTAAAAGGGGGAGATTCTTTTTTTGTTGTAGACCTAAATAGTGAAACACAAAACACAGAAATATTAAATTTTCTTCTACTTTTTTTTCTCAATCTTTTAAAATAAATTTTTATTTATTACTGTCACTTTAAGCACTAGAATATCATGTAACATGGAGAGTGATTGATACATAATTAACCATGTTTTGTCCTGAGAACTGTACTATGTATTTTTCTGAAAGCCCAGCATGTCTGCCGACCTTAGGATTTGGGTTGGACACCCTTATTTATTTTTACTGAACCGGCTCAAAGCCAATTTGCACATCACTGTCCTTTTACTGTAATCCAGCTTCTGTGAGATGGAGTATTATAAATTATTATGAAATGGCAAAATGGAGAATGGAGCACTATGTTATAACTGGTTAACCCAGGTGATTGTATAGCGTAATATAGAAATACTTACTACTCTTTTTATGGGAAATTTAGATATCTTTCCAGTAGGTGAATTCTTTTAAATCAGCAAGTATATAGCATGGAGGAAGAGAAGAAAGGGACACAATAGTGTACACTGTATAGCTATGGAAACTTACCACATCTACGTAGAGGAAAACTCACACGTGTTGGAGCAGATTTTTTGCTCAGTATAAACGTATAAGACAAAAATTTGTCAAATGGACCCAAAATTACAGATCTCTTTTATGTAGGGAAAATGGCTTGTGAAGACTCAGACCTCTCCGATAAAAATTTGGAGAAGATGTATATCGACCTACAAATCAGACTCCACGTACATCGTCGCGCCTTAAGCGGTATGGTCCCGATTCTGTACTGCGGCGGTCTTGGTTTCCTTCTCCTGTTTTCGAGAGGCCAGGGGATGAATACTGCGCATCTACAGAGGTTTGTCAGTAGCACTGTCAGTTTGAACGATAACCATGCCATACATGTGCTGTAGCATAGACAACCCCTTGCCGAGCCACACCCCTGGTGTCCTGCATAGCAGTGGGGTCATGTTGGGAGATATGAGCATATATTATATGGATGTGCACTGGAAAAAGGGGTTGATGCTCAATGCTTTAGAAATGATTATAAGCACAAATATTGAACTGCATGAACAGCATAAACAGATATACAATACCATGCTCAAGACAGTGTTCTATAAAGTGTCATACATGAGAACCTGGTAATAGTACATGTCAGTAAGAGGACGCCCTACGCAGAGACGGGAACATCAATTTTTTCCTGCTCATTGAGCAAATCGAGGAACAAAATAATCTGATGTAACCGGCGCTTGCAGGCTGTAGTGCGATCATCTAGACAGGAACAGACGAACAAGAAGTATACCTGCCAACAACCCAGCAGGATCAAAAGGGGGATGGATCATGTGACATTGTGTGATGTTATTCGTTCCCTCGCTCACCACTCACCCTTTCATCATGGTATTGCCCAGGTTCCCTTAGCTTCTTTCAACTGCCATTGATTTCATTCACCCCATTGGCCACTAACTGTCTGTCTTTCATCCTATTGGCCATCTTCCTTTAGATCCCTCCTTTCATCCTATTTGGTCTCTCTCCCATTCAATGTGCCTTCCTTTACCTTGGGATTGGCTGGTTTCTGTTTATTCCCTCTCTCTTTATTCATGGTTCCCGTGCCTGTGCAGGAACTGTTAACTGGTAAGAAGATCATTATTTTGTAACCCTTTTCATGCCAAACCAACCAGAGAGAGCTCGATTCTAAAATAAAAATAGAGTTAATACTCCAGTTCCAAAGGTTAGGTATTATATGATTATGGATTGGTACTGTAACTGCTGTGGATTGCACATCTCATTATTCTCAGTCATCCATTTGGTTGGCTGAACATCATGATACATGTAATAACAGCACCTGGAGTGCCAAAGGTTACTACCAATACTGCATAGCTGCCAAGTGTCCTATTCTGGATCCAGGCCTTTTTGTCCCTTTTTATTGCCTCTAAATGCCCTTTTTATAATACTTCGCAATGTTTGCTGTGCATCACAGAGCTGCACTGCACAACACAACATTAACTTTTGTTGACTGCAACTCCTATGATGTCAAGCCAGTAACATTGCTAGTTGCTAACTGTGGGTGGGACTGTGTGAAGTGGAGGGGGCAATGGGTCTAGTAAGTCAACAGTACAAACACTAACGTTTGTTGACTGAATCTACAATAATATACAACCAGTCATATTGCTAGCTTAACTCTATTGGATATGTAGTTACAGACTGGGATTGTTACACTGCACTAACTTTTCGTTGTTGACCATGGCTCCCATGATATACAGCCTGCCCATTACTTGCTGATTACCATAGGAATTGTAGACTGGGGTAATAGTGGCAAATCTTTACCTCCCCAGCTATTGTAAACTTCCCATGATGCTCTGAGGTATATGCTGATCTGTTAGTTACTACTACCATGGTCATAGAATTATCCTATTAATGTGTAACTTTTGTAACATTTGGTTCCCACCAGGAAAAACCCTCTCTTGAGCCAACAAAGGTAGACAAAGGAGAGGAGGTAGGGGGGTATTGGGGGTACTGGGGAGGATATCTTGCGGTAATAGCATGAAATGCGTTGAGCTGTCAGAAGTTGAGTTCTGCCTCTTCACGATATCCGTTTGACTGTTATTGATTCCATGGATTTGTCTCACCAATTTTCTTTAATAAATTGTTGACTTCCACTGCTGTGAGTCCATTCCTGCTTTGATATTTTGCCCCTCCTCCCATGGAAAAAATCCTGCGGAAGCCAATGGGGCTCCAGTTGGACATTTGACCCCCAGACTTCTCTTTTACCTGACTCAATGGGCTGGAGTTGCACCACATTTCTCTACTCAATGTTCCAGTGTGTAGAATTTTTTTTTATCTTTCTGTCCAACTGTCTTGTCTGTCTATCAGTCTCTGTAGCTTATCCGTCAACATACCTGTCCTGACTGTTTGTATGTGTCTGTGTCTGATGATAACAGGTGGCTGATGAAATTGCACCACGGGTGACTATATTATTTTTGCCCCCTGGGCCAAAGGTTGCCAGGCAGGGCCGCCATAAGGGGGTGACAGGCGATACACCTGTTGTAGGCCCAGGGTGCTCGCTCCGGTCCCAGTCCTTTAAAAAGGCAGAAAACCTGAAGAAATAAAAGAACACGGGTGCAGGCAGAGCAGCTGGCTGATCAAAAGATCTCCCCTCACCAGCATCTCTGCGCAAGAAGGCAGCATGGTGTCTGTGCAGTGCACAGACATCCTTCCATGCTGATGTCAGAGCGCCAGGGGTCCTGTAGCCTTCCTGTGCTCAAATCAGATCAGTGCGTGGGGAGACCGTGAGCGGTAGCATGGAAGGCTGCTGTCTCTTGCACAGGTAAGTACTGGGGAAGGGAGAGGAGAACTGGCTGTGGCATGTTAATGGGCAAACTGGCTGTGGCATATGAATGGGCAAATCGGCTGGGGTATATTAATGGGCAAAGAGTGTCATATTAATGGGTATACTGGCTGTGGCATATTAATTGGAAAACTGGCTGTGGCATATTAATGGACAAACTGGTTGTGACATATTAATGGACAAAGAATGGAATATTAAAGGGCATACTGACTATGGCATATTAATGGGAAAACTGGCTGTGGCATATTAATGGACAAACTGGTTGTGACATATTAATGGACAAAGAATAGAATATTAAAGGGCATACTGACTATGGCATATTAATGGGAAAACTGGCTGTGGCATATTAATGGACAAACTGGCTGTGGCATATTAATGGACAAACTGGCTGTGGCATATTAATGCACAAACTGGCCGTGGCATTGTGAGGGTAATCATGGGGAGGAGACCAGTATGCAGAATATATCAATACACCAGAATCAGACCATATAAATGAGGTACACACCTGGAATCTGGGGGTATTGGAAATGACAGCTCCCAAGTCACGATGATTACAGCTCTTAGAGTAAACAAACACCAAACAGATCTTGTCGCTCAAGCAGCCATTTAGACGATCATTGGGAACTTAAGCGTAAATATGTGTAATCCACAGAGATCAGGAACCACAGGTCATATGACCAGGAAGATGTATTGACACGACACACTTCAAACAGCAGAGGATTAGAGGCAGAGTTTTCAGCAATTCACAGGAGCAGGGAATCACAGTTCATACAGCCAGCAATAGTAGCACACAACAGTAGCAATCCACGAGACAGATAATATATTATATAGAATACTTGCAGGGATGGAGGAACAGTCAAAAGAGAAATCCAAGTCACGATCCAGGTCAGGGGCACAGGTACAGACGCAACAACAACAGACAGTCCAGGTCAGGGGCACAGGTACAGAATCAACAACGACAAACAGTCCAGGTCAGGGGCACAGGTACAGAAGCAACAACGACAAACAGTCCAGGTCAGGGGCACAGGTACAGAATCAACAACGACAAACAGTCCAGGTCAGGGGCACAGGTACAGAATCAACAACGACAAACAGTCCAGGTCAGGGGCACAGGTACAGAATCAACAATGACAAACAGTCCAGGTCAGGGGCACAGGTACAGAATCAACAATGACAAACAGTCCAGGTCAGGGGCACAGGCACAGAAGCAACAACGACCAACAGTCCAGGTCAGGGGCACAGGTACAGAATCAACAACGACAAACAGTCCAGGTCAGGGGCACAGGCACAGAATCAACAACGACAAACAGTCCAGGTCAGGGGCACAGGTACAGAATCAACAACGACAAACAGTCCAGGTCAGGGGCACAGGTACAGAATCAACAACGACAAACAGTCCAGGTCAGGGGCACAGGCACAGAAGCAACAACGACAAACAGTCCAGGTCAGGGGCACAGGTACAGACGCAACAACAACAGACAGTCCAGGTCAGGGGCACAGGTACAGAATCAACAACGACAAACAGTCCAGGTCAGGGGCACAGGTACAGAAGCAACAACGACAAACAGTCCAGGTCAGGGGCACAGGTACAGAATCAACAACGACAAACAGTCCAGGTCAGGGGCACAGGTACAGAATCAACAACGACAAACAGTCCAGGTCAGGGGCACAGGTACAGAATCAACAATGACAAACAGTCCAGGTCAGGGGCACAGGTACAGAATCAACAATGACAAACAGTCCAGGTCAGGGGCACAGGCACAGAAGCAACAACGACCAACAGTCCAGGTCAGGGGCACAGGTACAGAATCAACAACGACAAACAGTCCAGGTCAGGGGCACAGGCACAGAATCAACAACGACAAACAGTCCAGGTCAGGGGCACAGGTACAGAATCAACAACGACAAACAGTCCAGGTCAGGGGCACAGGTACAGAATCAACAACGACAAACAGTCCAGGTCAGGGGCACAGGCACAGAAGCAACAACGACAAACAGTCCAGGTCAGGGGCACAGGTACAGAATCAACAACGACAAACAGTCCAGGTCAGGGGCACAGGTACAGAATCAACAACGACAAACAGTCCAGGTCAGGGGCACAGGCACAGAAGCAACAATGACAAACAGTCCAGGTCAGGGGCACAGGCACAGAAGCAACAATGACAAACAGTCCAGGTCAGGGGCACAGAAGCAACAACGACAAACAGTCCAGGTCAGGGGCACAGGCACAATAGCAACAACGACAAACAGTCCAGGTCAGGGGCACAGGCACAGAAGCAACAACGACAAACAGTCCAGGTCAGGGGCACAGGCACAGAAGCAACAACGACAAACAGTCCAGGTCAGGGGCACAGAAGCAACAACGACAAACAGTCCAGGTCAGGGGCACAGGCACAGAAGCAACAATGACAAACAGTCCAGGTCAGGGGCACAGGCACAGAAGCAACAATGACAAACAGTCCAGGTCAGGGGCACAGAAGCAACAACGACAAACAGTCCAGGTCAGGGGCACAGGCACAATAGCAACAACGACAAACAGTCCAGGTCAGGGGCACAGGCACAGAAGCAACAATGATAAACAGTCCAGGTCAGGGGCACAGGCACAATAGCAACAATGATAAACAGTCCAGGTCAGGGGCACAGAAGCAACAACGACAAACAGTCCAGGTCAGGGGCACAGGCACAGAAGCAACAACGACAAACAGTCCAGGTCAGGGGCACAGAAGCAACAACGACAAACAGTCCAGGTCAGGGGCACAGGCACAGAAGCAACAATGACAAACAGTCCAGGTCAGGGGCACAGGCACAGAAGCAACAACGACAAACAGTCCAGGTCAGGGGCACAGAAGCAACAACGACAAACAGTCCAGGTCAGGGGCACAGGCACAGAAGCAACAATGACAAACAGTCCAGGTCAGGGGCACAGGCACAGAAGCAACAATGACAAACAGTCCAGGTCAGGGGCACAGAAGCAACAACGACAAACAGTCCAGGTCAGGGGCACAGGCACAATAGCAACAACGACAAACAGTCCAGGTCAGGGGCACAGGCACAGAAGCAACAACGACAAACAGTCCAGGTCAGGGGCACAGGCACAGAAGCAACAACGACAAACAGTCCAGGTCAGGGGCACAGGCACAGAAGCAACAATGATAAACAGTCCAGGTCAGGGGCACAGGCACAATAGCAACAATGATAAACAGTCCAGGTCAGGGGCACAGGCACAGAAGCAACAATGACAAACAGTCCAGGTCAGGGGCACAGGCACAGAAGCAACAACGACAAACAGTCCAGGTCAGGGGCACAGAAGCAACAACGACAAACAGTCCAGGTCAGGGGCACAGGCACAGAAGCAACAACGACAAACAGTCCAGGTCAGGGGCACAGGCACAGAATCAATAACGACAAACAGTCCAGGTCAGGGGCACAGGCACAGAATCAACAACGACAAACAGTCCAGGTCAGGGGCACAGGCACAGAATCAACAACGACAAACAGTCCAGGTCAGGGGCACAGGCACAGAATCAACAACGACAAACAGTCCAGGTCAGGGGCACAGGCACAGAATCAACAACAACAAACAGTCCAGGTCAGGGGCACAGGCACAGTAGTATGAACATTAAGAGGAAACTCACGAGAATCACTGAGCGCAGTAGGTAGTGCAGTGATTCTATTTAAACTATCGCGACATCACGCCAAGTGTGCCTGCGTGCCAGATGATATTGCAGGGAGTGAGGTGTGCGCCCGAGTGCACGATGGGCTCGTTATTGTGCACGAGGATAAGCACCTGCTGTATGTGGTGAGTACAGGGTAGACAGAAGATTTACACCATTGTGGGACCTGACAGGCATATTAATGGGCAAAAAGTGGCACGTTAATGGGTATACTGGCTGTGGCATATTAATGGGCAAAGAGTGGCATAATAATGGACATACTGGCTGTGGCATATTAATGGGCAAAGAGTGGCATGTTAGTGGGCATTCTGGTTGTGGCATATTAATGGGCAATGAGTGGCTTATTAAATGGAAAACTGGATGTGACAAATTAATGGGCATACTGGCTGTTGCATTTTAATGTGCAAAAAGTGGCATATTAATGTGAAAAGAGTGACATATTAATGGGCATACTGGATGTGGCATATTAATGGCAAAGAGTGGCTTATTAATGGGAAAACTGGCTGTGGCATATTAATGGGCATACTGGATGTGTAATATAAATGGGCAAACTGGTTGTGGCATATTCATTTGCAAAGAGTGGCATATTAACTGGCATACTTACTGTGGCTTATTAATTGGCATGCTGACTGTGGCATTTTAATGTTCAAAGAGTGGCATATTAATGGGCATACTGGCTGTGGCATATTAATTGCAAACTGTCTAATGCATATTAATGTGCAAAGAGTGGCATATTATTGGGAATACTGGCTGTGGCAAATTAATGGGAAAACAGTGGAATATTAATGGGCATACTGGCTGTGGCATATTAATGGGCAAAGAGTGACATATTAATAGGCAAACTGGCTGCAGCAAATTAATGAGAAAAAAGTGGCATATTAATGAAACAAATGGCTGTGACATATTAATGGGAAACCAGTGGCATTTTAATGGGCAAACTAGATGTGGCATATCATGGGCAAACTAACAGTGGCCTATTACTGGGCATACGGTGGCATACTAATGGACAAACTGGCTGTGCCATATTAATGAAAAATACAAAAATAAGGAAGATCAACTGGATAAAAAGCAAAAAAGAAAGAAAACAGCAAATGGGTGCAAGCCAAAAAGACAGTTCCAAAACTGCCTAAAACATAGTAAATAAAACAGAAATACTGCACACCGAAAATATAAAAAGATAAAATACCTTAAACAGAAATAATGTAAGGAAAAAATAAGCAATAATAATACATAGTCAATAAGGCACAATCCAAGCCAGAGACAAACGAACACATAAGAAAAAAATGTATAACACAACAAGATACAGGTAGAGTTGAGCGGACACCTGGATGTTCGGGTTCGGCAGGTTCGACCGAAAAATGTCCGAGACCGTGCTCAAACTTGACCCCGAACTTGACCCCAAAACCCCATTGAAGTCAATGGGGACACAGACTTTTGGCCACTAAAATGCCTCTAAAAAAGTAATGGAAAGGGCTAGAGGGCTGCAAAAGGAATTAAAATGTGGGTAAGAGTAGGACAAGTGCCCTGCAAGCAAATGTGGATAGGGAAATAACTTAAAATAACATAAAATACATACAAATTACAAATACAGCTGAGCCATAAAATAGCACTAGATGGAATCTTTGATTTTAGCTTTGGAAGAACATACATCTAAATCTAAAGCATGGCTGCCAGGAGGATCAACAGAATTATCCATTTGAGAGAGGGTTGGAGTGTAGGGTATTCTCTTTCAGTTTATACTAAGTGACCCATAGGTTGAGGAGGCTGTGACCGTGGCGGTGTAGGTGGAAGGGGCGCTGGAGGAGGAGGTAGCCAGAATTTTTCAAAGTGCGCTGTAAGCACAGTATTTGACGTTTCTATTTGACTCTCAGAAATGAAGTGCACCCCAAGACGCAAATGTACTATTTAGCACCCAAAACTATTAGAATTTTTCAAAGTGCGCTGTAAGCACAGTATTTGACGGTTCTATTTGACCCTCAGATGTAATACATGTAATGCTATTGCTATTCTATAAACCGAAATAGAGTCCCCATTCATAAGAATAGGTCAAATGACCTATTCTTATGAATGGGGACTCTATTTCGGTTTATAGAATAGCAATAGCATTACATGTATTCTATAAACTGAAAGTCTATAAACCGAATGTCTTTCGGTTTATAGACTTTCGGTTTATAGCCGAACCTTGAACTCCAACCCGAACATACAGTGAAATGTCCGGGTTCGGGTCCGGGGTACGGACACCGTAATGTTCGGTACGAACCCGAACAGTGCGGTTCGGGTTCGCTCAACACTAGATACAGGTGGACTCGAGAAATTGCACCGATGTGCAAAAGTCTAACAACATGTATTGTAAGTATAAAAGAGTTAGATTATCAGATGTTTGGACAAGAGGTCCGCTAAGACTTAAAGAAAGGAGATTTAGTCTACGACAGCAGAAGGGATTTTTTTTGTACAGTAAGGACAGTTAAGATATGGAATTCACTGCCTGAGGCCTTTAAAAGGGGCCTCGATATTTTTTTTAATGGCTATGCATGTTAGTATAGGCATTCATATTTATTTAGTGCCTGTTTATCCAAAGAGAAACCTGAGAAAAGGTTTGAACTTGATCGACACATTTCTACTACCAACAAACAAATTAAATGATAAAGTATGCCAATAGCTACACAGAACATAGCTAACTCATGGTATACTTGATGCAATTTGTTTTTCAGGATAGCCAGGAATATGACTGACTAGATTGCAATCTGTGATCAGGCCATTCTGGGCTTACTCGTCAAACCGGTCTCTTCCATGTATTCATGATTTTATTATGAAGCAATAAAGATGACTTAATTTATTTTTTTACAACACACCGATACAGTTCTTAGAACTTAAAGCTCCGCGTATAGGTGAATAAATAATACCAGTTAGTGACTTGCAGTATATAAAATAAATAGGTATACCAATGACCTAGTACTTAACACTGTAAATTTCCCAAATTGCAAATACCGTATTTGCTCGAATATAAGACAAGGTTTTTTTCAGAAAAATGAAAAATACCCCTCGTCTTATATTCGAGGTCGTTTTATAATCTGACCTCAAATCGAGGTCAGATTATAAGACATGGATCCAGGTCCCCCGCAGAGCTGCAGGGGACCTGGATCCCCCTCTCTAACAGTCGGGGGATGTCTGCACGATGAGCGCAGACTCCCCCTGCTGCCGCCCGGCACGACCGCCGGGACTTCTATGATGAAGCCGGGTCCTTCCGCTGCCCCGCTAGCGGCCAGGGAGAATCGGGCAGCCGGGGGATGCCTGCACGATACGTGCAGACATCCTCCATGCTGCCTGACACTTCCGTCTATTACGATAGACGGAGGTGTCGGGCAGCATGGAGGATGTCTGCACTTATCGTGCAGACATCCCCTGCTGCCCCCACTAGCCACCAGGGAAAGAAACCAGGTGAGGGGGGGGAGACACAGACAGAGAAGGGGAGGGAGGGGGGAGACACAGACAAGGGGAAAAGGGGAGGGGGGACAGAGAGAAAAGGGGAGGCGGGAAAGATAGAGACAAGGGGGGGATAGAGAGAGACAAGGGGAGGGGGGACAGAGAGAAAAGGGGAGGCGGGATAGATAGAGACAAGGGGGGATAGACAGAGAGACAAGGGGAGTGGGGATAGAGACAGACAAGGGGAGGGGAGTTGGAGAGAGAGAGAAAAGTTTGGGGGGGAGGGAGAGAGAGACAACGCTGGGGGGGGGGAGAGACAGCTGGGGGAGGGAGAGAGAGGCCACATTGGCACATAAAAGGAAATAAAAACAAGAAATGCATTTGTATAATATAATTTTTTTATTAAATATTAAAAAGCAATTTACATATATACAAGTTAAACTTTTTTTCCTATAGGGTAGTCTTATATTCAGGCTTTTAGCCTAAAGGAATATACAAAGTTTGGGGGGGTCGTCTTATAATCAGGGTCGTCTTATAATCGAGGAAATACGGTAATAGAGAAACATTGGGCATGTGCGAGGGGGGGGGGAGGCATACAGTGATGTAATCTTTGCATTTCTGTGGGGTCTCTCTGATTGGCTCTGTAGAGATGCTCTGAACATTTATTTCAGAGAAGTCAGTTGAGGGGCATTATCAACTCCAATACGTTTTTTTCAGCTCTTTTTTATTTTGACGAGCAGGGGTATATCTAAACTGATTATAACTGACATCATTTCTAAAAGTGCGGGGGGTGGGGTGGGGTTAAACTGTTTAAGATGATAACATGAGTTCTAGAAGAGATAGCTTTGCATATGTGCCAGGCTTTAACTTAGTTATCAAGGCACTAAATGGTCCCAGTTGGTGAGCCAGTGGCTAGCACAAATGCAAGGTTATCTGTCTCTTGTGGGCCAACTCAATATGTGCTGATATTCGGTCCTGAAACTGTGTCTATTTGGGGGTGGCACATAGGGACCTGACAGACAGGGGAGGACAGACAAAGACATGGGCGGGAGGAGGGGGGCAGACACTGGAGGGAGGGGGGACAGTCATCAATGGTACATAGGGACCCGAATGTCAAGCTGCCCGGGTATCCCCTTTTTTCCTCCAAATACGTTCACGATTCGTAAATCTTCACAAAACCAAAGTCATAGCGTCAAACTCTTCATTGGATTGTTCTGGCTCTCCATCATTATCCTGCTGTTCCTGTATATGACCCTTGGATTGTTCTGGCTCCCCATCACTATCCTGCTGTGTAGCGGCTGCTAGCATGTGACTAATAATGATAACTTGTGTTAGCGCCTAGGCAGACTGCCAGACCATTTGTTTAAAAACACTGACACATTGCATTCTGCCACACTTGGAATGAAGTGAAAACACTATTTCCCCCATCTGAGAACTAATGCTAAGTGATTAGAAAAGAACTACAGCTGGAAAACAACTCAATGGTAAGAAAAGTGTTTACTATTTTTCACACTCCAGGTGTTAAATTATCCTTTTGAAAGGCATGGCTGCAGGAGGATGGATAAGGAGTGGAATCACATAAACCCAACCCGATATTGTAATAACCTTTGCCAGCCACAGGAATCATGGACTTGTTCAAAATGGCCGTCCCTACTTAAGCCGGGCGCTTGTCCATTTACCCTTTAACATAACATATACATAAATCAAGGAGAACTAGACTGAAAATACAATAAAGTCACTGGGATGGTAGTAATAACTATAACAAAGAGGTGCTACTAAAGAATAGAGTTAAAATAGGTAGACAGCTACCAGTTTTATTGTAACATATAAAAAACAGATAGAGTACAGATTCTATCTAAGGTGGTATATCCCCACCTATTGGTGAAAAATAGACAACACATACAACACAATATTACATATAAGACTCATGTGTCCTTAATGCCATGTATAATTTATAAAGGTATATACTGTTTAGTAACCAGAAGTTGAGGGGATAATCCCAAGGTACTATAGTATTGAAAAGAGGGAACACATATAAAACACAAATATAATAAAAAGCTGCCAGAAATATATATAATATAATATAACAAGTGAAATAGCTCAGGGTAAAGTATTCAGAGTGGGAGTGGGCTAGGACAATCCTAATAAGCTGAAAAGCCAGGACTTTAGGGTGTAATATAAACCCTCATTTTACTTGGAGGAGGTAGTGCGACAAGTAGCCAGTATTATGGATAGTAGTAAAAGTATCACAGCAAGTAATCTATGTCCTAGGAGAGGATTCTGTGTGGGACCGACAGAGATGGTTTTGCACAGAAAAGACAAGTGCATGGAGAGACCACTATATTGTTCCAGAGTTGTAGCTCAATTGAAAAAGACCTCTGATTTTCTTGTTGTAATTATACAGAAGGCTAATAGGCAGTTTTCAGCGAGTTTAGGAGCACATATAGGAACAGACAAGGTCAGCATAGAGTTAGCCGGAGAAAACAAAGCACCACTCCAAGAGTGAAAAAAATTGTAATAACGATATAATATATATTTAAATTGAGCTAAATCAACTTAGTGAGTAGAGAGGCAACTGGCACCTAGAGCAGTATAACACGCCCGACACGCGTTTCGCTACCTGCTTCGGTCAGGGTGCCGGGCGCAAAAGCATCCCCCCCCCCCTTAGATGGGGCCACTCAACTCAGTCCGACAAGTAAAATGCAACTGATGCTCAAATTATTTTTTATCTTAACATTATTTTTTATTTCACTTTATTTTGCATACATCAACCTTCATTGTTTGTTATTATTTATTGTTTGCCATTGTTGGTATTCTTATCTGCAATCATAGGGTCAACGTCATATAAGATCAACTGCAATGCGTTTTGATTACATACCATGTCCGATCTCACAAGATCCAACATCTAATACCCATCCCCGGCTAATGCATTGTGGTTCAGGTATCTGTAACCTGAAAATCCAATCCATTTCACGCGTACTTAGTACGTTTTGTTGGCTGCCTCCTCTTTTTTTTTGTTTTTTTCTACGCCTTGCAATGTGAGATGATTTTTATCTCCCGATAATGTGTGCTCACTGTTAAGGTTTCTTTATTAGTTATTAAATCCTCTCTAATCCTTTCTTGGAGACGTCTGATTCTACGGCCCAGGGATTGTGGCCTACATTTCCAACACGTAATGGGACGTGTTGCAATTGGTCAACCTTTTGGCTCCCGTAATGGTAGACTGGAAGTCTTTGTTTTGACATCGGAACATCAAATACATCTAGATCCACATCTGAACCCACCCACATCCTTAAGCCAATTACTTGCCTGTCTTTCTCTTACCCTGTGTCATCGGTGGACCTGACAGGAGTACAACTTTCCAGAGGATCCTACAGAAGGTTCAATTATTTTAACAATTTTATTGACCTCGAAAATTTTTTACACCACTTATGTACAGACATGGCAAGACTGGACCCACCATGCTTTCTCCAAACCCTTCATGCCGCAATCGGAACAAGACATTCGCATATGTAAAAGACACATACGAGAGATTAGAATGTCAAAAATCCAGGTTATTTCTTTCATGGGCACAAATTAATATATTGCCACAGCTTGTACCCAGATTGCCCTTATCTTTTTTACATTTTTCTATTTTGCGTGTCTTTGATATATGGCACCTATGCTCTTTAAGTTATAGAGAATTATGGGGAAGGGCATACCTGTTTTGCACCCAAATCCCCCTGTCCCTCTTTCCTCCTCTATTGACCCTTTTTCCTCCTCTATTTACCCTCTTAACTCCTCTATTGACCCTCTAAACTCCTCTATTGACCCTCTTTTCTGGGAGCTTCGAATTTAGGTTTGTATAAGTGTATCACAGACACTACAGCAACAAAACTCACAATAAATTATGCTTAAACTTGCAGAAAATATGTTTGTATATTAATTTATGTAAATAAAATACTTTATTCTTATTCTAAAAAACTTAAATCAAATTGAATAATTTACCAATTGGCCATGAAGTCACTGAAGGTGTTCCAGGAACGCCCCGCCCCACAGCCTCAACTTCAGCCGCAAAAAAAACCAATGTCCCTCTTTGGCCATTTGAAATGTTGAGACGTATGCAAATGCTACACACACCAGACAAGCCGGGAAATGTGCAGTACTACCACCACAGCAAGGGATTCTGGGTAGGCATTAGCAAAGAAGGTTAAAAATGAATTGTGTTTAATTAAACCAATGCTACCCCCTGAATTTTAAATGGAGGACTTTTCCCAGCACCTTTACTCCACTATAGCTTACGTTGTGAGTGCTTCTACATATACAGATACATTTAAACATTAGCACCCTCTAGTGGAGCCATCAAAATCCAGCTTGCCACACCACATATGGGATTCCTATAAGACTATGTATTGCTCCACTAAGACTATGTATTGCTTCTGATAAGGCTATGTATTGCTCCACTAAGACTATGTATTGCTTCTGATAAGGCTATGTATTGCTCCACTAAGACTATGTATTACTTCTGATGAGGCTATGTATTGCTCCACTAAGACTATGTATTACTTCTGATAAGGCTATGTATTGCTCCACTAAGACTATGTATTGCTTCTGATAAGGCTATGTATTGCTCCACTAAGACTATGTATTGCTTCTGATAAGGCTATGTATTGCTCCACTAAGACTATGTATTGCTCCACTAAGGCTATGTATTGCTCCACTAAGACTATGTATATCTTCTGATAAGGCTATGTATTGCTCCACTAAGACTATGTATTACTTCTGATAAGGCTATGTATTGCTCCACTAAGACTATGTATTACTTCTGATAAGGCTATGTATTGCTCCAATAAGACTATGTATTACTTCTGATAAGGCTATGTATTGCTCCACTAAGACTATGTATTACTTCTGATAAGGCTATGTATTGCTCCACTAAGACTATGTATTACTTCTGATAAGGCTATGTATTGCTCCACTAAGACTATGTATTACTTCTGATAAGGCTATGTTTAACTCCTTATACTAACCCCCAACCCCAGTACCAACTCCTAAGACTAAGGCCTAATAGTAACCCTAAAACTAATACTAACCCCTAATAATAATAACCACCTATGAGATCCCGGGACGGATATTGTGTGAAATTCCAATGATTCTGCACTTATCTTTGTTGTTGATTCTGGTCTCCGTCAGTCCCCCGCTAAACAAGTCACATCTCCCACTCAATTTTTACCTAACTGACTTTTAATTGCACCTGTGTCTGGATTTCCTGGTTATTTCTACTATTTGTCCTGTTCATTTTTTTTTTTTAAGAAACATAGAAACATAGAATGTGTCACCGGCAGATAAGAACCATTCGGTCCATCTAGTCGGCCCAATTTTCTAAATACTTTTATTAGTCCCTGTCCTTATCTTATATCTAGGATAGCCTTATACCTATCCCACGCATGCTCAAACTCCTTCACTGTATTACCCTTTACCACTTCTGCTGGAAGACTATTCCATACATCCACTACCCTCTCAGTAATGTAATACTTTCATTAGTCCCTGACCTTATCTTATATCTAGGATAGCCTTATACCTATCCCATGCATGCTTAAACTCCTTCACTGTATTAACCTCTACCACTTCTACTGGAAGACTATTCCATGTATCCACTACCCTCTCAGTAATGTAATACTTTCATTAGTCCCTGGTCTTATCTTATATCTAGGATAGCCTTATACCTATCCCATGCATGCTTAAACTCCTTCACTGTATTAACCTCTACCACTTCTACTGGAAGACTATTCCATACATCCACTACCCTCTCAGTAATGTAATACTTTCATTAGTCCCTGGTCTTATCTTATATCTAGGATAGCCTTATACCTATCCCATGCATGCTTAAACTCCTTCACTGTATTAACCTCTACCACTTCTACTGGAAGACTATTCCATGTATCCACTACCCTCTCAGTAAAGTAATACTTTCATTAGTCCCTGGCCTTATCTTATATCTAGGATAGCCTTATACCTATCCCACGCATGCTCAAACTCCTTCACTGTATTACCCTCTACCACTTCCACTGGAAGACTATTCCATACATCCACTACCCTCTCAGTAATGTAATACTTTCATTAGTCCCTGGCCTTATCTTATATCTAAGATAGCCTTATACCTATCCCACGCATGCTTAAACTCCTGTATTAACCTCTACCACTTCTACTGGAAGACTATTCCATGCATCCACTACCCTCTCAGTAATGTAATACTTTCATTAGTCCCTGGTCTTATCTTATATCTAGGATAGCCTTATACCTATCCCACGCATGCTTAAACTCCTTCACTGTATTAACCTCTACCACTTCTACTGGAAGACTATTCCATGCATCCACTACCCTCTCAGTAATGTAATACTTTCATTAGTCCCTGGTCTTATCTTATATCTAGGAAAGCCCTTATACCTATCCCATGCATGCTTAAACTCCTTCACTGTATTAACCTCTGCCACTTCTACTGGAAGACTATTCCATGCATCCACTACCCTCTCAGTAAAGTAATACTTTCATTAGTCCCTGGCCTTATGTTATATCTAGGATAGCCTTGTGCCTATCCCATGCATGCTTAAACTCCTTCACTGTATTAACCTCTACCACTTCTACTGGAAGACTATTCCATACATCCACTACCCTCTCAGTAATGTAATACTTTCATTAGTCCCTGGCCTCATCTTATGTCTAGGAAAGCCTAATACATATCCCATGCATGCTTAAACTCCTTCACTGTATTAACCTCTACCACATCTACTGGAAGGATATTCCATACATCCACTACCCTCTCAGTATAGTAATACTTTCATTAGTCTCTGGCCGTATCTCATATCTAGGATAGCCTTATACCTATCCAATGCATGCTTAAACTCCTTCACTGTATTAACCTCTACCACATCTACTGGAAGACTATTCCATACATCCACTACCCTCTCAGTAAAGTAATACTTTCATTAGTCTCTGGCCTTATCTTATATCTAGGATAGCCTTATACCTATCCCACGCATGCTTAAACTCCTTTACTGTATTAACCTCTACCACTTCTAGTGGAAGACTATTCCATGCATCCACTACCCTCTCAGTAAAGTAATACTTTCATTAGTCCCTGGCCTTATCTTATATCTAGGATAGCCTTGTGCCTATCCCACGCATGCTTAAACTCCTTCACTGTATTAACCTCTACCACTTCTACTGGAAGGCTATTCCATACATCCACTACCCTCTCAGTAAAGTAATACTTGCATTAGTCCCTGGCCTTATCTTATATCTAGGATAGCCTTATACCTATCCCATGTATGCTTAAACTCCTTAACTGTATTAACTTCTACCACTTCTACTGAAAGACTATTCCATGCATCCACTACCCTCTCAGTAAAGTAATACTTTCATTAGTCCCTGGCCTTATCTTATATTTAGGATAGCCTTATACCTATCCCACGCATGCTTAAACTCCTTCACTGTGTTTACCTCTACCACTTCTACTACAAGACTGTTCCATGCATCCACTACCCTCTCAGTAAAGTAATACTTTAATTAGTCCCTGGCCTTATCTTATATCTAGGATAGCCTTATACCTATCCCACGCATGCTTAAACTCCTTCACTGTGTTTACCTGTACCACTTCTACTGGTAGACTATTCCATGCATCCACTACCCTCTCAGTAATTTAATACTTTCATTAGTCCCTGGCCTTATCTTATATCTAGGATAGCCTTATACCTATCCCACGCATGCTTAAACTCCCTAACTGTATTAACCTCTACCACTTCTACTGGAAGACTATTCCATACATCCACTACCCTCTCAGTAAAGTAATACTTTCATTAGTGCCTGGCTTTATCTTATATCTAGGACAGCCTTATACCTATCCCACGCATGCTTAAACTCCTTCACTGTGTTTACCTCTACCACTTCTACTACAAGACTGTTCCATGCATCCACTACCCTCTCAGTAAAGTAATACTTTAATTAGTCCCTGGCCTTATCTTATATCTAGGATAACCTTATACCTATACCACGCATGCTTAAACTCCTTCACTGTGTTTTTTCCTGTACCACTTCTACTGGAAGACTATTCCATACATCCACTACCCTCTCAGTAAAGTAATACTTTCATTAGTCCCTGGCCTTATCTTATATCTAGGATAGCCTTATACCTATCCCACGCATGCTTAAACTCCTTCACTGTGTTTACCTGTACCACTTCTACTGGAAGACTATTCCATACATCCACTACCCTCTCAGTAAAGTATTACTTTCATTAGTCCCTGGCCTTATCTTATATCTAGGATAGCCTTATACCTACCCCATGCATGCTTAAAAACCTTCACTGTATTAACCTCTACCACTTCTACTGGAAGACTATTCCATGCATCCACTACCCTCTCAGTAAAGTCATACTTCCTGATATTACTTTTAAATCGTTGCCCCTCTAATTTTAGACTATGTCCTCTAGTTTTGGGTGTCATTTGATGAGTCGTACATATATTTTATCACCTCCGGCAAATATCTCTGCGCTGATTTTTTAATTAAATTCCGTCGTGTAACTATTAACTCACTTGCCTTTGGTTTGCAGCCTTCTTCTGAGAATATGAGAACAAAACATCCTAATTAATTATTGCATTCATGTTAAAGTATGATCTGCCCTCCAATTAATTCATTGGATTGTGCCTATGTATCCTTAATATTTGCATGTTTTTTCTGTCGTATGTAGGACACGCAGAAATAATGACCACAACATCGGTCATGTTTTCAGGGACATGCTTACCTGGTAACATGACCGATTTTGTGGTAATTATTGCCTTTTGTCCCAAGGGAGCTCACGTTTGGGACCCAAAAAAAGGGGTGGGGCCTAAATGCAGGGGCGGCGACCTGGAGGAGGAGGTACCACGGGGCACCACTAGATGTCGCCACAGCTCCAGGCTACGCGGTACAGATACTGGAGCGCCTTTACTTGCATTCATATGGTGTACGTTTGTCAGATATACACAATGCCGCCTGTGCACAGCGCACGGGCAGTATTAATGTCGTAACACACCCGAATTTGGCGGGATTAAAACCCCTACCCCCCCCCCCCCCCCCCTCAAAAAAGGGACTGTGCCAGCAAATTTGGGACTTTTGGCAACTATGAAGTTGTGCTATTAATGACCGTGCCGTTGGAAAAAAGTTAACTACCGACAAAAGTCCGACATTTGAGCTGTGCTCCTCCACATTTTCACCACACTAAACTTAACTTAAAGGACAGCTTTTAGCAAAAAAGGAGTTCATGTTTAAGTGAAAGATTGCATCAGCTGTAGAGTTGAGCGGACACCTGGATGTTCAGGTTCGGCGGGTTCGGCCGAACTTCGGAAAAAAGTCCGGGTTCGGGGTCGAACTTGACCCCGAACCCGAACCCCATTGAAGACAATGGGGACCCGAACTTTTGGCCACTAAAATGCCTCTAAAAAAGTCCTGGAAAGGGCTAGAGGGCTGAAAAATGAAGTAAAATGTGTCAACCATTCATACGAATAGGTCAATTGAAATGCTATTGCTATTCTATAAACCGAAAGTCTATAAACCGAATGTCATTCGGTTTATAGACTTTCGGTTTGATGGAATACATGTAATACTATTGGCTTTCTATAAACCGAAATAGAGTCCCCATTCATAAGAATTTCTTATGAATGGGGACTCTATTTCGGTTTATAGAAAGCCAGTAGCATTACATACAATGTAATTGCCGAACCCCGAACTCAAACACGGACATACAGTGGAATGTCCGTGTTCGGGTCCGGGGTCCAAAAACCGTAATGTTCGGTACGAACTCGAACAGTGCGGTTCGGGTTCGCTCAACACTAATCAGCTGTAGAAATGTTAAATTGAAAATTTGTAATGAAAGAATACAAATAAAGTTCTCTGTTAAGCCCTTTTTCAACCACGGGGCGGACATGTTGTACATGAATCTTGGGGGCGGACCATGAATCTTGGGTCAGCTGATGGACAATATTTACCCTTTGACCCAAGATTCTAAACCACATGTCCGCCCCTTGGTAGAGATATACAAGCAGAGAGGGTTCAATAATTAATTTTTTAATTATATAATAATATAAATGCATGTTTTATAATGCTTTTTCTAGTCACTAAAGACTCACCCACATAAAAACACCTGCTTGTAAGTCTTGTTTTATACACAGTGTGAAAGTAGTCATACAGGAAGGACTTCTTGGTGTATTGGTTACTCTCATTGGAAGGTCATTGTGTTATGTTTATATATAGTTTTAGGTTTAGAATATATTTTATATTAATTAGTAAAAAAATATTTATTATCCTTTTTATATTGTATATTCAAAGAGCTCCTGCGATCCATATATTAGCCAAAATGATAGTATGTATATAGAGCAAAATAATATTCCTGGATTCATCTATGTATTATATAGAATAGACGACTACCATACCAGACTCAGCTGACGCTTGACACATGTCTCACTTAAGCGTGCTGAAGCATAAGCTTCTGACTAAGCTGGCCAAAGTGCGAAATGCGCTGACCTTTAGCTCAGTTTTTGTGTCTCCTAATTTTTATCTGTCTAAATAAAGAATTTTCTACACTTTGACTGTGCGTGTCAAAGGGACTAGATCACCCAAACATTGCTTTACTGTGAATGTAGAGTAAAATAAAATTCTCAAAAAAGAATCTATACATCCTGTTAGCAGATCAGCAAGCAAGCTGCCTTAATTATTTGTCTCCTTTTTATGACCTCACCTGGGGTCTCATAGGCAAATGTCTGGTTTTTCCATCGGAAATGTGTTATTGGCCTACCAAGCTACAAAACAGGTGACACATTTAAAACACATTTTTCTCCAAAATGTAGGCATCTGTGTGCAACGTTTGCTAATATTTTTGATCATTTTTTGTTAATATATATATATATATATATATATATATGTTCTTTGTTTTCAAATATAATAAATATATCACACCATTGTGACCAAGTGACATCACTTGGACAAATATCCAAATATCCAATATAAAAAAACAGCATCATAAACACACATATTATACAAAAAATACGTAATAACTTTCAACATACTACACATTGTTTTATTCTCTACATTCACAGAAAATTCGGTGCTCTCCTTTAAACACCTTGCTAATACTCTTTCCACCCTATCTTGTTCCTTTGTTATTAGTGCATCAGCGAATACAATCTGTGCTTGGACAAAAGGTTACAGGATTTATTTAACTTACAATGAATCCGGGATCTAGTGGGGAGGGGCTACTACACTACGTGAGATTAAAGGGATTTGATCATGTTAACAAGTCTGTGCTGTGAATGGAGAGAGACTAAAGTCGAGTTGCCCCTAGTGTGAGTACACCTAGTTATTTTAAAATCTTAAAAATGAGGAAACGGATTTATCGGAAAAATTACTGATGGGAAATGTCAGGGGGGGTTTTTTGTGCTAAATTCCAGTTAAATCCACTAATGTATTTTGGTACTGTGCTGTCCTAGGCATGAAAAATTTGAGCACTACCCCCACATCTGCCCCCCAAAAATTGTGCATTGCGATTGGCCCATTTAAACTTGGGGGGCGTCTGAGCGGTCATTTGGGCTTACCCAGCCAGCACCCACTTTGCATCAACAGGACATGCTCCAGCACCTACATTGCACACCCAGGACATGCCCCAGCACCTACATTGCACACCGAGCACATGCCCCAGCACCGACATTGCAGACCAAGGGCATGCCCCAGCACCGACATTGCACACCGAGCACATGCCCCAGCACCGACATTGCAGACCAAGGGCATGCCCCAGCACCGACATTGCACACCAAGGACATGCACAGTAACCACATTATGCTCCCAAGACATGTCCCAAAACCCACAATGCAGACCCAGAACTTATCCCAGCACTGAAGGACATGACCAAATCAACCACGTGGCACACCCAGGACATGCCCCAGCACCCCCATTTCACACCAAGGACTTACCCCAGCTTCCCAGGACATGCCCGATCACTCAAATTGCACACCCAGGACTTAACCCAGCACCCACAGTTCCTTGGTGTCTAGTGGTAGGCACAGTGCTGTATTTACCGCGAGGCATCCGCCTAGGATGCCTAGGGCGGCAAATTTTGGGGGGCGGCAGCGCCCCCCAGCACTGAAAAAAAAAAACCCGGCCCTTTAAAAAAAAAAAAAAAAAGACCGCGCTTGCAGGCAGAGACGGAGGTGAGAGGGGATCGGAGGATCCCCCCTCACCATCGCTCTGCCTGCCAGGCTGCACGGGGAGCCGAACAGGCAGCACAGAGAAACCTCCGCAGTGTGACACAGAAGTGCCGACAGTCATGTGATCCGGAGGGACCATGCTGCCTGCCACTAGCCACCAGGGAAAGGTAAGTGCTGATGGGAGTCAGAGTGTGTGTGATGGGAGACAGTGTGTGTGACTGAGTGTGATGGGAGTCAGAGTGTGTGTGATGGGAGACAGAAAACCCACTGGGAGCTCGAGAGGCAGTCTGTCTGTGCACCTGGGAAGCTCACAGACATCATGTTGCCTGCTTATCGGCAGAGAGGCTGGTGAGGAGAGGTTTTTTTGTTATCTCCGTAGCCAGCGCCTCTGCCAGCAAGCTTCTTTTTTTTCTTTCTATTAAAGGGGTGGCGTTTTTAGTAGCCGTACTGGCAAGTGCCGCCCAAGCCACTTTCCCAGAATGCCTTGCTGGGTAAATCCACAACATTTACATGAGCCAAGAAATAAGCTTACAACATGATTAGCAAGAATGTAGTCTGGGAGAGGCCAGAACTCGGGGAAAGTCTTTGTTTTTAGCGGATTCCTGAGCTAGTACTGAAGTTCAGGTTACTTTACTCTTCTATAACAAGTCAAAATGTTCAGCAAAAATGCAATTTGCGACCAGTAAAGTACTTAGGGCTTTATTTATGAAAAAGAGAATTTCAAACATAAGGGCGAAATAGGCGAGCTGCACAGAATTCTCAGTTGTATCCTCATAGCATTGCATATTAGACTAGCCCCATAGCATTGTGTCATTATACCAGCCAATAGCATTGTGTCATTATACCAGCCCCATAACATTGTGTCATTATACCAGCCCCATAACATTGTGTCATTATACCAGCCCCATAACATTGTGTCATTATACCAGCCCCATAACATTGTGTCATTATACCAGCCCCATAACATTGTGTCATTATACCAGCCCATAGCATTGTGTCATTATACCAGCCCCATAACATTGTGTCATTATACCAGCCCCATAACATTGTGTCATTATACCAGCCCCATAACATTGTGTCATTATACCAGCCCATAGCATTACGCATTATACCAGCCCCATAGCATTGCATATTATACTAGCCCCATATCATTGTGGCATTATACCAGCCCCATAACATTGTGTCATTATACCAGCCCATAGCATTGTGTCATTATACCAGCCCCATAACATTGTGTCATTATACCAGCCCCATAACATTGTGTCATTATACCAGCCCATAGCATTGTGTCATTATACCAGCCCCACAGCATTGTGTCATTATACCAGCCCCATAACATTGTGGCATTATACCAGCCCCATAACATTGTGTCATTATACCAGCCCATAGCATTGTGTCATTATACCAGCCCCACAGCATTGTGGCATTATACCAGCCCCATAACATTGTGGCATTATACCAGCCCCATGGCATTGCGTATTATATCAGACCCATGGCATTACGCATTATGCCAGCCCCATAGCATTACGCATTATACCAGCCCCATAGCATTGCATATTATACTAGCCCCATATCATTGTGTCATTATACCAACCCCATAGCATTACACATTATGATAGTTACCTGTGATTTATATGTCGTAATCTGAGTTTGTTAAAAATCTATAAAGGACTAAAAAAAGCATTTAGAAAATAATAAAAGCATTTAGAAAATTGGGCAGAGTAGATGGACCGAATGGTTCATATCTGCCAGTGACACATTCTATGTTTCTAAAAACAATAAGTCTTGAAATATCTATTTTTAAGTATGTATTCCTTGTACTTTACATACTAATACTATGAAATTGCTGGAACAACATCCACACCTGCCCCTCCCTATTTCAGACCCTCCTGCCTCTCCCGGCACAGGTCACCTATGCTCCCTCCCCTTGGAAGAACTATTAGGAAATTACACACACTGTAACCGGCTCTACAGGTGTCATTCATTGAACTAACTCCAAAGCATGGATATTGGTTGTCGGGTGTAATTCTCTTCAGTTTCAGGATAGAGACAATCACCTTTTTACAGGACATAGGATTAGAAGGTTAGTACATACAGATTGGGCTATGCTAGTTCCAATGAGGGATATATTATATTAACATTTAGGTATATAGTCAACATTTTTTTTTTACCGTAGCACTTGTTACAGAGCAGGAAAGACAAATCCATACTATGTTAGACGAAAAAGGATTGATTGATACAGCCCTGCGCGCAGAGCTTGCAATCTAGGGGAAGCGGGGGAATCTAGAAGTCACTGCTGGGGCTAAATTATACCGTAGAATTGACTTGGCACCTGTTCTATTAGCTAGCTCTAAACCATGGGGGGCCATGTACTAAACAAGTGCGGTGGGGCGGGGGGGGAAGTAGGTAAAACATGAGTAAGGAGCAATTTGCGACTATTTGTATCATTCTGCGCTTGTTTTCCCTGATTTGCGCCTTTTCCGTTTATTTTTATTTAGCGTGCATTTTTCCGGTTGCGCTAATAAATTGCGATTATATTTGCGCCGCGCTAAAGAGCTTTGCGGATATTTTGTGAAAAATAATTCTTATTTGCATGCGAAAATGACACCAGCTTTTAGCGAGCGCTGTCAAAAGAGGTAGGAAAAATATTCGCAAAATTGCCTGTTTTTATTCTAAATTATGCCCGTTTTTTATTCGCAATTTGCACGTATTTGAGTGTTTAATGTTTAGTACATTGCAATAGGAGCAAAGCGCAAAAATAGTATTGCACATAAAATATATTTGTGTTTTTTTTTAGTACATGCCCCCCCATGTGCTTTGTTATTTGCTCCATCACCCTGGCACTGATGAAAGATGCCGATCTAGTATTATTACTACTTCTATTGTCTTATTTAGGGGAGCACTTTAGCATTATATTACATTATCTATAGCTGCAATCAGTCACTGTTTATTCATCGCATTGTTCAATGTATGCCATGGTCTACCTCTCTCCTTTTTGGACGATGATTGTATCCAATACAAGTCCAATACGAGTCCATACAAATGCCCACCAGGTATTAAACTCTACAAGGAGATCCAGAGAACCATATTGACTTAAAGGTCATCTTTTACTTTATGGAACTCATCTTGGATTGGCACAAGGAGTTTTTCTGCACTCAATATTCAAACAGGATAAGTCTCAAACCAAATCACATCATTGTGCACTTTGTATATAGTTTTTGCACTTTTTTGCACAATATTTGTGTAGTGTGATATTTAACAAGTATTTTTCATATATGAGCTTCAGCACTTTGTTTTATTTTATATTCAATATTTTTTGCGCAGTTTCAATGACACTTTATGGATGTTTGCCCACTCCTTAGAGCACAGGACCCCTTTCTCATACTTTTTCTAGCCCTGAAATGTACATTTTTTTAAAAGTATAATGTGCCACCCAGCTTATATTTTGAGGTCAATGTTAAATCTAGTGAGGAAATGAGTGGGCCAGTATTGTTTTTGTTTTTTTTAAATGTCATAACCCTAGGCCTGTACAAGTAACATCCTTTAAAATCTCTTGTTATATTGATTCTATTAATAGAGGGGGCTATTTATTAAATCAGAGGCAAAGTTATATTACTGGAGCAGTTGCTATGGAATGTTTCCGCTGATTAGACCACTGTACAGAATTGTATATTAAAAAAAAAAAAACAGGGTTTGTTTTTTAAAGCATCCCTGTGCTCCTTTAGAAAATTGGACAGTTGGGGGGTCTTGGGAATTGGACAGTTGGGGGGTCTACTTTAAAGAAGGGCATTTTAGTTCCACAGTCTGGGATAAAACTATATCCCACCCTACTCTTGTCTTCTGCTGACAATGAGACACAAGAATTTTACACCAAGGAGTTAATAGATTCATTCATGAAACACCGATAGCTTGCAGACTGCACTTTGCTATGTATCCTGCTGACTGTAGTCTTTTTGTGGTATCCTGGTATAACGCCTTCCAATTATGACTCCCAGGCATTTTTTAGCTTTTTTTTTTTTTTTTAAAGCAAGATTTTTTTACAGCCATAAAGCTATCCTAGATATAAGATAATGCAAGTAACTAACAAAAGTTCTTATCTGCTGATGCATTCTCTGTTACTACATAATCAAAAATGTGTAACAAATGTGTTTCTTCAACTCTGCCGACTAACTGGCAATTCAGGAAAACCGTAGAAAAAGAAAAAAAAACAAATCACACAATAGTGTAATAGGAGACTGCATGACACTATCCCTTGCATTTTTTTTTTGTCTTTTTCCACATATTTGTGTTCCGCTGCTACTTTTTTTGTGTGTATTGGATTTCTGAGTGCAGGGAGGAGTACTTTGGAGAGCTGCTCTGAAACAGTGGGTGTGAATAATTATCTTGACACTGTGCAGTCACATTTTGTACCTGGTTTTCTAATGACATAACTGGTATTTTAAACTGTTCCGTAGCTGCAAAGTGACTTAGAGGTGAGCTTGGGTGAGATTACTATTCCCCCCTCACGCATTAACTGGTGAGTTTCTCCTGTAAAAAGGCCTGATTTGGCCCTGTATTTTTAAAAAACTGAGAGTTTGTAAAGCTGGAACGATTCGTCATCTAGCTGAGTACCTGTAGCAGGAATAAAGTCACCAGATTCATCCCTGCGCAATGTATAGTTACGTCTGTGAGATGGAATGTTCATACAGTACTGAGTAATTTATGTCAAGTTGATGATTGGTATAATGTACTTGATTCTAATCCTACTTTATTTTCTTTCCATTCTTTAATATGCAGAAACTAATCTCGGAATCATGAACATTCGCTTGTTATGGTTCTTTTCCATTGTAATGTTCATCTTTATGGTGAAGGTATCTTACTTTTATCACACCAAGTCTACGTTTGGAAACCTAAAAGATATGTTTAGTTGCAAAAACGAAATAGTTCGAGAGGCACAGACTAAAGACCCTACAGTAGCTCCCCCAAAACCTCCTACAGGCATGTGGACGGTGAACGCAATTGGGCGGTTGGGTAATCTGATGGGGGAGTACGCCACACTCTACGGACTTGCGAAAATGAACGGACACCAAGCCTATATCGGACCGGGAATGTACGACCAGCTATCAAAGATCTTTAAAATTCGATTGCCTACTGTTCATCAGGAGGTCATCAATCGCATTCCGTGGCGAAATTATGGACTTCATGATTGGATGACTCCAGAATACGGCAATATCCAAGGAGAGTACGTTCGATTAACTGGGTACCCATGCTCGTGGACACTCTATCAAAATGTACGGGACGAAATTCTCCAAGAGTTCACGTTCCATGACTTTATTAGAGACGAAAGCTATGCTTACCTTGCTAAAGTGCGCGGTGATCGGAAAAATGTCACTTTTGTTGGGGTGCATGTCCGTAGAGGAGACTATGTCCATGTCATGCCAAATACGTGGAAAGGGGTGGTGGCTGATAAAGGGTATTTACAGAAAGCCATGGACTACTTTAGGAACAAATATCAAAACCCTCTCTTTCTAGTGACGAGTAACGGCATGGATTGGTGCAAGGAAAACATTAACAACTCATTGGGCGATGTCCATTTTGCTGGGGACGGCAAGGAAGGGTCTCCTGGACGGGACTTTGCCCTCTTGGCTCACTGTAATCACACTATCATGACCATCGGGACGTTTGGTTATTGGGCTGGTTACTTGGTGAGAGGGGAGACTATTTTCCTTTCCAATTACACTTTACCGGATTCCCCTTTCCTCAAACTTTTCAAATACGAAGCTGCCTTCCTTCCGGAATGGATCGGGATTCCAGCCGACCTTTCTCCTCTTCTAAACAAGGGCAAACGATAAAGTCTTATAAGATGAACTTCTACATTCTTTTGGGATTGTTGAGTCCGACCGGAATAATGGTTGGAAGATATGAGTCCAGCACCACAATATGACCTCACTGTAAATGATTTATTTATGGAGAAATGTTTTATTTTGGAAGGAAGTTAAAGTTTCTCAGTCCATACTTGTAGTGGAGAACAGACATTTGTTTGTCCTATTGATTGAATGAACTACTTTCTAACTAACATTTTAGATCCACTGCATCTTTCATTGTCGTAAGCGCAAGCTCATCTGCGGAGCAAGATTTTGACTATTTTAAACAAATGTGCCTCTATCCGTTTTTATTTATGTAAATGTTTATATTTTACACTTTGTAATGTCTAATTTATGGGGATGGCCGGCAGGCAGAATGTTTTTATTAATATATTTTAAGTTGACTAGATTTTTTTAAAATTAATTTCGGTGGCCATTTTAGAGGCCTAGAATAATCCAGTATATGAGCATATTTGACACAGATTATGTATGCACTGGATTTGGTCTGAGTTTATGAAGTAAATGTAAAATGTGTATATATTCTTGTTATGTTCTCTTCGGAAATCATAGACTACCTCTTGCACTGTTGACCTGGTATTTGTGATTTTGGTTGTAACTGTTTGGGCAAATGACCCACTCTGGGGGCATTTTCCGAGAAACCCTATTTTATGTGCAGAAATATGTCCTAAGCAGCCCTCTAGGGAACTTCTGATCTTCCAAAGTCCACTGTCGGCAAATAATTAAATTATGTTTAATTGAAGATGGTATCAAGTGTAACTATTTTAAATAGAAATGCTTTAATTAAATGGCATATATATATATATATATATATATATATATATATATATATATAGTACCTTATTAAGCCCTCTTTGATTGCTCTATCAGGGGGCAGACATGTTTAGAATCTTGTGCTAGGTCTTCCTTTATCTTGAGTAGGATGAAGGAAAATCTAACCCAAGATTCTAAACAACATGTCCGCTCCCTGAAAGAGCTATACATGCAAAGAGGCCTTAATAAATTACTTTATTTATATTATTTCATGAAAGCATTTATATTGAAAATAAAAAAACAACATATTCAGGTGGCATAAATGGAATAATTAAAATATTACAAAAATGTATTTATTTTTTTACATGGACAGAGATCAGAGAGTAGTGGATCAACATACACAGCTGTGTGAAATATGTTATTGAAAGTTTCTTAAAACATACCAAACAGAAAAGCCAGCCATTTGTATCCAACTAATATGCTAATGGTGACCAGTCCTGTTTTATCAGTCACAAATGAACTTCTGTTATATTAAAAGACGGCAAGTGTAGGCATTTTACATAGAAATTCTTTAATGAAAGAATACAAATAAAGTACATTATTGAGCCATCTTTACTTCATATAGGAGGCAGATATTTTGTTTAGAATCTTTGGTCAGATCTTTGTTCATCTGAACCAAGGTGAGTGAAGATCTGACCCAACATTCTAACCAACATGTCTGCCCCCTGAGAGAGCGATATGGAGTAAAGATTCTAACCAACATGTCTGCTCCCTGAGAGAGCGATATTGAGTAAAGATTCTAACCAACATGTCTGCCCCCTGAGAGAGCTATATGGAGTAAAGATTCTAACCAACATGTCCGCCCCCTGAGAGAGCTATATGGAGTAAAGATTCTAACCAAGATGTCTGCCCCCTGAGAGAACTATATGGAGTAAATATTCTAACCAACATGTCTGCCCCCTGAGAGAACTATATGGAGTAAAGATTCTAACCAACATGTCAGCCCCCTGAGAGAACTATATGGAGTAAAGATTCTAACCAACATGTCTGCCCTCTGAGAGAACTATATGGAGTAAAGATTCTAACCAACATGTCTGCCCCCTGAGAGAACTATATGGAGTAAAGATTCTAACCAACATGTCTGCCCCCTGAGAGAGCTATATGGAGTAAAGATTCTAACCAACATGTCTGCCTCCTGAGAGAGCGATATGGAGTAAAGATTCTAACCAACATGTCTGCCCCCTGAGAGAGTGATATGGAGTAAAGATTCTAACCAACATGTCTGCCCCCTGAGAGAGTGATATGGAGTAAAGATTCTAACAAACATGTCTGCCCCCTGAGAGAGCAATATGGAGTAAAGATTCTAACCAACATGTCTGCCCCCTGAGAGAACTATATGGAGTAAATATTCTAACCAACATGTCTGCCCCCTGAGAGAGCGATATGGAGTAAAGATTCTAACCAACATGTCTGCCCCCTGAGAGAGCGATATGGAGTAAAGATTCTAACCAAGATGTCTGCCCCCTGAGAGAACTATATGGAGTAAAGAAGGCTTAATAAGCCACTTAATTTGTATTCTTTTATTAAATAATTTCTTTATAAATCATCTACACTTGTTACACTCAAACATCAGTGCATGTTTTGCTACAGTTGTCCTTTAACAAGAAGTATATTTTTTTTATATGTTACTGTAGCATGTGGTGATTATGTGTTGTATTCTGTTTATTGAAAGTGCTGTTACAAAGACTGAAACACTTTTACGTGCAATATGACAGTGCCACTTGACAGTGACCGCCGCCCTGGTTCCCTCTTGGGCTGCCACTTGAGAGAATGGAATTTCACCGGCCTGGCTGCCAGCAAATGTTTAAATCCTAGCCGTGTAATTGCAGCTCTGCAGCTATTTTTGGACTACAACTTACAAAATTCAGGCACCGCCCCACCCACGTTGCACACACACGACATGCCCCATCACCCACACATTACATACTTCCACCACGTCCATTACATGCCCCCATCACCCTGATTAATTGGAAGGAACTGAATGGTGGGGGAGAGAGTGAAAATGTTTGAAGCACCAGAAGTGTGTATAACACCCTCTGGCAAAGTGCCGCCCTCTGGCAAAGTGCCGCCCTTGGCAAAGTGCCGCCCTAGGCAAGTGCCTTGTTTGCCTTGTGGAAGATACACTACTGGGTCTGTGTACACATAAATGCTGCCACAATGGTCCATGGTCAAATGTCCAATAGCCATCAAGTAATGCTAAGTGCATATGCAAGCTTACCTCCATGCTGAAGATCAGGAAGTTAACATCAGGCAAAAATACCATTTAATCTAAACATTTGCTACATTTATCGAAGCTAATACATATACTAAATTATATTTCCTTCCTAAAGGGACCTTGTCATCAACATTCTTGTGGTTGACCCTAAAATACAAATATATAAAATACAAATATAAAATACAAGAATAGGGTCCTCGGTTTTAACTTTGGGTCAAACCATTCTGCTGTGGTCAGAAGGAGTTGCCTCTACCAAATTTATGCTAGCCTATAACTATTTCTGAGGTTGATATCACCCATTTTTCAAGCCCCTAACCCATTTCTAGAAATAGGTCCACCGATTAGCTCCTGGGACTGACCATGGAGAAGGTCTCTAGGCTCCTGTCTCACCAATGGTCCCTGATCAGTCTTTAGAGCTACTGCTGATAATTAAGTTGTATGGTCCAGCCTAGGGCTTTCATACATTCCAACATTTCAAGTGGTCAAACAGAGATTCTTATGTTTTAGGGCAGAGCCTATACGGGCATGACCAGGGTCGGACTGGCCTCCCGAAAACATTTCCCTGTAGGCTACATGCCCTGGTGCTGGTTCGGATGTGGGTGCAATCTGTAGCTGCTGGAGCACATACATCTGTGTCTTTGTTCCCCCCCAGTTACTATTTCATATCCGGCGAGGTGTAGGAGAGTGCCACAAGGGTGCTTTCGGAGACCACCTCGTAATTGCCAGCTATTTTGCTTTACCTCTCCTCTCTCCCATCCTTATTGGATGTCACCTCCGGCCCCTGTGGTACTATTTCCCAAGTAAAACTACAGGGAAACCATAAATGAAGCTCATTTCACATACACGTTACAAAAAGGTACAACATACACACACAAAAAAATTATATTTAACGATTGCTGTATGTTTGGTGGGCAGTAAATGTTAATACTGAAAAGATCATGATTATTTAGTCCCTTTTCAGAAGACTTTGAGATATTCCGAATATATCTGTTTATTCTTACAGTGTGGATAAACAGTGTTACAAGGGAATAAAAACAAAATGGGCCTCACGCTTGAATTACTCAGCCGTGTTGGTAATTTTTAACCGAGGAGTAGGTCATAAGATAGTGATGATAAGAACCACTTTACAGAACTGGACTTTGACAATAAAGGTTTTTTTTTATCACTATATTTGCGATTTATTTTTCCTATGTTCCACTTCCTTCATTTATTTGCTTGGGGTCAGCTGCTATGAAAAAACTAAGATGGCCGACAGTAAGGGACCAACCTTGGTCTGGGCTTTGTGTCCCACAGGTTGAAAGGGGGGAAAAAATTGCCTATAGGGAACTTAGTGAACTGGTGTTAGCTATTACACCCCCAGCCCCTAGCATAATTTCAAGGGGCGAAGTAGGGAATAAAGGAGTTTTATGCTAGACGCTGTTATTCCCCCACCACAATACGAGTGCTTTATCGCATTGGATATTTGCAAGCGAACAAAATTATTACAAAATTGAACCGAAATATAGCAAACATTCCATAGGAAAGGGGCCCAGGTTCAGAAATGTATACAAATTATTGTTGAAATATAATGACAGACAATCGAGGAACGGTAGTATGAATAGCGAGCACATGGCAAGACTACCGTTTTAGAGCAGGATTCAAAGCCAGCACTTCTAAAGCAAAAAAAAACAAAGTTGTTTTTTAAAAATACAGAGCCAGGAGTCAAGATGGGGGGACTAGGGCCACAGATATGACTGCGGTAGGAGTAGAAGCGGAGGGCATGGCCTAAACGCTATGCCTAGATTTTTTTTCAGTGGAGGAGAACTAGGTATTGCTGTGCATCCTAGAAAATTCCCGTCTCACTTCCCTGCGATTCTCTCTTTATTGAGTAGACCGCGTGGAGTAGCCAAAAGGTGTAATTTTCCAGTTTTCAGCTATTTTCGCTGATCTGGCCCCATTTTGTTGGCTTTATTCGTGGAAGAGACGAAATTGCAGGGAATGGAGAAGGGAAATCGAAGCTTAAGACCATAGTTGTTGAGTTCGAATTCATTCTGTGGGTTCAATGTGTGTTGATTCACATGATCCACAAGCCTTGTACAAACACTTTGCCTATCACTGAACACGGGTTCTTGTCTGTTTATACTTAGCCTTTTGGAATTCCATACACAAGTAAAGGTGATATAACAGGTGCACACACATACTTTCCAGGGATACTTCTTACGAAATGAGTACAAACCTGTTGGAAGGAGGAGGCAAATTTTTTTTAATTACAGCTAGTGTGAGTCAGCCAAAAATGTGTTGGCACAGTCACACACAAATAAAGGGATGCTGAAAGATCTTCTCTTGCTGAAACAATAGGTAAAATGTTATTATAGAACTATACACTGATCAGCCATAACATTATGACCACTGACAAGTGGCAAGCCGGCGGAGGCAGTGTGATGCTTTCGACTGACAGGTGACAAGCCGGCGGAGGCAGTGTGATGCTTTCGACTGACAGGTGGCAAGCTGGTGGAGGCAGTGTGATGGTTTGGGCAATGTTCTGCCGGGAAACCTTGGGTCCTGCCATTCATGTGGATGTTACTTTGACACGTACCACCTACCTAAGCATTGTTACAGACCATGTACACCCTTTCATGGAAACGCTATTCCCTGATGGCATTGGCCTCTTTCAGCAGGATAATGCTCCCTGCCACAAAGCAAAAATGGTTTAGGAATGGTTTGAGGAACACAACAACGAGTTCAAGGTGTTGACTTGGCCTCTAAATTCCCCAGATCTCAATCCAATCGAGCATCTGTGGGATGTGCTGGACAAACAAGTCCGATCCATGGAGGCCCCACCTCGCAACTTACAGGACTTAAAGGATCTGCTGCTAACGTCTTGGTGCCAGTTACCCCAGCACACCTTCCGAGGTCTAGTGGAGTCCATGCCTCGATGGGCCAGGACTGTTTTGGTGGCAAAAGTGGAGCTACACAACATTAGGTGCGGTGTCATAATGTTATGATTAAAACATTTTAGTTCGTTTTACCTAGAATTCAGTGGCTTTACTAATTTTCTGACTCTTAAAAATTACTGGTCTGGCTCCTAAATGATCAATAAAACAAATATGATGTGGCAATTCAATGGTGTCAAATAAACTATAAAAAGTTTATTAAGTACATTAAAAAAATATGTCAAGCACATATCATTAAATTATTGCTTGAACACGCCCCCTTCTCAGCGCTCAAAAACAGAAGAGCTTGAGAGGCGGATATGCCGATGATTAAGCCCTTTTGTCCGTCAACGAAACGTGTAAGACTGAAGTCTGGCGTTCTACTTCGTCTACAATGTGTAAGTTACATGTTGGATTATTCTATTGTATGCTTCTTTAAAATCTAAGTTTTAGCTACATCAAGGTCCAGCCTCAATGAGCATTTCTCTCTTTTTTTTTTTTTTTACATTCGCTAGTACATATTGTTATGTGAATTGCATATAGCTCATCTATTACTATGTAGCAGCAGAGCAGTAAACATACTGGAAATTCTTCAGGACTGAAAAGGACACTGATATAGTTGCCAACATCGGCCATGTTTCCAGGGACACATATTTGTTCCAAATGCTGCAGAAAGAGCATGCAAAGTGCAGCCCGGTAGTATTAATTAATTGATCAGGGTGGAGATCTCATAGGACCTCCCATGATTAAATAATTGGATTGTGTCCATCCTACATACTGCCGGGCTGCACTTTGCATGCTCTTTCTGCAGCATGTGGAACAAATATGTGTTCCTGGAAACATGGCACATTTGGCAACTGTGCAATGAATACCATTTTTCAATGCCATGGTTATTTGTCCTTAGTGTGAGGATAAACTGGCTTTCATCCAGTGAAATCCTCTGACCGGCAGCTGCTTTGTTTCCGTGGGAAGCAGGCAGACCGGTCTGGTCAGTGACTGGCTCTCTCAGCTTTCAGAGAGGGACCCTGGTTCTTGCATGGGATCAGCAGAGGGGACCTCAAACTGGCAGCACACCCCAGCCTCCAGGCCTGCTGTGTCTCAGCCGTGAGACACAGCAGAGAGTACAAATCAGGTTTACTTGGGAGACAGGGGGATGTTTTTTAACCCTTGCGTCCATCCTCTACCAGCATTTTTTCTCCTCCAGGGCTGGCGCCCCCGTAGCTGCGGCGCCCTAAGGCGGCTGCCTCAGCAGCCTTATGGTGGCGCCGGCCCTGCCTCTAGGCCAAAGTAGACAAGTTAGAAAAATTCCCTAATGCAGCTGAATGGGAGAATTTTTCCAACTCAGCTACTTTGGCCTTAAGTTTGAAGTTCCCTTCTCAATTCCCAACAGTTCTCTCTTTATTAAGTAGATCCTATGGTCATTACAACAAGTTCCCCTTTAACCCCTTGCTAATACGTGACGGACTAGGTCCACCTTGTTTGGCAAAGCGAGGCATTAAGCAACACCGAAATCCGGTGTCTAGGGCACCCCCGATTGCTCCATGGAGCTAATCGCGGGCGCCATATTGGAGAGCAACATGCTCCTCCCATATGACAGCTGCCCTTTTGTGGGCATAGTGTCGGAAGTGAAAAAAATGTCACTGTGATGCTATTCCTAGACTGCCCCTAGAGGCAGTCAGCATCATTGCAATGAAAAAATAAAGACACATTTAGCTAAAAATCTAGGGTTAGAATAATGGTTAGGGTTATAATTGAATTAGGGTTAGCATAAGGGTTAGGGTTAGGGTTAAACTTAGTGTTAGGGTTAAATTTATTGTGAAGGTCACTGGAGGTGAAAAACCCACCACTGTCTTTGGTTATTGCCCAATAACTCGCAAAAATCTGCAGAAAAACCTGGAAACAAGCATATTTCTAAAGTCACGACAAAATATAGAAACTTTTTAGATGGGGTCTTTTTTAATGATTGTATTTGTGTAAATTATTTTTTAGGTCAAACTTAGAAAAAGTGTTTATTTTTAGTATCATATTTTATGATTTTTTTTTTCTAATAAATTATAAGATATGGCATCTAACGAAAGCCCTTCTTATGGCAATAAAAACCATATATAATTACAGCTAAACACAAACACCCCAGCAATGATAAAACAGCCCATGTCACCAAGTGAAAGACAAAGTC
>CM069866.1:65551685-65571685 GCA_036172795.1 Pelodytes ibericus
ATATAAAAAAACTAATCTAGTACTGTAGAAAGGGATATGTGAAATAATAGGAGGCATAATGTCACTGTGGGAAGTGATGTGGAGCACAGATGGCTTGCAAGGTGCTTTCTAATTAGGCCACTGTATGGTACAACCGGAGGTGATCATTTTTAAACAGGTTCCATAGCTCTTTAATAACATTTCTAAAAAACTTGTCTCTCCAGGCAGGTTCGACATGGGGATGTATTGATAAATGTTTTAAAAAATGTGTACAGTAATTCTTTATTAACATTTCTAAGAAACCTACATCTCTAGAAAGTTTTGACCTAGGGGGTGGATTGTGAAATGTTAATATTTTTACTTAGTGGAATATGTTGCCTTGAGTTCTAAAATATCAGGTTCTAATTGCCTTCTGTCTGTGAAGAGCCAATGCATGTGACGTGGCCACCTCCGGACTGGGGATGGGGTGGGAGCGGCCCAACCGTTGCTCACTTTGGTCCTCACTTGGCGTATTGTACGCAGTACTGGAGACCGTATCTCCAGAAGGATATTGATACTTTGGAGAGAGTTCAGAGAAGGGCTACTAAACTGGTTCATGGGTTGAAGGATAAAACTTACCTGGAAAGGTTAAAGCATCTTAACATGTATAGTTTGGAGGAAAGACGTAACAGGGGGGATATGATAGAAACATTTAAATACATAAAGGGAATCAGCACAGTAACGGAGGAGAGTATATTTAAAAGAAGAAAAACTACCACAACTAGAGGACATAGTCTTAAATTAGAGGGGCAACGATTTAAAAGTAATATCAGGAAGTATTACTTTACTGAGAGGCTAGTGGATGTATGGAATAGTCTTCCAGCAGAAGTGGTAGAGGTAAACACAGTGAAGGAGTTTAAGCATGCGTGGGATAGACACAAGGCTATCCTAGATATAAGACCGGGAACGGGGGACTAATAAAAGTATTCCAAAAAATTGGGCAGACTAGATGGACCGAATGGTTCTTATCTGCCGACACATTCTATGTTTCTATGTTTCATCCTTGCTTGCTTGTATAACCTCTTTAAACATACCCACCATACACGGACTTCAAACTTTCAAATCAAAGTAACTGTGGGCATGTACCAAAAGCCCACCACATGTTAAAGAGGAGGGCACGTAATAATGCCAGCAGAACTAAGAGGCAAGGAAACTGCCATGTTTCTAACTTGGCTATGTTGGCTAAGATTTTAGCATTTTGGTTGGACAGATTTCATAGCATAATAAATGCTGACACACAAAAAAGTTGTTGTTTTTTTCCTTCTAACTATCTTGCTAGGCATAGCCGTTTAAAAATAAATAAATAAAAAAAAAAAAACACTTATTTTCGGTAAAGAGTTATTCTCCATTGGTCGAACCTAGCCACATCTACTTGTGGAAATATTTATATTGAGTACATTTCCATTTATCTTGATCATTTTTGCTTCTTTTTGCTAGTACACTGCGGTATTTACACTACTGATCACTTAGATTGGAGGCCGAGGGGGAACTGGCGTAACACCTGGGTTTGCAAACATCCTCGTTGGCCGGGAACCAATCACGCTTATGTTTGAGCTGGTGCCAACCCTATCCAGGATCAGGCAACCTGTCACAGTCTGACCGCCAACTCCCAGCATCCACCTCACGGTGTTTAGCTACAAACAGGATCAATATCAGCACTCATGGATCCAAAAAAAAACTGTATTTAATCCAAAATGTATGTCAAACGGAAGCCCCCAAAAAAAGACTGCAATATCGGTGTGGGGAGCTAACTTGATCATACATTATGCATTAAGGATGTGAAAAGAGTAAAGTATCTTCTCCCCACACCCATGTTGCATTTGGCTTCTTTTTCCTACATATTCTGTAATACATACAGGTTTTTCAGATCCATGAGTGCTGATATTTGTCTTGTGTATACAAGAGCCCCATGGTCAGCAGTTACCAGAGCACCACTGCCTACGCACACGTGTGCTAGTGCTTGACATCGAATTTTACTTTGCCAGCAAGGTGGACCCCGGTATTCTTTATTTGTAGGGATTATATATGCGTGACAGTGTTATTAGCCAGGGTCAGAAGCTCCTCGAAGCAGAAAGAAGGGGAGGAACATTAAAATTTAAGCACCACAATGCCATTACTTGACCAGCGACAACAGGCTGGTCTCAGTCAGTGACGGGTATCTTCCAACCTCTAGCCCCGGCCGAATTGGGACAGAGCTGGGGAGATTGAGTGTCACTCAAACTGGCAGGAATACTGCGTGTGCGCTCGAGTCTGCCCACGGGCAGTATGCATTCTCCAAAAGTCCTAGTTATTGGGGACCAAAGGATTGAGGTCCCGAATCCCGCTGTACCACTGAGCTCTACCTCTGTCCTGAGAAGCGTTTACATGCTAGCCCCAGGCAGATATCTATTATTAAGTGGGGTTAGTAGGGGAGTAGTTGGTTCTGGGGGGGATTATTTGTTATGTTTGGCTTTTTCAGCTGAATTCAGGTCAATTTTGAGGGATTTCAGCTCCTAGTGAGTAGGTCAAATCATAGGCCGAATCCCCTGAATCGAATATGGCCCAAAATCTGCGAAACTTGATGGAAAATTCCTAGATTTGGCTACTTTGACTGATTTGGACCTATTTCGTGCTAGATTGGTGTATATTGAGTCAACCATTACAATATAAATAAAAAAAAAACAAGTATTTCACTTTTCTGAACTGAACTTCTCCTACAGACTGAGGTTCTGCTAAGAGCTTACTGGCAGGCCAGTAAATAATTAGCTTGAAGCCAATTTAGTCTGTGGAGGTAATAACATGGCCGGTATTTATTTATTTTTTTAGAAATGGTAGCAGCCCTAGGTGCTGTGTGGGATTTCTTGATCAGCAAGTTCTGTAAGTCTTTAGTATATTTAAAACCATCTGTAATCTGTCCTCCTGCCCTAATTATCTGATTAACCTAAACAGCACACTAACAGAAAGCACTTAAAAAGGTTAAAAAAAAAAAAGTTCTAATTAAGTACTAATTTGTACGTGTTATCAGGAACAACTTACACACAATTATGACAAATAACATTATAATTGCCAACATCGGCCATGTTTCCAGGGACACATATTTGTTCCACATGCTGCAGAAAGAGCATGCAAAGTGCAGCCCGGCAGGATGTAGGATGGATATACGCACAGACACAATCCAATTAATTAATCATAGTAGGTCCTATGAGATCTCCACCCTGATTAATTAATTGGATTGTGTCTGTGCGTATATACTTCCTGCATACTGCCGGGCTGCACTTTGCATGCTCTTTTTGCAGCATGTGGAACACATATGTGTCCCCGGAAACATGGCCGATGTTGGCAACTATGTAATATTAATCTGTGAGTTATATTGTTTTACACAGTTTACTGTAACCAATTTGCAGGGGATAGACCAGCTTTAATACAATATAATGTTTGCTACTTTAACTATATGTGCTTTCTAAACAAACGTGAACACTTGCTTTCTTAAATGAATCCCCGCTTATTATATACTGTTTTTTTAAGGACAGGAGGGGGCTGTCTTTTGAGACCATTTTATATATGTATATACTTAACCCTTTGTGTAATGTATACAATTGAATAAGATTGTAAACATAGCAAAACAGGTGTTTTTACTTTTATCTTATTTTAGCTTATTTTATATCTATCTCCTATTTCTGTCTGACACAAGATCAAAAGTGATCATTTTATTGTTAAGCCCCACAGAAATCAGGGGGGGGGGGGGAGGGAGAGAAAGTAACATTATCTTTAATATGAATTAATTAGTTATTCTAAGGATTTATTTTCCCTGTAAGTTACACCCACCGCGAAGCAAAGTGTACATTTACTTAAAAGGATGAACACTGCAGTCAGTCTAGAAAATATATACAACCCAAAGGAAGTATGAGAACAAAGCGCCTAGGATAAAATTGTGTAGATATAAATAATATACAAACCCAAATGTAGATAACTACTGAAACGGAGCTTGAAATATTCCCGTAACAGGTCTGGACGCCAGAGGCTGAAGAAGTTCCTCGAAACGCGTCCCTTTTTGGCGTCCTTTCTAGTTTGCGAAAGACCTGCTCAGGCTCTTTTTTCGCTTTTTTCTCTCCTTGGATTCGTTGATTCTTTCTTCGAGTTCAGTGGTGTCTCGGGTGGATCACCAGGTGTGTACTAATTGACATACTTTATATTTCCCCCAATTGATTCTTGTGGTTTTATCTTTTGATTTACATACCTGTTATTGTGTCCATTTTTATTATACTCAGTGTATGTGTCATTTGTATCCCCGCCATTCATATAGGGTGGGTCTATTTTTATATGTTTGTGTTATCTATTAAATTTATATTTTTTTATATACTCTGTATCACTCTTTTGTGGTTTATTCATTCAATTATTTTTTGACTATATTTTGTGCCTATACAGCACTGTCTTCCCCTTTTTTCACTGCAGTCAGTCTAATTAGAAATTCAGACAAAGTGGAGTCTCAGCAGTTGTTTATAGATTAGACAGTAGTATTATTAGTGGCACTTTGAAGATCAGAATTTCCAATTTCTTATGCCTTAAATCTCTATAACTCCCTGGTCCCTATAATTTGGTTAAACCCTATTTTCAGTAATACTTACACAAAAATGATGCTTCAAAAATTCCCAATTTTTAAATGTATGCAAATGCTCTGTGCATCGCAGGGAGAGATACTTGGACACTTTACTACATCCGTCTATCACTAGTAAAAAAAAAAGCAAGATTCTTAAAATGGACAGCTTAGCCTACAGTATAAGGAAAACATATCTTTAGATATTCAGCATATCATGTAAAGTAAGGCACAATACACATAAGGTGGTGACAAGGAATGTTAAGATGGAATGTTGACCTGAACCTAACCTTTGACGCAACAGACTCCATTTTGTTTACAAGAGAGAGACTGCACTTCCCATCTTCATCAATTTGGCACCAGTTTTATATACACAGTAGAAGTTTGAGGATTTGGTTGTATGATTTGTTTTCAAATACAATACCTAGCCACTTACATGGTTCTTGCATCATGTGACATATACCCAGTTTTTGAGCACTTGACAAGCTTGGCTCTCTTTCACTATCTTTATTACACCTGTCTGAATTGTGAAATATGATGGTTTTGCTGCCGTTGCAACTGTTTACTGGCTGCGACAATGGGACCTAGTTCAGAAACTATTTCTGGGTCCCCACTAGCCCAATATGGGCTAGTATATAATAACTGTCTGCAAGCTCTGTGCCTATAAGGGGTGTGGAGTTGACAGTTCTGGAAGGGGATGTTGTAGGTTCTGGGACCTATTGGATGCAGGTGAGAAGATGCACCGTCTCAGGCTCTTGCACCTTTGCCAAATAAAGGAAGCATTAGGCTCCTGCATGACGGGCAGGTCTCTGCCGCCTCCATCATTGTTTTTCGGAGACATGCCCGTTCTTACAGACCTCCTGTTAGATGAGCCAAGCCCCAGTCCCATGACTTAAGCTATTAAGGTCAGAGGAGTGCAGGGTCTGCATAGGCCATCTCCAAATCTGGAAAGCAGAAAGGACAACAGGGAACCAGGAATGGGGGGGGGGGGGAGGCACGCACAGGCAACTTTGTTGCTCATCCATCCACGACTGCCAGGTCCGCACAGGTTGTAACCCCTGCTCCTATCCCCTGGGGAGGTTCTGGCAACTTTTGGCTTTGGGGCAGAAAAAAATCAATTTAAAGACAGATGGTACAACTTCACCAGTCTACTCACTATCATCAAAGATAGAGTCCAGTAGATGGCACAAGACTGATATACTGACAAGTTATCTGGACAGAAATATGGGAGGGTAAATTTAGAAGTGTAAAGTAGTGCAGCTTCAGCTCATGGAGTCAGGTTAGTGTGCAGCCAGGGGGGGCAATTAGTGACCCTCTGCCAACCTTGCCCAGTCTCCCCTCCCTATCCCCAGCTTACACACCATCTCCCAGGGATATTATTCTTTGCACCTCTAACTGAGGCACAAGCTCCAGGGCACCATGGATTACCCAGTTGTGTTTATATAATAATTTGTATAATACTTGGTGTGGCTTCCTAAGCATTAAGGAACCATACTTGGTTTTATCCATATCTAGTGGACAGAATCCGCAGGGGAAGTAAGTTGACTCTACACCACTCATAGATAGTCATATTGGTAATCTTAATTTTGGTGCATCATAGCTATGGAGCAAGTTCTTTACAGGATGTCCACAGCTTATAATATAATGTGGTCTTTACCATAACGCCGTCAAGATTACCTGAATGATAAATTAGATAGCATACCCTTACGCACAGTTCAGCACTATAGGCCAAGACATTATACTACATGAGATTATGTATTATCTTACGCTCCAGGTAAGCGGCAAGGACCTATCACCAAAAAGATGGGAGAGGGTGGGCTGCTGCCATCTTGACTCTAACAGGGTTTGCAGAAAATGCAGAGAATAAAAATTACTTATCAGTCAGCATATCAGCCTGTCTTTCCATGTCTCTGATGATAACTAACGGGCTGGTAAAAATGCACCATGGGCCACTAAATCACTCTCCCCCACCTCTCGTTAAAGAGCTGGTACAGCACATCTGTGGATCAGAGGCATGCCTTTTCTACCCCGTGGCACTCGGAGTTCCCATTACCAGTAGGAAAGCTTGTTCCTGTTTTACAATCAAACTCCTGGACTTATTCAAACACTTCCATTGTACAGAGCACTGGTGAGACCTCACTTGGAGTATTGTACGCAGTTCTGGAGACCGTATCTCCAGAAGGATATTGATACTTTGGAGAGAGTTCAGAGAAGGGCTACTAAACTGGTTCATGGGTTGAAGGATAAAACTTACCAGGAAAGGTTAAAGCATCTTAACATGTATAGCTTGGAGGAAAGACGTAACAGGGGGGATATGATAGAAACATTTAAATACATAAAGGGAATCAACCCAGTAAAGGAAGAGAGTATATTTAAAAGAAGAAAAACTACCACAACTAGAGGACATAGTCTTAAATTAGAGGGGCACGATTTAAAAGTAATATCAGGAAGTATTACTTTACTGAGAGGGTAGTGGATGTATGGAATAGCCTGCCAGCAGAAGTGGTAGAGGTAAACACAGTCAAGGATTTTAAGCATGCGTGGGATAGACACAAGGCTATCCTAGATATAAGACCGGGAACGGGGGACTAATAAAAGTACTCAAAAAAAAAAAATGGGCGGACTAGATGGACCGAATGGTTCTTATCTGCCGACACATTCTATGTGTCTATGTTTACAACAAACCGCTTACGATCTAACTACAGTTAAGGCTGCATCCTGTTCTGTAAGGTTTGCCAAGGTTTCTATGCTTCATTCCTTTATGCTCTTTGATGGGTTGGGAGATAAAGTCTCGCCAAGGTGATAGATCTATTCATAAACCAATTAATTATTTCAGATCTTGTAGCAGACCTTGGGATATGAGGCAGAAGGGTGGTTCACACAGTTATTGGGGGAGGGGGGGAGGCAGATACTCCTTGTCATTGGCAAGGTACTGGTCAACTGCTGGTCTTCTAGGTTGCTTAAAGGAACACTGCAGAAAAAAAAATTGTTCTATGTTATAGTTTAGTGAACAAAAATAATAGCTAATGATTAATAAAAAAATAAATAACAGAATTAGGGATTATGGTTGGAGCTAGACAGGCTTGGCCAAAGTTTGGTTATATGTGTTAAAGTTAATTATTAATTTTAAGTTAGACATAGTATTAGGTATTTAAAACCAATGATATATTAATTATCATAGTAATAGCCCAGTTAGTAAGAACAGCGTATTTTGATTTTTCATTCATTATTGAAGAAAGGGAAATTGTAGGTGCCCAACGGAGCAAGTTTTGGCACAAAGTTCAGCAGGAGAAGTACTGCGAAGGGTGTTCCCAAGCAGCATCCTTCTTGTACATGGAGGCTGTTTTCTGACCACCCCTCCCGAGACCACCACCTCCACCATTAGCTCTTTATGCCACCACCTCTTACTTCAAAGGGATCAGTTGTTAAAGCGCAGAAGTTGTAGCCAATGCCAATGCTAGCCCCTGCTCCTAGTCCTTGTTTGCACTTTAAGAAAATAACTAAGAGAGAGTCAGAGGTAGGGAGTTAGATTGAGAGAACAAGTGCTACTCCGTTAGAGTTTAAACTATCCAAAAATTATGTATTTTTTCGAAAATTTTGAATTGTTGCCATAATTGTGTAAATAGAATATAGTACCATTATTTCAATTTGTAATAAACTACAATTACTGCTAATAGTAAAAAAAAAAAGTATTTTACACTTACTATTTGCAGTAATTCACCATCTCAATGACCCAATCACAGGAACCACCAGTGAAAAAAACCAAGTTTGCATCTAGATCTTAATTTACGCGCTGGGGAAAGCATGTGTGCAAATGAAAGATCCAGTACACTTCTAGCCTGCAGAGAGTTTGTAAATATACTTCCTTTCCTGCGAGGTGTATACATTTCCTTTATCACCTGATATTTAAAGTAACGATTGACCAGAATTGCAGAAAAAAATGTTTGACCAATAGAGATATTGGGTTTTTCATCCAGTAACATGTAAAAGATGCTCCCGTATTCTGTTCTTCTACTGGGATCATTGTACGTCCGCCATATTGTGATTTACAGAATTGGCGCTTCGTGAAATAAATGACATAAATAGTTTGGCCACTAACAAAATTGCCCATTTTTGGCATTTTCCGTCACGGACGACTTAACGATGTCACCTTTTAATACATATTACTGCATTTTACAACATTTTGCGCCATATTGGAACTTCCGTTTGAAAGTTGACCACGTTCGTCATACAGCTTTCTTCTTCTCCGGTAAATGGCTTGTCACCAAGAGATTCTGCTCTCCTAGCGACACTGTTAATCATATTTGTACAATATGGTTTATGTGCAGTGTGCAAGCATAAAAACGTAGTATGTCTGTTAATATCCGCAATAATTGTTTGCAAAGACAACACCGTAATCTATGCAAAAGATCAACATTTCTGTCTGATCGCCCCACAGGTCCTTCTTTGGTTTAACTGACTTACATCTGGCTCTTTCATGGGCTTTTATAAATAAGAATGTAGGAACAGCCTCTCATTTAAAAAATCTTTTGTTGTGTTCCTAATCAATACCCTTGCTGGAATACCAGTGAAATTCTGCTTTGGATGAGAACTATTGGCCCATAATATTAGGAATTGTATTATTTGTATTATCTCCCTTCAGTTGTCACATCAAGTAATGTAATCTGCTCATCATGACGATTCATGGTGAATTTCAAATGTAGTTTATTGGAGTTAAGATACCCGATACCCTGGGCAAATTAACAGTAGATCGTCTATGTATCTGCTGTATCAGGTTATATAATATTTAAAGGATTTGGCACCACTAAAAATATATGGGGTCTTCCCACCACCTCATACACAAGCTTACATATGAGTGGGCACATCTTGGTCTACGTCTTGGTAAGTACTAGTAGTACGTACCTTGAGAAACCAAAACATGATCATACATCAGGAATTCATTACAGTTTAACCCCGTAGTGACATGACTTTTTAGCCGAGTCTTACCCTTGGTGGCATGGGCTGTTAACATTTCTGCGGTGTTTGTGTTTAGCTGTCATTTTCTTCTTTCTTATTTACTATCCTGTACTATACTATATATATTGTTTTTTTTATCGCCATTACAAAAGGTCTTTCCTTAGATATCAATATTTTCATTATTTCATATAATTTACAATAAAAGAAAAATCATAGTACAATACAACTATTTCATTATGTAGTATTGATAAGTAAAGTGAACTCACATAGAGTGTTACCCATGAATATTCAGTTGTCTAATTTTTGTTTGGGCATACTCTCTAATACATGTTTCGATTCACATACCAAATAACTGAAGATGTATATCAACCCATTGACAGAGAGTCTTTCTCATAAGGACCCAGTCCCAAATGGGGCATCCAGGACCTGTACAGGATAGATCCCCAGAGCCTTCATCCAGAGAGGCAGTCCTATCCGCTGCCATTCGGATATTTTTTTCAGGAATATATTTTTTGAGTGTTAAGTCTTGTAGAAAATTCATAGCGTGGATGGTGAATTACTGCAGTAATAATAACTGACATATGCGTTTCTATGTGGTGATAGGCTTAGAAGTCTACTATTGTCTTGGATTTGTGCTGTCTGGAATGTGGTTGACACTTGAGGGCAGTTAGATGTGGAGTCATCAGTCCGGCTATGCAGCTATCATCACTGTGCCCCCTCACTGTGCACCAAAGGGGGTGCCTCACCCTTCTTACTGTTCTGCAAATCCACACAACTCCATGTTGTGTTGTACTCCAAAAAAAAGTAGTAGATCTCCATGGAGGCAGAGTTTTGCTATTCTTTTGCAGATGGGGATAGCCTTCTATCTATTATCTATAGTGGGCTGCCCTGTGTGCACACCAGCTAATGGGGAATATAGATCCTATACCGCTCAGCAATAATGGGAATTGCATACCGCAACATCATAAGTGTCACTATTAGCTATCCACAGCAGTGCCCGTGGATTACATTTGACAGGATGCTGAGCCAATAGTTGTTCATCACACTGAGCTTTGGGAGTTGATCAGTATTATGGTCTTCTATATTTGAATAAAGTTTCTGCTAACGATCCCACTGATCGTTACAGTAAGTAGGTCGGCCGTGCAGTCCACCAGTGCATGAGCCGGTCGGGTTGCAGCCAAGAGAGTGTTCCAGTTGGGTGCACTCAGTTCTGTGCAAAAATAATAGGTAATTAAGTAATCTATTGTTTGTATCAGTCAAAAGCTGAATGTTCATGTTGATTCTAGGTCACCAAGACCAGATCTAAGGCTTAAAGCCTCTTTCACACCTCTTTACAGACACCTCAGGTAGGGATGACCATGACTTGCAAAAGGGGGGGGGGGGGGGGCTGATTGGCCTGTTCAGGCTAAGGGGAGGAAACGTCGGAACTGTTTTCTCAGCCAGATCAGAACATGGAGAGGAGCAGACATATCCCCCCTCACCTGCCCTGTTTCTCTATATCACTTTATGTTTGGTACTGTTTGTGTGTTGCTCTTTTTACTGTCACGGCAGACGGTCCATGCCTGGAGTTTTCTGATGAAGATGCACATGCGTACTAACCAGACTAGTGCCGGGCATGGTGATACTCCCATGTTACCACATGGTGGGCATGCAGTGGAGGGCAAGCAACATTTGGCCCAGAGAGCAAAAAACAATTAGGTGGGGCAATTTTGCAATTTCATCTTCCCACCTGTTATCATCAGTGATAGACACAGAATGACGGGCTGACAGATAAGCAGTAGCGTAAATATGGGGGGGGGGGGGGGGGCTGACGGTGAGGCTGCTCCAGGTGTAAAAATGGGGGGGGGGGCTGATCTAAAAAAAAACTAGGGTCTCTCTCTGCGCTCAGACCAGACGGCTGCCTGCTTCCTATGGAATCATGTCCAAGGTTAAACAAAACATGTCCTGGGCCAATTAAGTAAACCCGACGTGTATCTTAACCCTTTAAGGACCAGGGATTTTCCTGGGCCAAGGACCAGAGCGTTTTTCAATTTTTAATACGCGGTTTTTGAAACATAATTTTCCTCTCTCTCATTTAACGTACCCATACAAGTTATATGTTGTTTTTTAAAGGACAGTTAGAGCTTTCTTTTGATACCCTATACATAAAAATGATTTACATTTTAGTATTAAAAAATTAATATAAAAGAGGAAATTTTTGAGGAAAAAAAAGTTTTTTCCCCATTATTTTCCCAGTAATAACCTACATAACTAGTGCAACACTAACCCACTTATCCCCCCTAATTAACTAACTAATAAAAAAGAAAAATATTGGTTCCCAAACCCCACATAACAAAAAAGACAGAAAAAAACTCTGAAGAGTGCGATGTCAGATCAGTAAAAATCATGCAACAGGCATGCAGGGTTTCAATTTTATTAAATAAATATATTAAAATTACCTTTATTTATTAAAAAAAAACTTTATAAATTCTAAAAATAAAAAAATCTGTTAAAAAAAAACTAAATGAGGGCCATAAAGTGGAAGGAAACTGATCACAGTTAAAAACTGTGATCAGCAATGAAAGGGTTAATTTTTAAAAAAATTTTTTTTACCTTTGTATTTAATTAATTTATTTTTACTTACAGGTCACTCTCTCTGTCACTATAAGATTGTGAAGCACAGAGAGTGAATTAGAGGCAGTGTGTGAACACACTGACTTTGCCATCTAATTTGCATGTTATCGCGGTGATGACTAAATCACCGCGATCACATGGCCGGAAACTGACCGATCGGGTCCAGGAGCTTTGCCTCGGGTGCGAGGCTTAGTCCTGGACCCGTTGCAGACTAGCTGGTGGTGCCCACGGAGCGCACCGCCGGCTAGACTGCATGACGAGTTAACTCGTCATAAGGTCACTAACGCGGCGGCTCTTATGACGAGTTAACTCGTCATAAGGACGGGAAGGGGTTAAAAGATACACGCGGGTTTACTAACTGCCGTTTCTCACATGCGAGACACAGCAGTTCCTGGTTGTTGCGTGCTGACAGCCGCTATGACAGCCGAAAGCTAGGGTCTCTCGCTGGGGCCTAGTTAAGGTCCCCCCTGCTGATCTCATGCAAAAACGAGGGTCTCTCTCTGTGCTAGCAGAGAAAGACGGTCGCCGAACGGACGGCTGCCTGCTTAATATGAAATCATGACAGCTGTCGGTAAATAAACTGGCGTGTACTATCAAAAGTACCCGCCAGTTCATCCTCATACTAGTGTGAATGGTCACTTTTTCCCTGGGTACTTCACACAGGAATGAAGAGTCAAAGAAATGAGACCAGGCCCAGATTCTGAGTTGAATAAGCGATGAAGTTTAATACAAACGTACGTAGGGTGGCGTCTGCACAGACTGCTCTGCCGCACCCTTCTTAACACACATCTTTATAGTAAAACAGAACAGCATAATTTCCTAATGCACTGCTAATAGAAGCATATGATTGGTCATAATGTGTCGCAGTGCCACGTATCATCTTAATAAAACCACATTGTTTGCCATTACTGGAATAATCTAGAAAGACCACCTGATCATTGCGGTTGTACCCTGGCTACATCCTGTACTTCTCAGACATAGTTGAGCAAGCCTGGTTTCCTGTGAAATATCCCAACACTAGAAGCAAAACTCACTTATATGTCCCCCTCAACTTCCACATTAACCTCTCACTCTCTTTGGGTATCACAAAGGACAAACATGGAAGAAGGCATATAAAATGGAGTCAGTAGGACAAAATGGCTTCCGAGATACAAAATGGCTTCCAGGGAAATTTCATCTTCCACACTAGGGACAGCTAACTTTTCACTTGTGCTTCTATATTAGAAGCACAAGTGAAAAATAAAGTTTAATGTCCCTTTATGATACAGACATCCCGAGTCTGTTAAGACGAGGAAGTTCTATGCCAGTCTTTTAGGGACTGAAAGTTTGGACTGCAAAGAACATCCTAACGTCACAAGGGGGTTAAGCCGGCAGTTTTGCTATCCCTTCATGACCATGACAGGTTATCACATCCTGAGGACTGGGCTCCATTAAAGTCCCCCCATTACAGACTGTGGTGTGCTCGGTGCCCACCCCTTCCCAGAATCTGTTGCTCAACGGTAGGCAGTTTTCCTAGACCCTATCAAGGTCCGAAGGTCATGTGATTGCTGTGATGAGCCAATCACAGATGATCACAAGTCGAAGTCAATGTTTTGGAACAATCTGCAAGTCCCTCTCTGTACCTCTCACAATGATCGTGAGGTACAGAGGGTGACTGTTCAGTATTACCGAATGTCTTCAAGTGTTCCAGCAGTATAAGTCCAGCTTTATTAAAATAACCCCTTCCAATCCCTAGGGTATTACTAGGGGGGGTGCTAACTAGCTCCACTATTCTGGCTTAATCTAAAGACCAGAGTGTCGAAGTGCTGTACCATTGCTAGAGGTTACTATTTAACAGATGGGATGATCACAATGTAGACCTGTGCTTCTTAAATCAATCCCAATGGCCCACCCAACAGTCCAGGATTTAGGGATTACCCTTCTGTGTTTAAGTAAGGATATATAGATATATATATATATATAAAACCTGGCGTGGTGCTGATCTTTGTCTGGTTTCGGAACCACTTATTTAGATTAACCACAGGGAGTAGCTAAAAGAGGAACTTAATGGGTTTTAGTCTTTTTTTTTTTTTTTTAAAGTCTTAACGAGTGCTTCCCAAACCAGTCCTCAAGGCGTAACACCACACCAGGTTATAAATAGGTTTAATTTATGGGGTAATCTTTAAATCCTGGACGGTTGGGGGGAGTGGTACGAGGACTGGTTTGGGGACCACCAGTCTATAATTTCACTGTCCAGTCTTTTTGAGATGTGTTCAGCCTTTAATAGAGATATCTGAGGGGTGGGGTGGGACAGGATAGAGCCTCTAGACAGCAATCAGGAACCTGCATTGAATTTATTCCTGATACATCATAATGTAACAAGGTTTAGCACTTGTGGATTTCTGTATGTACCACTGACACGGAAGTCAGTTGGACAGACTGGTCTACAAACCTCGCATCATTTCAAATGTCCAAAAAAGGGACCCTTATTTTGAGGGAGTGGCTAAAAGGTATGGATGGGGCATTAGCAGAACAATTTCTGTGACTTTATGGCCAACAGGCAACAACTTATATAATATGAGAAGTCATTTAGAATCAGAATAAAGTATTTTATTTACATAAATATAAAAAAACACATTAACTGCAGTTTAAACTCACTTTATTGTGAGTTTTATTGCTCTAGTGCTCTGTGATACACTCATACAAACCAGAAATATTGAGCTCCCATTAGAGAAGGAAAGTAGGGGACACAATAGATCAGTCATTGGAGACTGAGAAATAGTGAACAAGTTCCAAAGCATTTAAAAAGTAGCCATTAAGTAAAGAGATAGTAAACATTTTTTGGCAAGACAGATCATGCACAAACATATAAAAGTAACTCAAGACAGGATAAGGATACTGTATTAATAAAATGATCTTACATACTGCAGAAGCATTTTCTTTCAGAGCAGCAGGTTGAGAGGCGGTATAAGGATTTGTTTATACATCGATATACAGGTCAATAACGGGGGAAGTTGTAAAAGTTCAGCAATCGCCATGGCAACCAATGGAATATTCCGGATTGCTCCAAAATTTAAAAAAAAAGTGCTCCATTATTTGGATCAGCCGGCTGATATTCGGAGGGTTAAAAAAAAAAAAATATATATATATATAAATACATATTGACATTAAATGACGATCACAGAAAGATTGCAACATACTATTGCCAAATCTCTAGCCGTTATCAGATTTATAAGCATTAGATACACAAGGAAGAGACGACAAACAAATAAAATATGATGTATGCATAGGTGTTTCTCTTGCAAGATAAGTAACCGTCTCCCCGGCTGCCTTTTCTCCTGTGAATTAGCCTCGGGATTTCCTGATCCGGAGCTCGACCTTAAGGTACAGGGACACTTTTACAAAACCCAAAAGCCTTTTCTGAACATGCAATCAATAAAGGGGGATCCCAGGCAGAGCCCCCTGTACTGATTCCCATATAAAAAAAAAAGGTTCTCTTACAGGGTCCCTCAAAAAAATAAAATGCAGGTCTCTTAAACATTAAATGTCGTTTTGATATTCGTACTAGTGCCATTTGTGTTTCTACAATGGATAGTTTCAGAAGCTCTTTAATGTTTACTATACCTTGGAACAAGCAGATTCGCCCGTCATATCTTGTACGTTTTAATATATGTGACATACACTTTTTACTTTCGAATTTTTTTTTTTTTTACGGTTCTGCTGTAGTTTGACATTGAAAATAATTTCAGCGGGGCTTCTAAATTCAGTAACATTCCAATAAGGAGGGGCTTGGAGAGATGGGAGGGACTGTTACTATAGCAACCTCAATAATGCACTACCACTTTGGTTGCAGTGTTTAGGGGATAGCAAGTGTTGAGGGGGGGGGGGGGGGGAGAAAACTGATCAGACATCTCATGCAGCAGTTATCTAACAATATTTTTGTTGGGACACGGTAGGCGATATTGGCTCCATAGATTGACAGACTATAGTATTATGTAGCTATGGTTACGATAGGTTAGTGTTGGGGACCATGGAGCTAGGGATGTTGTCTCCGTTGCTTAGCAACGCCACTCCATCCTAGTTGAAGATGTACATGTGCGCATGGGGATGCTCATACTATTATAGCTTGTTTCAAAAAACAGTGAGTGTGTAAAGGGTCAGAAAGGGAAGTCCTTGCTAAATAACTGTATGGTTCTATTTGCAATAGCGTGCATGCCAAACGTAGGAACGTCAGGATTGAACAGGAGGAAGAGCAGGTGGAGTTCAGTTTTCAATGCGTAGCATTTATGGGAACGCGAGACCGTGTAGCACTGGCGAGCTTGGTGAGTGAAACCGTCCTGAAAGGATTCCTCGTAATGAAGATCTGAAAGAAAAAGAAAGCCAAACGTTTTCTTTAAATATGAGATAGCATGCATGTCTCTTAAAAGGTACTTGTCCCTTTACCCTCGCACGGTTGCCAACAGTGATGAATTTTCAGCAGCCAAACATGTTTGGTTTGATCCATATCTATCTTGCTCAAAGTTCAAGACAACATATTCCACATAGACAGCTAATCTTGTCCATTTAGAGGAAGTCAGTGATAGCAGATAACCCCTTAGTTACAAAACATTTTGACCTTGACTTTCCCTTGGTGACAATGGCTGTTTTTACATTTCTGGGGTGTTTGTGTTTAGCTGTAATTTTTTTCTCTCTCACATCCTGTACCCACACAAATAATATGTTGTTTTTATCGTCATAAGAAGGGCTTTCATTAGATACCATTATGTTCATCATATCTTATAATTTACTACAAAAAAATGATAAAATATGATGAAAAAATAAAAAAAATAAAACACTTTTTCTAACTTTGACACAAATACAATCCTTAAAAAAAGACCCTGTCTAAATACTTTCTAAATGTTGTCCCGAGTTCAGAAATATGCATGTTTCCATATTTTTCTTCCTTTTTTTCCTGAGTTGGGGCAAAAACCAAAAATAGTGTTTTTTTCCTATATTGACCTTTTGACCCCAACCCTAACCCTAAATTTAGCCCCAACTCTAATCCTTATGCTATTCCTTAATATATTTTATCTTAAATTTTAATCCTATCCCTTATGCTAAAAAATATTTAATTTGAACCCTAACAGCTAATCTAAGCCTAATGCTAGTTTTTGGCTAATTAAAATATTTTTTTATTTTTACATTACAATGTTGCTGACTGCCTCTAGGGGCAGTCAAGCAACATATTCAGAGTGATGGAAGTGAATTTTTTTCACTTCCGAAGCTCTGACTACAAGAGGGCATTGCCATATTCCTGGAGCATGCTGCTCCGTCAATATGGCGCCGACGAACGCTCCCTGGGGCGATCGTGGGTGCCCCAGAGAGCAGATTTCGATGCTGGCTATTGTCTCGACATCGAAGCAATAGACCAGCACCATCAGAGCAGTTTTCGTGATCATTGATCGCGAAAACCGCTCATTTCACCGCAGGACGTACCTGACACGTCCATTGTCGCGAAGGGGATAAGCTATTCTTTTCAATAATAATAATTTAAATTTAAAACATTAAGGTGTGACGTAGAAACCTAGAATGTGTCACCAGCAAATAAGAACCAGTCAGCCCATCTAATTTGACCAATTTTCTGAATACATTCATTAGTCCCTGGCCTTATCTTATATCTAGGATAGCCTTGTGCCTATCCCACGCATGCTTAAACTCCATCACTGTATTAACCTCTACCACTTCTACTGGAAGGCTATTCCATGCATCCACTACCCTCCCAGCAAAGTAATCCTTTCATTAGTCCCTGGCCTTATCTTATATCTAGGATAGCTTTGTGCCTATCCCACGCATGCTTAAACTCCATCACTGTATTAACCTCTACCACTTCTACTGGAAGACTATTCCATACATCCACTACCCTCTCAATAAAGTTATACTTTCATTAGTCCCTGGCCTTAGCTTATATCTAGGATAACCTTATACCTATCCCACGCATGCTTAAACTCCATCACTGTATTAACCTCTACCACTTCTACTGGAAGGCTATTCCATGCATCCACTACCCTCCCAGTAAAGTAATCCTTTCATTAGTCCCTGGCCTTATCTTATATCTAGGATAGCCTTGTGCCTATCCCACGCATGCTTAAATTCCATCACTGTATTAACCTCTACCACTTCTACTGAAAGACTATTCCATACATCCACTACCCTCTCAGTAAAGTAACTCTTTCATTAGTCCCCGGCCTTATCTTATATCTAGGATAACCTTATACCTATCCCACGCATGCTTAAACTCCTTCACTGTAGTAACCTCTACCACTTCTACTGGAAGGCTATTCCATACATCCACTATACTCTCCTTCCTTTCTGCAAAAACACTGGCCAATCTGACAAACATGTGTTTAAGTGCTCTGTACAGACGTCTGAGAAATATGTATGGACAGTACCAGTATAGTTATCATTTGAGATACTCTTAATGTGTTCATTGTTCAGGTACAAACCTGTTTACTTAGCACGAGGAACTCAACTCAAATCAGAATTGTCCCTGTACAATGTATAGCTTAATTGGTGAGACTGTGAATCTCACCTTCTAGTGAATAGACCCCCGAGAAATAGAAATCAATAAAAAGAACAAAAATAGATTTTTTTTATTTATTTATTTTTTAAATCTTATTTTGTTCAAGTTTTACAGTTTAATACACATAAAGAGTACATTGTAACATACCTAACTGTAAAGAGATATAACGGAGCATCAGACATAGGAATAAAAAAAAAAACCCATAATAACAAATTAATATAAAGTACCAAGGGTACGGCAAAAGTCCATTAAATCGCATATAGAAATATTCATAAACAAACAATTACTGAGCAATGGACTATAGAAAATTAGAAACCTTGAGCCCCACATTTTAGACAATATATTGGGGGTTAGGTAAGAAACGCATGGTAATAGCCTCCAAAAGCGGTGCTATTCCTGAGTCCACCAGCGGAGAACGCTAAGGTTTGACAAAAATATTGATAAAAGCCAGGAGTTTACACCATACACTGCAGCAGAGACAAAATAATAATAATAATAATAATAATATATTTATATTAATAAAGTGAGTAAAAATGCACTTAAAGTGGTGGAAATCCTCTGCCATATGTTTTTTTTTTGGGCAGTGGCTCAAGAAAAAAATGTTAGGGCGTGTTAAACAAAAAGTAAATTTAGTGTTGACATAATACACCCAGTGATTGTGTTTTGTTGTACTCCCTTCCTGTGCGTCACTTTGATATATAACTGGGAATTGAAGTGGGGAAAGAAAAAAAAGACTGCACAATCAAATGAAAACATTTGTTCACAAAGGCTATTTTAACAATTCTGCAGTGTTTGTGTTTAGCTGCAATTTTTCGCACCTATTTAAATATACACACACACACATTATATGTTGTTTGTTTCAGCATTTATTATAAATAATAATGTAATATACAAAATTAAATAATAAGAGAGAAAAATAACATTAAGACATGACATTTTTTCAATTTCGACAAACATTGATTACTGCTTGGGAGCAGCAGGGGGGCCGAGTTTAAGCACTAGGGTGCCTTTACGGATGGCATATGAGAGGGGCTTCTGAGATAGAGGGAGGCTTAGGGCAAGAGGATACGTGCCCACCCTTAATGTGAAACACAGTTCTCTAATATTTATGGGAATATAGATTTTTTTAAATTATTTTAAATGTTTCAAATCATGGGATTTGCACATGTCTAAAAATACATAACAATGACTACTTACTGTTTTTTCCATTACTGTGATCGGACGTGAAGTAGCGTGAAACGGCGAGGGTGTAAAAGGAGCGCAGAGCCGATCGCCTTTCTGCCAAAGGAAGTTTCATTTCTA
>CM069866.1:65576685-65592044 GCA_036172795.1 Pelodytes ibericus
TATTAAGCCCTCATTGCTTGCATAGATCTATCAGCATCCTCCTTTTACTCCAAAAGCGCCCTGCTGAGCTGTACCTCGGATAGAGGTAGAGCTCAGCAGTATAGCGGGATTCGGGACCCCCTGGCATCCTGATTTAGGAGGGTCCAAGAGGTCTGCAATTTTTGTCTTTTGAAACACAATTTGAGTAACACACTTTTTTTTCCAGCTACTTTGTCTGTTAGGAACGCAGGCTGGTTGAATTAGAGAAATACCCAGTAAACCAATGGTGTATAAACTATTAACCTTTAAAAAGTATTTGTAACATGCACTGCACACTGCCGCATACACAGTCACACACACATACAGAGTCACACACACACACACACACACACACACACACACACAGAGTCACAAGTCAGTATTTAAGAAAAAATAAAAAGAGATTTCTGCAGCATGTTCAATTGTGGTGTGCCTCTCGTAAACGACACTGCCACTACTGTAATGGTATAGCATTCAGAGAAAACAAGGTGCATCAATTAACACCGTAACCAAAGCAACATTACGCATCACACAGACACAAGTGCCTGAGCGAAGTGATTGACCATTTAAGGCTTCCCCCTGGGCTGTTTTGTATACCTGTAATCCTTTTAAAGCTGTACCTGTCATCCTCCAATGGAAACAAAACCTTAGTGAACAAAAGGGTCAACTATGACAAGAGCAGGTGTGTCTGAAAGTTGAACAAGTGCACATCACTCAAACACCCTGCGACAGCAAGGAAGATCGCAGTATCTAAAACCTTTTTTTTTTTTACTCTTTTTAAATGTTAAATCATATGTAAAGTGTTTTTCGGCTGTTCGTTTGTAAAGTGTTTTTCTGCTGTTCGGTTCTTTGTTGCGATATCTGCTGGTGGCACTTTTCCTTTAAGGCCGCTGTAATACTGCATGGAATTACCTCATGATGCCGTGATGAAGAGGGACAGATGCTGGGAAGGACCTCTGCTGGACGCTTAAACATGATTTGAGTGGATCCAGAACAGGCTTCCAAAATCTTTCCACAAGCTGCAATTAAAATGAGTAACAATTAGCGTTGCGGATTTCTAATTAGTTGGATGGGCTTAGGTTATGTCTAGGAATGCAAAGAAAAGGAGATTACATGATATTACCATTTATTTATATAGTGCCAACAATTTGCGTAGCGCTAGGTACAGAGCATAGCAAATACTAAGTTAGACCAACAATAACAGACTGATACATGAGGTAGAGAGCCCTGCTCACATGAACAGACTGATACATGAGGTAGAGAGCCCTGCTCACAAGAACAGACTGATACATGAGGTAGAGAGCCCTGCTCACAGATACAGACTGATACATGAGGTAGAGAGCACTGCTCGCAAGAACAGACTGATACATGAGGTAGAGAGCCCTGCTCACAAGAACAGACTGATACATGAGGTAGAGAGCCCTGCTCACAGATACAGACTGATACATGAGGCAGAGAGCCCTGCTCATAAGAACAGACTGATACATGAGGTAGAGAGCCCTGCTCACAGATACAGACTGATACATGAGGTAGAGAACCCTGCTCGCAAGAACAGACTGATACATGAGGTAGAGAGCCCTGCTCACAAGAACAGACTGATACATGAGGTAGAGAACCCTGCTCGCAAGAACAGACTGATACATGAGGTAGAGAGCCCTGCTCGCAAGAACAGACTGATACATGAGGTAGAGAGCCCTGCTCACAAGAACAGACTGATACATGAGGTAGGGAGCCCTGCTCACAAGAACAGACTGATACATGAGGTAGAGAACCCTGCTCGCATGAACAAAGCAGGGCACCCCCCCACCCACGTTGCCCACCTACGACATGCCCCATCACCCAAGTTGCGCACCCACGACATGCCCCATCATCCACAGTGCACACACATTAAATGCCCAATCACCCCATTACATGCCCCCATCACTCACAGTGCATACACACTAAATGCCCATCACCCCCATTACATGACACCATTGCTCTCATTTCATACCCCCACCACGTCCATTACATGCCCCCATCACCCCGATTAACTGGAAGGACCTAAAGCTTGCTGAACGGTGGGGGAGGGAGAGAAAATGTTTGAAGCACCAGAAGTGTGCTGTAACACCCTCTGGCAAAGTGCCGCCCTCTGGCAAAGTGCCGCCCTAGGAGAGTGCCTTGTTCGCCTTGTGGAAGATGCACTACTGGGCACAGCCTAAACCAGTGACACTGACTAGGCCGACACCAGAGGTTGTTTGCCCCTGCACTAAAAATGCACATGAGCTAATTTAGCATTCTCAAAAGAAACTCAAGGTTACCAAAAGTCACAGGCTTGGTCGGTATATACCCTACCTCAGTCTCCACCTTCTGCAGAGATGGATTTGGACCACAGAGAACACAAACGTCTACCCCAGGTACCAACTGAAAGGTGAGCAGTCTGTGAGGAACCTTATAAGAGAAAATAAAGAGTTAATCGTCACAAACTGTACTGAGTAAGATAAATGTTATACTAAACTGCTCAGTAATCAGACTCTTATGTCTAGCTGTCCAACTGCAGCCCTTCCGGCTAGGTATGGACCACGACTACCACCGCAGCAGGAAGACCGTCATTGAGCATCTAAGCACTAATGAGAGGGACAGGGTCACTGGAAAGCTGGGCAGTGGCCCCGCTGAACCTAGATCTCTATAATCAGTGTTTTCCGAGCAAGCCTTCCAAAAACATATTGCAGCATTCAACTCAGTCTTTTTGCCAAATTCTTAGTCCCCCCACGAGAACAGCAGGATTGATCCATTGCCTACCGTAGGACTACCTTGAGGAAGATACACTGGGTAGTCCCGTGATGAATGAGGAGCCAAGGAGGCCACGAGCCAACCGAGGAGCATCATCTCTTGAGAAGCCAATCTCCACCACTTCTCAGTCGCCACCACTACTTTCCCACCAGCCATGAGGCAGCCAAAGTTACTTTCTGCAACCTGGGTGAAACTATCTAGACATTCCTGCAATGAAAGGATATAGAGAGAAGAGGATGGATTTCTTTACATTCATGACATGCTGTGCTTGAAGTTTTAAAAAAGCAAAACTACAATAACCGTGATATTAAGTTAAACGCAAATATTTCCAGTTATTACAACACAAACCTGCAAAATGGCCACATCCTTAGCGATAATACAATCGACACACTGCGTTAGGTCTCCCATCTTCTCGGTCTCCATTAGGAAACTGTCGATCAGCTTGTAGCATGCCTAGGAAACACGGCAGAAAAACAGAGCTGTATAAAGAACAGAAAAGTATGTATCCAAAATATAACAAAAAACGAAGACTCCGATACCCAAGGGGATGTGATACACAATCATACCACCCAAGTGTCCTTTTAAAATGGAGCCCCTTTTGCATCTCTCCAAGCATTTCACTTTTGTTTTTTTGGGAAGGAGCTGTGATTGTGGTAAGGGACAAAGAAATTCAATAAACAGAATTGGAGGCAACGCAGAGATAGTAACTGATGCCATTAGACAAGTCACTTAAGACGTGAGAAAATAAATGACCTTCTAAACACAACTATTGTTATATAGGGCAGAGGGATTTGGGCAATGCATTGTATGCCTATGATAATGCATACTCCAGGGCTGTAATCAGTCAAAAGTCTTCTTTCAGCCCTGAAATATGTATTTTTCATTTTATTTTTTTAAAGAACCGACATAAAATCTCAGAAGTATGTTTTAGAGAAAAGAAAGTCTGTGCAGATTCTGAGGAACAATAAATGGACAAATATCCCCGGCAGATGGATTGGAGAAAAGCACAAGAACAGTCACTTAGAATTCTCAGTGCCGTGACTGATTCCATAAATACATCTATTTAGTCAATGGCGGTACAAGGAACACACATTCTGGCATGCCAATGATTAAGAGCTGGTTGAAGGTTTGAAAGGTACATGTTCCTTGAACCATTGTTGCCTAAATGGATTTAATTATGGAATAAATCTCAACACTAAAGATTCAAAGTGACTGGTCCTGTGCTTTTTTAGAATCGGTCTTAAAAGGGCAAAAAATGTATTTATATTGAAATGACATACTGCATCAAGTATAGATGTTTTAAATAAAAATGCTGTAATAAAAGAATACAAATACAGTGCCTTATTAAGCCCTCCTTGCTCTGTATAGCTCTATCATGGGGGAAGACATGTTGTTAAGATCTTCATTCACATTGACCCTGATGAAGGAAGATCTCACACATCTCACCCAGGATTCTAAACAATATGTCTGCCCCCGTTAGAACTATTTGAAAAGTCTTAGATCTTTGAGATCAGCTCATGAAAAATGGGGGCAAAAACAAAAAGTGTTGCGTTTATAATTTTGTTCATAGGTATATACCTAAAGTTCGACTATGTAGGAACTCTAGCTCTTGCCTTGGTCTTGTGTTTCTAATACAATCCTTACTAAACAGCAAAATTAGTCTAACACGTACCCTCAGGTCCTTCTTCAGACGTTCCACGTTTTTAATATTGGTTAGCTCCTCCAACCCAATCACCAGCACCTGTAGACGCAAAGGAAAAACTATAAAATGTTGTATAAGCATTATGGAACCATGCTTTTATAGCAAACTTAACCCCTTTGTGACGCAAGGTGCTTGCGTCCCAAACGACGCAAGCACCAAAACGTCACGATAGGTTCCTGGCCACCGATCTGGCATAGACCCGATAAGGGTCTTAATAGACCCTGTGGGTCCCTGCAAAAAAATCACGAGACCTCCGGAAGTTCGGGCACGGCGCGATTTGGAGAAATGTAGCCGGTGCTCGCTTTGAGCACCGGCTACATTTCCCGTCAGACTGAGGCCACTCAAATTGGCCTCATCTGACAGGTGGGATCCCGCTGCAAGTGCCTGCAGCAGGATCCGAAAACAGCTCATCGTGGGGAGCCGCGATGAGCTGTTTAATACAGGACGTACTATGCCGTCCTAACGACTTTAAGGCACTTAAAGTCAGGACGGCATAGTACGTCCTAACGTCATTAAGGGGTTAAATACCACTATCAAAAATATTCATGGCCAGAAAGGGCTACTTGGGGTATAAAGCGTGCATGATGCTTTTTTAGTCAGTGAAACTTTATTTTAAATGGACAACTGTCAGCAAAAAAAAAACTTTTAATGAAAGAATACATGTAAAGTTCCTTATAGAGTCCTCGGCGGCGGACATCTTAGCTCAGATGGGTCAGCTCTTCCTTCATCTGACCCAAGATTCTAAACAACATGTCCGCCCCCTGATAGAGCTACACAGAGCAAAGAGGGCCCAATAAGATGCTTTATTTATAGTCTTTCTTGAACATATTTCTACTTAAAATTCTTACAGGTGATGCAATCATTCAATTAATAATGCTGAAAGCAGTGAATAATTAGTAAAATCAATATATTGGTTGTCCCCAAGTACTCAGTTCAGCCAAGGTGCAACTTACCATGGCATCGAATATATTTTCCAGAAGCTTGTGTAACGAGTGATCGGTGGCATTCTGCTCGGAAGACATGACGATCAAATTGATACTGAAAAATCAAAAGAAAGAAATGAGAGTGGGGAAGGGATCGTAATGGCAAGTGCTGTCTAAATAAATGGAAAGGGTGAACATGAAGCCAAGGGTACTGCTCACATGAACAAAAAATAATAATACTTAAAAGATTTAAACTGAAATGTAAATCTGGCATTAAATTTGAGTTTGGCATGGTTTCTAGTTATCATAGACATGGGGAGGGGATCTGGTCATTGAGGTATGGGGGAAATCTCTTCGGCATTTGCAAATAGTAAAAATGGACTCATATTGGCGGGCGAAACGCGTTAGGCAGAGGTCAGGCGTTCGTCTGTCGAATCCACGTGTGAGTCTCACTTTTGTTCTGTGATACTTTCATTGATTTCATACTTCATAAAAATGTATGTTGTTTTATAATTAAATTGTGTATATTCTGTACTCTACCCTTGGGTTAATCACGGAGTTAATGAGTTTCTGCTTTACAACCTCACATGCAAACGATCTGCTTTCATGGGGAAAAAAATATGGAATCTGCATATCCAGCCTCAAAAGTGATGTCATAAACAGGAGACTCCACAGACACATTTAAGGCACGTTTTTGTAGTCTCTACATTCACAGGACAAACAATGTTTAGGTGATGTAGTCACTTTAAAGCAGACCTGGGCATCTTACGGCCCGCGGGCCACATCCGGCCCTTTGTGCGTCCCTGTCCGGCCCGCGTGAGGCAGGGCCGATCCTGGGCGGGTGCACAGCGCCCAGGCGCACGGGAGGAGAGGCGCTGTAGCAGGGAGCTCTCTCCCTGCCATCCTCCTCCTTGTTAATCCAAGCACAGCGCGACGGGTGTAAGCTCCGCCCCCGTCGCGTTCAGTGATTGGCTGCTTCAGGGAGGAGGACGTTCTCTAGGGTATCTGCCAAGACACCATAGAGAACGTCCTCCTCCCTGCAGCCAATCACAGAACACGACGGGGGCGGAGCTTTCCCCAGTTGTGCTGTGCTTGGATTAACAAGGAGGATTAGGTAATAACAGTTTGGGAGGGGAGGGGGGGGTTAAAATAAAAAAAGAAAGGAAGTGTCTGAGGAAGTGTGTGTGAATGTGTATAAGTGTGTATGTGTGTGTCAATGTGTATAACTGTGTGTGTTACTGTCTGTGTAAGTGTATGTACATGAGTGTCTGTGCAAGTGTATCCTGTGTGTAAAGGTGGCTGTGTGTGTATTTATGTATGTGTGACAGTGTGTATAAGGGTGTTTGTGTAAATGTATGTCTGTGAGGGTGACTAAGTGTGTAACTGTGTTTGTGTGACTGTGTGTATTTATGTATGACTGTTTGTATTTATGTATGTGTGCATAAGGGTGTCTGTGTAAATGTATGTCTGTGAGGGTGACTAAGTGTGTAATTGTGTTTGTGTGACTGTGTGTATTTATGTATGACTGTGTGTATTTATGTATGTGTGACAGTGTGTATAAGGGTGTCTGTGTAAATGTATGTCTGTGAGGGTGACTAAGTGTGTAACTGTGTTTGTGTGACTGTGTGTGTTTATGTATGACTGTGTGTACAAGAGACCAGCATGGGGAACAGAAAGATAGAGATGGAAAAAGTTATAAGGGATGAGGGGAGAGACAGACATGGGGTATGAGTGGCGAGAGAGAGACAGACATGGGGTATGAGTGGCGAGAGAGAGACAGACATGGGGTATGAGTGGCGAGAGAGAGACAGACATGGGGTATGAGTGGCGAGAGAGAGGCAGACATGGGGTATGAGTGGCGAGAGAGAGACAGACATGGAGTATGAGTGGCGAGAGAGAGACAGACATGGAGCATGAATGGAAAGAGAGAGAGACATGGAGCATGAGTGGAGAGAGACATGGAGCATGAGTGGAGGAGAGAGACAGACATGAGGGAATGGGGAGAGAGAGAGACAGACATGAGGGTACGGGGAGAGAGAGACATGAGGGTACGGTGAGAGACAGACATGAGGGTACGGGGAGAGACAGACAGACATGAGGGTGTGGGGAGAGACAGACATGAGGGTATGGGGAGAGAGACAGAGATGGGGTACGAGTGGCGAGAGAGAGACAGACATGGAGCATGAGTGGAGAGAGACATGGAGCATGAGTGGAGAGAGACATGGAGCATGAGTGGAGAGAGACATGGAGCATGAGTGGAGAGAGACATGGAGCATGAGTGGAGAGAGACATGGAGCATGAGTGGAGAGAGACATGGAGCATGAGTGGAGAGAGACTTGGAGCATGAGTGGAGAGAGACATGAAGCATGAGTGGAGAGAGACATGGAGCATGAGTGGAGAGAGACATGGAGCATGAGTGGAGAGAGACATGGAGCATGAGTGGAGAGAGACATGGAGCATGAGTGGAGAGAGACATGGAGCATGAGTGGAGAGAGAGACAGACATGAGGGTACGGGGAGATACAGATATTGAGCAAAATTTAATTGAAATATTGTCGATGTAGCCCTCCAGCAGTGCTCGGGTTGCTCATGCGGCCCCCGGTAAAAATTAATTGCCCACCCCTGCTTTAAAGGGACTGTCTGGTGCCCAAAATGAATCTTCCAAATATTAATACATATTAATGTGCTTTCAAAGTACTTTAAAATGCATGTCTTACATTTTGCAAGGCTTATAATATAAAATACTTACAGCTAGAAGAAATTGTGAAATTACAGCAGTTTGCAAGAAACAAGGACTGACTGCACTAGCTGAGTAAAAGTAATTTCCTTTTTTATTGCTGCAGGAACCAATGAGAATAATTCCATTCAAATTAATGGAATATCCAGTCTCTCTAGTGATGTCATCAGACAATGTGTTGCACTGTTAAGAGATCCTATTGTGTACAAGAGCAAGGTCACTCTTAGGCCACTCAATAGACTCAATTTGAAGAGGACAGGAAGTGACTATATGAAACAAAACTTTATATCCTCAGTGTCTATATAATCATTGCAGCCGCACCTGCAGTAAACATGCAGAGTAATCACTGGGTAGGGCTTGAGTCAAATATTAAACATGTGATTTATACAGAATGCCTGCATCAAATCGCACAGGGATAAAAGCCTGTGCATTATACAAGCAGTGATCTTCATCTTGCACCAAAGTGAGTTTGGGGACTAGACTGTCCCTTTAAGGATTGTCATGTATGCTCACCTGTCATGAAAGGTTCTCCATACAACTCTGGTATTTTCAGTACAGGTAGAGGTCAGAAGAACATCCTGGTTTTTGGCAAACATGTGGACACCGTTTAATGATCCGATAACGGAAAAAGTCAGCTGGTAATTACAAAATGGAAAAAAAAATGCTATAGATAACAGAAAGCTTCAACAACCACTGAAATACATCCTGGAGAGTTCCAACATTAATTTCTCTAAACTTATAGTTCCCGTCTGGCCAGCTCTTCTTCCACAGGTGCCATAGCATGGCAGTTTCCATTAGAAGGGAGGTATATTCCTGCAAACAGCTCCTGATAAATATGCACGTTTAACAAATAAAATTATAAGTTTTTTTTTATTATTTTTTGTGCTCTAGTGAGCAATATGTAGGTTCTCAGAAGCCTGTTTCAACATTATGATTTTCAGAGCTATTGCAAGGAAATGTAATTATTAAAAATTACCTTCTGATCTGCCAAACCATTATGCCAGCTCAAAATATATATCGGGTTCTATTGAGGAATGTTCTTTTATTAGTCATGGGGTCACTTTAAGGGCCATTAGTTATATTAAATTAACTGCTTGAAGTATCTGGGGTCAGTTCACTAAAAAGTGGACTGGGGGGGGGCTGTAAAGATCAGAGTTGGAAACATGATCCAGCTCACCTAACTTCCCAAGTCGGACTTACTTTGCACGTTAATTATCAGTTCGGGTTGAAAAATGTGATGGTGGAAAAAAAAAAATTAGCAGCTCATAAATAAGATGTAATAATAAATAATAAATAAATAATAAACTGCGCGATTCTAACGAGAGATTAAAGAATAATTACCACAGCTAATTAACACAAACATGTCTAACAAAGCTCAACAGCGACATCTGCTGGTAAAGGTGTGCTGCTGAAATGCAGGGACACATTCACTGCACAGATACAGAGTATAGAGTCTATTCAATAAATATATACGTGGATTTTCCAAAACATTACAAACACATGCCCTTCTTCTTTACAACTTTCAGCATTCCAGATGCTATGGACCACATTCCCCTTGATGCTTTGCCAGCATTATGGCTGTAAAAGCATTACGGGAGAGGTAGCCCACAACTATTGAAGTGCTCAAAGTTGTCTATCCCTGGTCTAGAAGATGTAAAAAGATGTTGAACAGTCCCATGGTGACCTCAGTATATTGCAGAGTGAATTGTGTGTGTTTGGCTTCACTTGATTTATTGGTGCATTACACTGTCTGAATATTTACTACCTCTCTGATGCTCAAGTGAATGGAGATGTTGAAAAAGACAGGCAACCACATGAAGCTTTGCTGTTCATAGAACGATCCCCAGACAGTCCTAGCATTCTGACCTGGAGGAGAAAGATTCACCAGAAAAAAAATATGCTACACTACTGCATACCCTCCCGATTTGGGTGGTCTATTCCACTGTCCCGCCAAACTCCACCTCTGTCCTGCTTCTCTGGACAGAGGTACGGTTGGGTGGGACACCTGTAGAGCTGCTGCCCTGACCGCCAAGTAGGCCTGTCAGTTTGAGTGAAATCACAAACGAGCATAATCTGTAGCGCTGAGACTCAACCCTCCATCTCTACCCTCTAATGTCCCAATTTGCCAGGGGGAAATGACACCTTGTGTGAGTTTGGCTATTCCCTTGTCAGTTCACGGTTTATTAAACAGAACTCGATGAGTGCTTCATACTTTTACGTGGGTTTTTAGCACCAATGTTTTCTCGACCGTTTCTCTTCACAATCTGTTGTCATTTCTTTTGACACCAATGCACCGTTATCAATAACTATCAAGCGTCCTTGATACACAAAGAACATGGTCCATTATGAAAAAGCCAGCAGCATTGCATATCTTTACACATTGAATCCCCATGTCTTGATTACTTACTGCAAAAACAGAATTCACAAAAAAAAGAATCCTTCTTTGAAACATACTCTATCCCAAAGTTAAAAATTAATATCTTAAGATTAATTAAGTCACTGATACATTTGCTAGCGAATCGGCTCCTTGTCCCAGTGTGGCATGGGTCAGAAGGAAGCACTAACCCACCACGTTGTCAGATCGATCCCAGCATGCTTTGCACTACGGCCGTGCTTCAACAGGACAGAGGTAAGTATATTTTCAATAAAAATTCTCTTTAACTATTCATGTGCTAGCTGCTAGTTTAAAGATTCATGACTGGCTGACATATATTGCTGGAATAATTAAATGTAGAACCATAAAATCCAGAGTTTTAAGCCTGGATTTATGCCTGCCAAAAGAGTTTTTATATTATAAACTGACACAAAAAGGGCTACACTTGAATTAAAAGACAATGTTTGACAAACAATTAAGTTATGTTTCAGTAAAAAAAAAAAAACTGGATAAGATGTAGGTATTTTAAATAGAGAATCAGGCAGCAGCCATGTTGTTTGTACACTTGGGTCAGATGAAGGAAGATCTGACACGAGATGTCTACCCCCTGATAGAGCTATACAAGAAGAAATGGCTCAATAATGAGTTCTATTTGGATTATTTTATTAAAGCATTCCTAGTGAAAATGCCTATTTTTGCCGTTAAACATTACATTGTAGTTTGCTCACAGCTGTCCTTTAAGAAACCTTTGCCTTTTAGAATACAGGCAGTTTCCACCTCACATTAGTTATACCATACCTACCAACCCGGTATATCAGGATGCCCCCCGCATGCTTGGTAGGTCAATTGTCAGCACTACTGCACATGTGCGGCAGCGCTGCAACTCAAACTGTCAGCGCCACTGCGCATGCACATTATCTGATGAAATCGGGACCATGGGATTGTGGTCCTGAATCCCACCCAGATCTGCTATGTAAAAATAGGGTTGCCACCAGGCCGGTAAAATATTGGCATCAGGCCAATGTTAAGTCTATGGAGACAGTACCAAGTAGGGTTGCCACCTGGCCGGTATTTTACCGGCAGGCCGGTAAAAAATTGGCATCAGGCCAATGTTAAGTCTAAGGAGACAGTACCAAGGCCGGTATTTTTTTGAAGAAAAGGTGGCAACCCTATGTAAAAACAAAAAAAACAACCAGCGCTCGGGAAAACACATCCAGTGAAACCACTTTTAATGTTGTTTAGTGGCAGATCCCAAAAAAGCAGGACAGGGGTAGAGCTCGGAGGGACAGATCCCTTAAAATCGAGACTGTGCCGCTTTGGAACACGGGAGGAATATTGTAATTATAGCAATACACATTCACCGTCTAGATGGATATCATGGACGTCCATTTACTCTTTTTCCATAGCAATACACACACTCTGCTAACATCAACAAAATTGTTTTAATTTGAGATTACTTGCAGCCTCTTACCTAATAACCCTTGACCCCAATTTAATTACTACAGTTACTAGTCACTATAGTTACTAGCTTGTGTGCATAAATGTGCTATGTTCCATCTGTTATAATTATCTGGGCACCTCATTAATGTATTGTGTAGACTCTTCACCTAATGCCCTCTGTGTATTTATGTGGGCTCTGTAGGTGGGCATTACCTGCTTGCTGTTGCCCTTGTTCCTGCAGTACAGGGGCACACCACTGCTGGCCGTCAGGCACAGGAGAAACACCGAGGACTCCTCCATCCTGCTCACCAGCGTAACAAATCAGCACCTCTAGCATAGAGAATAATACAGCTGGCAGCCGCCATCTTGGTCTCTCCCGGGGCACGCCGGGAAAGGAAGCAGGCGCATCCAGACGCCGTTGCTAGGTTACGTTAGAAGGCTGAGGGGGTCTATGGGTTCTAGCGTGTCACCGTGCAGTGCCTGGCTGCTGGACGCTAGAGGGCGCCAAATACATTTGACGAGCTGCAGAGCTGCAGTGCAGACTGCACTAGCTGCCTGAGCATCATGGGAGCTATCACTGTATAAAGTTAGATTAGCCATCACTGTACACTGATAATACAGAGTAGGAATGATTTTATTATGAAGTTTTTTTTTTTTTTTTTAATTAACCCCTGAGGTTGTTTTTGCACTTCTGCAGTGTTTGTGTATAGCTGTATTTTTCCTCTTTCACCTTTACTGTACCCACACACATTATATATTGGTTTTATCTGGATAGGAAGGGATTTCTTTTTTGATCATAATAATAATTTACTCTAAAACAGTAACATACCTCCCAACAGTCCCACAGTCCTGATTTGGGAGGTATGTCCCGCTGTCCGCCACTTTTTGGGACAGAGGTAGAGCTCAGAGGGACAGCAGGACTCAGGAACACAATCCCACTATCCTGATCGCATTTTCCGGTGTCCCAGACACCAGAGAATGCTTAATGGGCGTGGGGGGGGGGGGGGCGGAGTTGGAGGTATGGAATAATAAAATATGATAGAAATTTTTACATATATCTTCAAACAGCAATAAAAACATCTGCTGAATAGTTTCTAATATTTGTCTTGAGTTTATAAAGACCCAATATTTGCACATTTTTCAGTTGTTTTTTTTTGTTGTTGCAAGTTTTAGGGCAATAACTGAAAGTGGACCATTGCTTTTTCCTAACCATTTTATTCTACTGTGACCTTTTAACCCTCAACCTTACCCTAGCCTGAAGGCTAATTAGGTTGTATTTTCTTTATTATTATTATTATTATTATTATTATTTGACTGTTGCTGCCTCTAGAGTTAGTCAAACAACAGGCAAAGTTTTATCTATCGTCCAATTCTATTGGTCCCGACATTCTTTAATGACCTTTATATCCTTAATGACCCTTTTTGACCTTCTACTAACCAGGTGTAGCTGGCTGTTCTCCAGCTGTTGCATACTCAAGAAATTCCAATGATCCTCAGCCAGTTTTTGGCCTTCCAAAGCCTCCTAACCCATAGCTTAGCTGCAACGTGCTCACTACTCATACCGAGTTTTACGACGGTAAGTGGTATAAGTAGCAAGTGGTTTGGTTTATGGCCCATTCATGTATCTTTTCTGTCATCGGGCTTGTCCTCTTCTAGTACCCTTCCCCAGGCCTCAGCAAGGCTTATTCATTGAGCAGCATATACATCTTCAGGATTCATATGCTTGCTTACGGGCCGGGCTTTTAAATCCAGTGATTTATGAAAGATTATACAGTTTGCAGGCAACGTGGGACTATACAAAAGCCCTGGAGGGCATAATCCAGCCCAGGGCACTCCAGTTGGACAGCTTTGATTTATTAGCGTGCATCAGTAGTCAGGCACCATTTTAGTTTCTCCTGTGTAGGGTTGCCACCTCAGCCATTTGGGGTTGTTGTTTTTTACCAGTCGCGTATTTTAACACTCTGCTCCTCCATCCCACCTCGGAGTCTGTAGAAGCCAACTGTGACCCGAAAGGAATCAATTAATTAACGAAAGTGGTTCTGTGGGACTGTGCGTTGATTGATTCATTGATTTAATTCTGGACATGCGTGCAAAAGTTATACGTGGCCTGGTAGGAAAAAAATGGTTGAGATGCTCTAGTGCAAGGGGAGAAGCACTAAGGGTTAAACTGACCCTTCATCTGCCGATGAACTACAAATCCCATAAATCCCCAACAGCCTTTAAGAGTTCCACAGAATCGCGGTAGTTCATTTGCCGGAATAGCTTGAGTAAGAAGGCGTTGAGTATGATGGGAGTTGTATCAGAAAACCAGTCATGGGAAACTTCAGCACTGCAGATATTTGGGAAGGATCCCCATAATATTCAGCAAGGGTTGCCACCTTTTCTGGCCAAATTTTTTTAAATAAAATACCTGCTATTTTATTGCCTCCACACGGCTTAACACGGCTCTCAAGACACATTCTTATCGGCCTGCCATGTTGCCCTATGTTCAGCCAGCCTCATGACTGACTGGGCATCATTGTATATGCAGTTGCCAAACATCTGCAGTGCCAAGGTTAGCCATCACCATTCTAAGCAGATACTATATGCAGAAACACTACACATGGAGGTTACTATATAATGCTACTCCTGCCTATTGGAGAATGAAGTGTTTTTTTCATTCTTGCTCCAAGCACCCCTCAAACCAGGGATAAGCAAAGTGGCCACGTATGGCCACCAGTGTCCGTGGCAAAGCCTTGAAGGTTCCATAGAACTGAATTAAATTGTCAGTCACAGACCCCTCTAAATGTCCGCCTTGAACAATGCTGGTGACTACCCCCGCAGCAAACACCACTTTACCAGAACCTATTATTGGTTGACAATGCCAAAGAGCAATAGGAGAACAAAAATGGTGGCTCAGCATCCAGGTGAACCTCTTACATTTGGAGAGGATTCCCAGAATAAGCAGGAAATACAAGGCAAGTACAATGTATTTTGCTGTATAGTGTATACAATAAACAAAACCAGACTGCTCTTCTCATTTCTTATAATGTTGCCCAAAAAGATGGTGGAACTGGATCGGCTTCATGTCGGCACAGCAACGTGTGTTAAACAATGAAAGATAACTCAGTCTGACGCATTTCGCTCCTCGGTAAAAGTTAGTGACAGACTGTGGAGTTTGAAAGCACCAAAACATTGTTTATGCTGCGAATGTAGAGATTCCAAAATAATCTATACACTGTGTGAGCAGAATTGCCAGCATATGCATGGATCAAGAGGAACATACCGTGTATACGTTTCTCTAAAGTCTCCTGTTTATGACATCACCTTGTGGCTTGATATGCAAATCACACATTCCCCATTGAAAAGTAGCCCATTTGCATTTCAAGTCACAGATGATGTCATAAGCTGGAGACTG
>CM069866.1:65592244-65814744 GCA_036172795.1 Pelodytes ibericus
AAAGAGAGAGAGAGAGAGAGAGAGAGAGAAAGAGAGAGAGAGAGAGAGAGAATGAGAGAGAAAGAGGACATGTGTAGCTCAAGGTAACAGGGGAATGATGAAACCAGGAGAATAGTAGGGTCTACAATGAGCATCATCTGGTTTCTGAATGTAGTGGAACAAGTCATGTTGTAGAACATCCTCCGAGGGATTCAGCCATGAGCTGCCTGGAGCGATTAAGAAAATCCTGCAACATGGCTATAAATTATCTGAGATGTTTGTTCCATGCGAGCTGTGAGCTATGCAATGGGAAGTTTCACCAGTGGGATTTCTACCCTGGGAATAGAGATGCACACATCTAAACATACAATTGGTTATACAAGATTACTTGGTTGACCAGAGCAGAAACGATTACTTTAAACCATTTCTTTTTTAAAATAAACTTTCTCCTGCGTCCAACAATACTTACATTGCTACCAATATCCAACCAATAATGGTTAGAAGTGTGTCGATTCATTGTAACTCCAAAGCTCTACATCTATTTCTGACCAAGGCTGAGATCCATAATAACATTGATATGAGATATCAATACCACTTTTCTTTTGGCAAATTTTCAGGTAGACAAAGGCCCCTAGCAGAATATTCGATACTTTATTCGATATTTCAAGACCCGGCATTTTTATTTATTTATTTTCCAGACTTTCTGGAATCTTTACATTTTGCCGACAACCTACAATCAGCAAAAAAATAAGTTCTGTTTAATTGTGTAGATATTTTGAGTAGAAATACTTTCATGAAAGAATATTAATACAGCGCCACGTTGAGTCCTGTCTGCTCTGTGTAGCTCTATCGGGGACAGACCAGTTGTTTAGAATCTTGGGTTTGATGAAGGAAGATCTGACCTATCTCACCCAAGATGTCCGCCCCCTTATAGAGCTATACAAGCAGGGAGGACTCGAGAATGCGATTTATTTGTACTCTCTCATCAAAGCATTTCAGTTTAAAACGCCAGCATTTGATGTAAACTTTCAATTAAACAGAACTTTTTTTTCCCTCGACAGTTGTCCTTTAAGCCAAAATCCAGTAGACACTCAAGCTTTGGGAATGATGAACGCCCCTAGCAGCAGTCATGGTAATTTCGCCTTAGTAATAGCGACATTTGCTCAGCTCTAAAGACTCTCAAAGGCACAGTTTGCCACGATCACTAAGTTGTCCTCCTGTGTCGTATTAAATACTAATGAAATATAATCTATCATGTTACCATTTTACCTACATTCTCCCTGCCTTTATAAATTGTAGTTTGTTTGCTGTATTTAAATAATTTATCTTGCAGAAGTTCGACATCCTTGAATAAGTTATTCATGGCCCCCTAAAGATACAGGAACTAAAATTCCAATCAGGTTTGGCCTAGTGACTTTTCAGTCTTGCTTCCTACCAAGATAATAATATCATACAGTATTAACATCGGTGCTTAGAATTCTGAGTGTAAGTTGTATCTGTGTGTTACTGTTTGCTGTCTCCCCTATCTTTGTACACCATAATAAAGTTTTTTTTTTTTATTGCAAATTCAGCCCTTTGAACGTTTTCGTTACACCACGGGAATGTAGGCTCTTTTTTCATCCTTGTATATTGGATATTTTTGGTTGAAGACACCACCAGTCTGGAAGGCAAAAAAAAAGGTAAGACCACCAAGACCTTTTTCATGTCAATTTTTACTACTGTTGTTGTAATTCCTTTGAAGGGACTGTCTAGTGGCCAAAATGCATCTTCCAAATATTCATGGATATTAATGTGCTTTCAAAGTACTTTTGAATGCATGTTTTACATTTTGCATTGCTTAAAATATAGATTACTTACAGCTAGATTTTGAACTTGCCACACATTACTTTTTTTTTTTTTGCTACAGCAACCAATGAGAATAATTTCATTCAAATGAATAAAATTTCTCTCTACTGATGGGATCAGACAATGTGTTGCACTGTTAAGAGATCCTACTGTGTACAAGAGCAAGTTTGTCACAGTCCACACAATGTATTCAATTTGAGGAGAAAAGGAAGTGACTAAATGAAACAAAACTTTAAATCCTCAGTGTCTATATAATCAGTGCTGCCGCACCTGCAGTAAACATGCAGAGTAATCACCGAGGGAGGGCTTGAGTCAAATATTAAAAATGTGATTTATGCAGAATCACACTGGAAAAAAGCCTGTGCACTATACAAGCAGTAATCTTCATCTTGCACCACAGTAAGTTTGGGGACTAGATGAAACAACCAGCAGCAATATTCCATTGGTTGAGTTGCTTTTTAAAGCTTGTAGTGGTGTTTACAAGTCTTTACGGGCCAATTTTGATTTCTAACTCTGCAAATAAATTTTCTTTCATCGAAATAAAGAATGATGTCTGTTTAATTGCTTGACAAAAGAAAGTGCGAAAAAAATAAATAAAAATAGTAAAATATAGAGAGCATTCATATTTGCCTCAGTCAGAAAAAAAATTACACAAAGAATCGTTTTAATATTAAGATGTGACACTGTCTCTTCCACCCACTGAAGGATAAAGATTAAGTTATGTTTTTAAATGATTCATATGTATGTTTATTTATTCCCCAAGGACTCAATTACCTACGTCTATCAAACAAACATTATAGCCAAGGGATGTTGATTCACTGTCTTCGTACTGCTTACGAAACAATTGTATTCTACTCAGAAGCTGTAGAACATGTATTTTGGAATTTAACAGCTACTGATCCAGTAAGAAGCGCGAACATACAAACATTTTTTAAAAAGTGCCTCATCTCCTGGGAAACAATTCGCTTTTTCAGGCTATATTATTTGTTGGGTCTTACAAGGAGCCTGATTAAACTCTGCACCCTTTCTCAAATATCTAAGATGTACTAAAAAAAACGCAAATATAGTTTATGTGCAAAACTATTTTCGCGCTTTGCTCCTATTGCAATGTACTAAACATTTAGCACTCCAATAGTACATACGCACAAATTGCGAATAAAAAAACGGGCAATTTTGCGAATATTTTTTCTACCTCTTTTGATAGCGCTCGCTAAGAGCTGGTGTAATTTTCACACGCAAGTAAGAATTACTTTTCCCAAAATATTCACAAAGCTCTTTAGCGTGGCGCAAATATAATCGCAAATTATTAGCGCAAACGGAAAAAAAAAACGCTAAATAAAAATAAATGGAAGAGGCGCAAATCAGGGAAAAAAAGCACAAAATGTTACAAATAGTCGCAATTTGCTCCTTACTCATGTTTTACCTACTTCGTTTTCCCACTGCACTTGTTTAGTACATGACCCCCTGAATTTCATCCCAATTGTTTGTTTTTTTTTTCATACTCTTCCTTTGCGGAATTCTACGCCCGCCTCTAGTCTTTGCTCTATCCAAAGAAGGCCTACAGTGGTCTTACAATGGCAGCCAGGTTGTAATTTGAAAGCTTCTTTTGTACAGGCAATGTCATCATAAGCCAGATAAGTGGCAAGACTGGGCAGGATCAAATCCAAGGTCAGGACAGGAAGACACAAAAAGGTGAGGGTTGGTACCGTGGTGTCCGTAGAAATGCAAATAGAGTCAAGCTGATACCTTTATTGGCGGACTGACCTCTAAAAAAATAATAAAGGCATTTTTTGACAACAGATTCTCAAAACAGGAGATTGCCGCAAAAAAGGCCTTGTGCTTGTCTCAAAATAACAGTTTGTGCTTTAATAATGGAACAAGACTTTGTGATGGTCGACCTTGGTGCTGAAGATGTTTGGGAAGTAAATATCCCATGATGCTCAGCCAGCCTTTAGCCGACGGAGCATCATGGGATTAGCGCCAAGCAGATACTTCACGCCTAGCCGCCGACACATTCCGTTTCAATCACTTCCGACATCTTGTCACTTGACATTGGTACAAAAGAGGTTGATTAGCAGCTTAAAATGAACTGTACAGCAATATCACTAGACTTTCTGCCCCAATGATATGCGCACACAACTACTAATTGATTGTTTGATGAAATGAATAAAGAGAACAAAGACAGGACAGAACAATTCATTTAAAGAAAAGGCTGGTAAAGTAACGTTATCAAAAAAATTAAAGGAACTAGGCCTCTCATTACAGACAGCATATTCATGTAATTCCCATTAATTTATTTTTCCCTTAAAGATAGAGTGTTAGCAATATTATATTATAGCCTCTAATATCCCAAGAACTGTAAGGTTTACCGACAAATTAATATTTTAACAGGAGACTTGTTGCGAAATGTTAATTATCATTATAAGTATCACAGTCAATTAGAAGACAATGCCTCATGTCGATTGGAGCAGTAGGCTGCAGATAACGGCTGCAGCCGAAAGAGTTACTCCAACATAAAAGGGTCTTATTTATTAAAGTTAGTTTAAGAGGACCCATTTAGAACAATGCCCCAGAATTGAGTTCCACAAATACCCTCCCGATGTTTTCCTGCAACATCATTCCAAAGATATCCATTGCACACCCCTTTTAAAGTAGCTTCTCAGGCAGGTTACATTAAAACACCAAGCTAAACAGTTTCAAGTCATTAAAAAATATTAAAGGTCCAAACACGGCAGCAGTGTTAAATATAGACTCCCGCTGTGAAAGTTAACTTCCAGCAGTCTGACGCATTTCGCTCCGTAGTAGCCGTTAGTGAGAGACTCTGAATTCCCAGAGCGTAAAGGCTCTCTGTCCCCTAAACATTGTTTATTCTGTGAATGCAGAAATTAAAAAAAAATAATCTATACATTGTGCTAGCAGAATTTCAAGCAAATGCATAAGTTAAGAGGAATATACAGTGTAAATGTTTTTTCTTCTTCTGGTGTCTCCTGTTAATGACATCACCTTGTGGCTTGATATGCAAATGACACATTTCCCACTGAAAAGCAGTCATTTGCATATCAAGCCACAGGTGATGTCATAAGCAGGAGACTCCACAGACAAACTGATAACTTATTTTTTCTCTTAATCGAGGTATTTGCTTTCAATTCCGCTAAAACCCCCAAAAAGGGGGGAGTCCCTTTCAAGGACATATACAGAGAACTAAATGGTCCAGTGTAATTGTTAACAGGGAATTAAAAACAAGATATAGAAAGGAAACGCCTCCTATGTGACATTTGGTTTTTAAGCAATTAAATAATATTTGAGATATCCAGAGTGAAACCTGAATAAAGGATAATATCTTCCTATTTAGACTACATTGGTTTGTGTGGCCTCTTCGATTAGCAGAGGCCACGGAAGGTGGACTAAAGTTAAGGGTCTTACGCCTCTTCCGACGTTAGTTATTATGTTACTGTGTTGTATTACTGTGGTGTGAATTTCTGGTAACTGTGCTGAAAGAGGAAGTGAATGCTTGTCTCTGGGAAGATCTGCTGTTTGGTCTACTCTGCAGTTTGTTATCTCAAAGCAGGAAGGTTACGGTTTCTTAACCCGTTCCCGACACTAGGAGGTTCTATATCGTCCTATTTTTTTGGTCCCAAAAGAGGTGGGACGTCCCGCCTTTAACAGCTCATCGTGGCTCCCCAGATGAGGACGCTTTGAGTGGCCTCCGACTGACAGGAAAAAAGTAGCACCAGCTACATTTCTCTAAATTGCGCCATGCCCAAACTTTAGGCACACCTCCATGACATCACACGTGACGCTGGGAGGTTTTGTGATGTTTTTGGGCAGGGACCCACAGGGTGTATTAAGACCCTGATCGGGCCTGAGCCATTGTGTCCCTGGCTACCGACCAGGAACAAAAAGTGGTGTTTTGGTGCTTGCGTCACCTGGGACACAAGCACCACGCGTCACGAATGGGTTAAATAACACTTCCTTGTTTCCTTGAACTCTCATCTGGTTGAGTATCTTGTAAATTTATTACCGATTTTGTTTTCACATGACCTCAAAATATAAACTTTAATACGGAACTGATTTTTTTTTTTCCCACTGGTGGCACATCCTCACCAGTAGTGTACATTTTGCTATTCATTTGATTCTAGGAAAGATTTGTCTATTTTGTGCAAGTTCGGGTCCCGGGAAGGACTGGAAAGGGGGTGGGGCGTCAAAGGGGCAATTTCCCCCCACGTGCTGCTCTCTAACCTAACCCAAGGGGCTGCACTACTTGTCCTTTCTTAATGCCCCGGTGGGTAGACTAGACAGCAATCTTCCTCAGATGAGGCTGTGGCAGTGGTGTATCTTGATTTTGTGCTGCCCTAGGCAGACAAAATCCGGGCACCCCCCTACCCAAGCTGTACACCCACGTTACACACCTAAGACATGCCCCATCATTCAGACTCACATCAAGCTCATACTCCCATCACACACTCCTACTCCCATCACACTCAGTCACACACTCCTACTCCCATCACACTCAGTCACACACACTGTCTCCCATCACCCACACTCTGACTCCCATCACACTCAGTCACACACACTGTCTCCCATCACACACACTCTGACTCCCATCAGTCACACACACACACACACACTCCCATCAGCACTTACCTTTCCCTAGTGGCTGGCAGGCAGGCAGCATGGTCCCTCCATGCTGCCTGTTCGGCTTCCCGGCGATTGTGCCGAAAGGGCACGTGACCGGGCGCGCGTATGACGTCAGCGCGCCCGTCACGTGACTGTTGGCACTTCCGTGTCGGCACACTGCACGGGGAGCCGAACAGGCAGCACGGAGGTTTCTCTGTGCTGCCTGTTCGGCTCCCCGTGCAGCCTGGCAGGCAGAGCGATGGTGAGGGGGGATCTTCCGATCCCCTCTCACCTCCATCTCTGCCTGCAAGCGCGGTCTTTTTTTTTTTTTTAAAGGGCCGCGGTTTTTTTTTTTTTAATTTTTTTTTTTTAATTTTTTTTTCTTTTCAGTGCTGGGGGGCTCATCCGCCTAGGATGCCTCGCGGTGAATACAGCACTGGGCTGTGGCCGGAATCAATAGACTGGGAGAGAGAGCACCATAGTTTTGGCCGTTCACGCTGACCCCATGGACATACAATTGGGAGAGAGTACCTCCAATTCTTTACTTTCACAGCCTTTCTCCCTCTCTGGATCTGAGGTTGAAAAGGGCCAGTGAAAGCTAGGTACAAATGCATTCAGGCCCCACCACTGCTCTGCCATTTGTCTATATCTGTGGCTTATTTGTCTTACCCGTCTATTTGTGTCTATCTCTGATGATAAAGGGTGGACTGATGAAGTTGCCCCATGGACCACTAAATAGTTTTTTTTCCCCTAGGCAAAAAAGTTGCCATCCCTCCCCTTCTAAGGTCCAAGGAAACATTAGCCATTGATGTACGCCATGTTTATAATTACTCCCAATGTTCTTCTCCTATATCTGTCACGATACCCCAGCTTCCATCAAAAAGGAGGAGTACAACTAGCAGCAAGCCAGCCATCAGGGGGATACATATGGTACCCAAGTAAGGGGCCCAGCTGTCTTAGGGGGCCTGCAGCTGGAGGAAGTCTGTGCACTGCCACAGATACCCTCCAGTGCCGCCTAGCACATCCAGCAAGACTTCGGAGCCGGGGATCAAGTGACCTCTCAGCATTCCAGCATTCTGCCTTTATCTGCCAGTTCTCGAACAAAATACAGACTAGCTGGCACCCGGCATGCGTGAGCAGCTCAGCAAAGCCTGACATACCGAGGACTACATTTCCCATGATGCCTCCCACCTCAAACAGTGTGCAATCTGTAATGGCCAAGGGTTGCCGATGTAGCCCCCTGGACCCCACCCCATTCAAATCCCAAGCCCTGCCAAATGCCCCAGACCCCCCAGTGATCACAGGGCCAAGTGCTGCCTAAATGCCTTCATCACCCCCTTATATTATTTCACAAGGACCCTTGGAAACCTTCTCCCATTCAGCTGCATTGGAGAATTTTTCCAACTCACCTACATTGGCCTGAAGTTGTATATTCCCATCTCAGTTCCTTGCAATTCTCTCTTTGTTCAGTAGACCCCATTTTTGGGGGGTCTTTTTTTTTTTTCTGGTTAACTCATTGATTACACCTGCACATTTTAATAAATGCATGCATTTTGACATGGGTCACGTGAGACTGGTCCTTTTTAAAAAAAAAAAAATATTTCTGAAGTTGACTACGAAAGGGTTAATTCACATTTACTCCAAAGAAATTGGCCGTTAATTACCAATGACCCACATCCCCTTTTTCTAGTACACAGCTCAATTCTGCTGTCAGCTGATACACGGCCCACTGTCAGGACTTGTCATGTGGCATGTGACCTCTCTCTGTCACAGCCTAATCTCAGGACTACTCCTGACTGACAGCTGAGACAGCCAATTACTTGATAATCACAGAGCCCCCCCCCCCTCCCCTCCACCAGCCAGCCCGCCAGCCAGCCCGCCCGCCCGCCAGCCTGCCAGCCCACTCACTTCCGAAAAAGAAATAACTTAGCAAACACTTGTTACAATGTAAAAGTTGATAGTGAAACTCACTAAGGAGGGAAGTGGGTTAAGTGCAAGAAGGAAAATTTCCGAAAGATTTCTCTTGACGCCTAAATCAAGTGTTTTAACAGAAATCATGGCTAGATTGCAGTCTGCAGTGTTCATCCTTTTATTCCTCTCCTTGACCACCAATGCACTAATTCGGTAAGTAACGTCTTGTTTGGATTGAGTCAAAGTAATCTGTGCAAATGCTTCACCAGGGCACCAGTTAAACATAGAAACATAGAATGTGTCGGCAGATAAGGACCATTCGGTCCATCTAGTCTGCCCAAATTTTCTAAATACTTTTATTAGTCCCCAGTTCCCTATCTTATATCTAGGATAGCCTTGTGTCTATCCCATGCATGCTTAAACTCCTTCACTGTATTAACCTCTACCACTTCTACTGGAAGACTATTCCATACATCCACTACCCTCTCAGTAATGTAATACTTTCATTAGTCCCTGGCCTTATCTTATATCTAGGATAGCCTTATACCTATCCCACGCATGCTTAAACTCCTTCACTGTATTAACCTCTACCACTTCTACTGGAAGACTATTCCATGCATCCACTACCATCTCAGTAAAGTAATACTTTCATTAGTCCCTGGCCTTATCTTATATCTAGGATAGCCTTATACCTATCCCACGCATGCTTAAACTCCTTCACTGTATTAACCTCTACCACTTCTACTGGAAGACTATTCCATGCATCCACTACCATCTCAGTAAAGTAATACTTTCATTAGTCCCTGGCCTTATCTTATATCTAGGATAGCCTTATACCTATCCCACGCATGCTTAAACTCCTTCACTGTATTAACCTCTACCACTTCTACTGGAAGACTATTCCATGCATCCACTACCATCTCAGTAAAGTAATACTTTCATTAGTCCCTGGCCTTATCTTATATCTAGGATAGCCTTATACCTATCCCACGCATGCTTAAACTCCTTCACTGTATTAACCTCTACCACTTCTACTGGAAGACTATTCCATGCATCCACTACCATCTCAGTAAAGTAATACTTTCATTAGTCCCTGGCCTTATCTTATATCTAGGATAGCCTTATACCTATCCCATGCATTCTTAAACTCCTTCACTGTATTAACCTCTACCACTTCTACTGGAAGACTATTCCATACATCCACTACCCTCTCAGTAAAGTAATACTTTCATTAGTCCCTGGCATTATCTTATATCTAGGATAGCCTTATACCTATCCCACGCATGCTTAAACTCCTTCACTGTATTAACCTCTACCACTTCTGCTGGAAGGCTATTCCATACATCCACTACCCTCTCAGTAAAGTAATACTTTCATTAGTCCCTGGCCTTATCTTATATCTAGGATAGCCTTATACCTATCCCACGCATGCTTAAACTCCTTCTCTGTAATAATAACCTCTAACACTTCTACTGGAAGACTATTCCATTCATCCACTACCCTCTCAGTAAAGTAATACTTCCATAAGTCCCTGGCCTTATCTTATATCTAGGATAGCCTTGAGCCAATCCCACGCATGCTTAAACTCCTTCACTGTATTAACCACTACCACTTCCGCTGGAAGGCTATTCCATACATCCACTACCCTCTCAGTAAAGTAATACTTCCTGATATTACTTTTAAATCGTTGCCCCTCTAATTTAAGACTATGTCCTCTAGTTGCGGTAGTTTTTCTTCTTTTAAATATACATTTTTTACTTAGGGGTTTATTCATGAAAGAGGGAATTGAGAAGGGAAGTGCAAACTTAAGACCAAAGTATCAGAGTTGGAAAAATGATCCCCATTGAGCTATGAGTCTGCTATTTTGGCTTTGATGTTGCAATTGCCTCTTAGTTTTTTTTTGGGGGGGGGGGGGGGGGAGCCATAAGTATCTTTGAACATTTTTTTATAAGCATTGCTGGATTTAAATGTAGATGTGATCACCGTAACTGTACATCTTTTGAAATGTAACAGACCCTTTTACTTCCCCTTAAAGTGCTGCATTTATAAATGATGAATATATTTAGTGTATTGATGGCTACACTATGTATACCTATGTCACAGAGCATTGCATATCCAAACTGTGTTGCTGTCTAGTGGAGTTTATCTTCCATCTTTCTTGAATGTATTAAAATCAGCTTTGGTATTTACTTTATTCAAGTACACTGGCACTTGAATAAAGTAAATATCAAAGCTAATTTTAATACATTTGGTGCCGAGCACTGCCACACCTCTGTCTTTTGCTAAAACCAAAGATTTAAGTAAAGGGGATTGTGTAGTCACAGTAAGTGGTGTATCTTGGTTTTATGCTGCACTAGGCAGACAAAATTCAGGCCGCTCCCACCCACGTTGCACACCTACGACATGCCCCATCACCCACGTTGCACACCCATGACATGCCTCATCACCCCATTACATGCCCCATCACCCACATTGCATACACACTAAATTCCCCATCACCCCCATGACATACCCCCACCACGTCCATTACATGCCCCCATCACCACAATTAATTGGAAGGAGCTAAAGCCTTCTGAATGGTGGGGGAGGGAACGAAAATGTTTGAAGCACCAGAAGTGTGCATTAACACCCTCTGGCAAAGTGCTGCCCTCTGGCAAAGTGCCGCCCTAGGCGAGTGCCTTGTCTGCCTTGTGGAAGATACACTACTGGTCACAGTACTGTACAACCTCCTGGGTGAATGGAGCAATAGCATCTGGTAAAAGACACAATAGAAGTTAGGAAGAAAGATCCATTCTGGACCAGAGTTCTAAATGTAAAGCAATCACCATGGAAACCAAGGGATAGATCCACTTTTTCTAACTGGCCCCTGGCATTGGCCTTTTACATATAACTACCACTGTACCTCTTAGAGGTGATTCCATTCTTCAAACCCACGAGAGAACAACAAATATTTGTGTGGCCGCATTAGAGGAGATAATGGATAAGGAAAACTGCATTCATTAATAAAGTATATAAAAAAACTGTCTAGGTGTGGAAACCATTTTCAAAACAAATGTTTTAATATATTTCTAATAGCACTGTTGCATTTTTATTACTTGTCTACAGGTAGGGTGGCCACCTTTTCTTCAAAAAAATACCGGCCTTGATGATGTCTATATAGACTTAACACTGGCCTGATTTTTTTTACCGGCCTGGCAGTAAAATACCGGCCAGGTGGCAACCCTATCTATTGGTTATTATTATTTTTTTTTTAATTATTATTATTGTGACCATCACATCATTAAACTATCAAGAATCTAAGACATGGTATAAATAACACACAATTTTTTTTTTTTTTTTTTTTAAACCCTGACGCATTTCTCTCCCCTGTCAACCTTTCCTCCTGGTGCACATCTCAACCATTGTATTATCCAACTGAAAAACAATTAAGAGGATTTGTGAAATTCCTTATATGCACATTTGTTTTTGTTTTGTTTTTTACCGCTCTTGTAGTGCCATACAAAACTAAATGCTGTAGCCATAGCCAATAAAAAAACATATATGTTGTACAGCAACTGAGACATTCGACAACTGCAAAGCATAAAAATAATATGCCGCTTGCACCAATAGCTTGTTCTGAAGACTGTGTCTGCAAAAACCATGAAGCTTTCTATAGTCATTTCTTGCAAGAAATTGAAACCTGTGACCACGGGAGTTTGCTCTGCATCTTCCACCTCTGTTTGCCCAATGACCCACGCATTTGAGAAAACAAGGTGGTTTTTTTTTTCTCTTCTCTCTGATGTTGCACAGCAAGTTGCAAGAAAGCTCTGTTCAACTGTTCGAAGTAGTAGCATTACCAGTGAATGTTTATTTTTAAAGCTGCCTAATACATAATATTAATAATCAGATAATTAGATTTCAGAAGTATTTTATAGCAATATCCAATATAGGTTTGTTTGATTAAAGACAACGCTTTGTCAAGAGCCATGGGGACTTTATTTAGTACTCTGTAGCATGAAGCCAATACTATAGGCCAGCAATAGTCAACCTTGGCACTGCAGAAGTTTGAGAACTACATATGTATTATTAACCTATGATTGGGGTCATATTAGGCCATAAGGTTGACTGAGCATCATGGAATATGTAGTGGGGGGAGGGTGATGCTGTGACCCCCGACCTTAGCCCCACACTCTTATTCCACTACTAGTTGAAGGCCTATCTGCTTCAGTGATGAAAGATGGACATGCTGAGGAAATGGCAAACTTCAGTCCAAAGTAGCCGAGTTGGAGAAAAATGTCTCATTTCGCAATACTTCGATTACTTTTTAAGTTTTTTAAAATTCCCTTCTCAGTCGACTGCAAATTCCCTCTTTCCTGAATGTAAATACCTTGCTAGCTGATACCTTACCTATTCTCCCTGAATTGTCTCACGTATAGGATCCCCCTCACGAAATTCAAAACCATCAGACATACGATAAGTGACCGTATCTCCATCGAAGAGCTTAGGAGCAGAACAGCGACGGTTGGAAGCCTGAAACAGAAGCCGGAGCCTGGGCTGAGTGAATTCCCTGAAAAACTTACTAACTACCTAGATGTGAGTAAGAGCATCCCAGCTAATGATGCGTCGGACCCATAGAATGCTCTGCTCCCCAGGGTATATAGAGAGGGTTAATGATGGATTAGTCTACAGGTAGTGTAGCCAGGGATAGAGCTGGAAAATGAGAAGACATATGTTTTTTGTATTTGTTTAAATTGTAATATGTTTTTTGTATTTGTTTATATTGTAATATGTTTTTTGTATTTGTTTATATTGTAATGTTTTTTGTATTTGTTTATATTGTAATATGTTTTTTGTATTTCTTTATATTGTAATGTTTTTTGTACTTGTTTATATTGTAATATGTTTTTTGTATTTCTTTATATTGTAATATGTTTTTTGTATTTCTTTATATTGTAATAAGTTTTTTTTATTTGTTTATATTGTAATATGTTTTTTGTATTTGGAAAATGAGAAGAGACAGGTAAAGTTGGCCATTTTTGGCACTGATTTAGAAGGAAGGTCATGTAAAATGATACGTCGGGGCTGGAGATCCCAGGTTTCAATAATTGTGATTTCAATAACTATAAATTTTATTTATTTATTTTTTGGGGGGTTTTCAGTGTACAGTGCTTTTCTCCCCAAGGGGTTTCCAAGAGATTTAGAATATCTAAATAGCTTATAAAAGAGCTCTTATAAAGACATGATGCTGATTATAAGGGCTGAGGTTGAGTACGTTTTTGGTTTTTTTAGGCCCATGGCCTCCTCCAAATTAATGTCATAGTAGATATTTTCTCCAGATCCTCTTACAATCCCACTATAAGCCAAGTAGAAGTGGTGTTATGTGTTGGGGGAGGGGGGCGAGATGTGCCTATTTGAGTTCATGGGGTTGATTTAGAATATTCTGAAACGTTATGCCCATTACAAATCCTACTTGTGGTTTCTTTCCAGGCTCAGTATTACGGCGAAATCTCCATCGGAACCCCTCCCCAAACATTCGCTGTCCTTTTTGACACCGGCTCCTCCAATCTCTGGGTCCCGTCGGTCCAGTGCTCCTTCCTTGACTTCGCGTGCTGTGAGTACAAAATAAAAACACCCATTCTGCAGACAGCACCTTGATGTCATGTTTAATATCCTCATTCTTTCTTTAGCACACCCCTTCGGAGGGTTTTAATGAATCATCTATTACCAGGGCTTAATCAGTGCCATCAATTTTTGTTTCAAAATGCTTTAATGTCTCTGGGGGACTATTTAAGTATTTGCCTGGTCTAGAAAACCCCTAGAGTGATTTACCTTCATGTTGGATACTGTACCGTGCTCTATCAGTGAGCAGACAATGGATGGGGAAATAGATCATCAGTCAGAGTATCCTTTTCAACCAGGAGATCCAAGCTGTGCATTTTTTTTTTTTTTTTCTCGTCTGATCTATGGAGCCCGAGATATGAGGCTCATATGCAATCCCAGAGTTCATTTACATTCCATTTAAATGGTGCAATCTCTGCAAGAGAAAAAAAAGGTTATTGGGAAAAAAAAAAAACACAACACAGGAAAGCAAAGCACTTACATAACCATTCACCATTCCTTTTATTTATTAATCTTATTTACAGGATACAATATAATTTAAGTGAACACACAGAAAATGAGTCGTTTGTAACCTGTGCAATTCCTTCTAGCCAACAAAAACAATGACTTCGGAAATATGTATGTCTGTGCTCTGTAATGGATAATGGACAATAGCAATATAGCATCATTGTTTCACTGGAGGGAGGGGGTACAAAGAGTCAAACACTGAATGCTTTTCTGGCATTGATGGAGTATAATGGGGACTGTTCTGCCACTTTCATTTTATTTTAAAGCTGAGTTTCACATTTTTGAATATTATGATGTAGATTTAAAGGGACAGTATCACCGAAACAGTTTTTTTTTTACTTTGCATGTAGAGAATAAAAAAAAATATTGAAAATGATCTATACATTGTGTTGACAAAACTGCCAGCAAATGCCTAAATTAGGAGAAAAATTTGTTTTTAAATGTGTGGAGTCTCCTGCTTATGACATCACCGGTGGCTTGATATGCAAATTACACATTTCCCACTGAAACCCAGTTCAGTTCTCACATTTAAAACACATTTTATCCTAGTTTAGTTGTTTATGCTTGCAGAACAATGTATAGATTATTTACATTATCATTGTTTTTTTGTTTTTTTTACTGTGACTGTATATTTAGGTGATACAGTCCCTTTAAATTCCAGGCATTGCCTTTAAAATTTACCTTTTGATTGACAATGGTTTCATGTTTGTAGATAATTAAAAAAAAAAATATATATATATATTGCAATTTGTAAAAAAAATAAAAAAATTACTTAGTAATTTGGTTTCTAGTCCATGCTAAAGGCAGAGTGGTAAAAAATGCCCCCTACTGGTGATATCACCATCCTGCCATTATTTACCATGTCGCTCACATATTAAGCAATGTGAAATGCTGATGTCACTATTTTTATAATAACATATAATACCACTCACATCCTGCTCCACTAGGAATTACAGTATGTAGATATACTCCCTAGTAAAAGGGCTACAGACAAAAGAAAGAAGCTAAAAGTCCAATAGCAGTAATAATAATAGTGATACTCTATAAGATGGAGATCCAGTGTTCCAAACACTTTCCGATGAATGCACATTCATTGGAATTTTTTTTTAAATAATGCTCTCTGATTTTATATACCTGTTTCTTTCTCCATCACATGGTTGATGACCCAAAGCACGCTCACCTTCTCATGTTGAGTATGTTATGGACTCTGTTTTATACACTGTATATTGGGTTGCCACCTTTTCTTCAAAAAAATGACCGGCCTTGCTACTGTCTCCATAGACTTAACATTGGCACGATGCAAATTTTTTAGAGGCCTGCCGGCCAGGTGGCAACCCTGACTGTATATTTGGATTATTTTTTTTATATATATATATTTTTTAAATGGACAATTTAGACATGTGAATAGTGCGCTTCTCAAAAACACTACACACTAGTGTTTACCCTATGCGTAGAGGCAATCCTCTTTCCGTGAAATGCAAAGGGGAAAAAAAACCAATACAAAAACTATTATAGTGTAGTATGGTTTCAAATGATATATATATATATATATATATATATATATATATATAATATATATGTATATATCTATATGTATGTATACATGTATATGTGGATACACTCACATTCTCCTGAGCAGTATCCTGCTCAGTGTGATGGGCATCTGGGAGCCCCTCGTGGAGTCTTGGATATGGTGGTATTCCAAAAAGCTCCAGATGGGTGTAAAATAATAGCACAGGGGAGGAAGGAGGTATACTTTCAGTGAAAACACTCTTGAATTGTGCAAAACATGAATAAAAACTCTCACATAAAAACAGGCAGCATCCAGCTTAAAGTGCAAGGAGTCCCAAGTTTGTAAAGTGCACAGTGTCCTGTAAAGTGCTCCTCTCCATACACGACGCGTTTCACCTTCGGTTCTCAAGTGTAGCATGGAACATATCTGCACCTCCCCGGCCCCTTGTGCACCCAGGTAGATTGCCTCCTCCGCTTGACCCTTGTTACTACTTTGCCTCCCACAGTTCCTCTAAAAAAAAAAAAAAGTGATTCATGCCTTTCCTTGCTGATAACGTACTCTCCTTTTATTAATAAATAAGTTATAAACGTGATCAAAGCTTTATTTGATACAAATCGTAGAGATCCTGTAAATGCCACCTTTTTAGGCTGTTAACATTTCATGCTTTCTTTATGTAGAAAGGTTAATATTATCTATTATTCATATCCACTCGGTGTTTAGCTCTTTATTATTATTTTTTTTTTTCCCCGGCACTGCAAGTCTACTTTGATTCTCTTCTTGCTGCTCTTTGATCCCTATATGTACCAGGGCTGCACCAAAAATATAATTCCAAGGCTTCCAGTACCTACAAAGAAAACCACACTGACTTTGCGATTCACTATGGAACAGGAAGCCTCACCGGATTCCTGAGTCAAGACACAGTTACCGTAAGTATTCTCAAGTTCCCAAAACTTTTTTTATTTTACATTTTTTTTTTTTTTACATTATACAAGTGCCAACGCATTTCACTGCTCTACATCCAACCAAATTTTGTTGTTTTGTTTTTTCTTCTACAGATTGGCGATTTAAAAATTCCAAACCAGACTTTCGCCGAGGCGATCAAGCAACCCGGCTTTGTTTTTCTTTTCGCCCGCTTCGATGGCATTCTGGGCATGGGGTACCCCAATATCTCCGTGGATGGTGTAGCCCCGGTGTTTGATAACATCATGAGTCAGAAGCTGGTGGAAAAAAACGTCTTTTCATTTTACTTGAATAGGTCAGAGACTTCTTATTTTAATTTCTGTACTCTAACTCTCTGTACTGCTCGGGGGGGGGGGGGGGGGATTAAAGAGGTAGAAAGGAACTTTAAAAATTCAACTTCCTCACTGAAGGTACTCAATTAGGCTAGGTTGTAGAGGAAGGTGACCCACTTAGTAAAGTGTGTGTTTTTTTTCCATTTACAAGTGATGGCTATTTAGGCTGCCAAGAGCATAATGAGAGGAGGATAGTGTCCTAGAGATATAGAGACTATATAAAATAATAACATTTCTAATATATTGTTTCAGATTGTTTTCTTTTAAAGCCTAGGCATCCACTGCGGCCCTCCTGCTGCTGCTGCTGTATTACAAATCCAATAATTCCCCACTCTCATTCAAGAAAAACGTTGGATTGACCACAGTTTGGCGCCTACGCTTTTATAGAAGGGCGGCGCTAATCTTAGCTATATGTATCCATGATTGATTTATTTACTCTACCATCTTTAATACCCCCCCCGGTGTTATCCGTTTTATCGACTCTTGAAGGCCAATCAATACGTTATTAACTTGTGTATCTTCGTTGTTTTGGTAAAGGGACCCCTCAGCAGCACTTGGAGGTGAACTCCTTTTGGGAGGTACTGACCCAAAATACTACACTGGAGAGTTTCATTACCTGGACGTCACTCGCATGGCATACTGGCAGATCAAGGCTGATGAGTGAGTACCCTGCCACGCCCACAAGAGATGGTGTAGTCCGTCTCTTATGTCGTACCTTAGTCCCTGTGCTTCGTGGGCCGTTACTGAAAGGACAATGTACAGTAGTGTTGCTTTTTTCCTTTTTGGGAACATGTGCGTCGATGGTAGCCACCCGACGCATTTCGCACATACAGAAAATCATAAGCTGCCACCAGTGATAAAGCACATGTGCCGGGTATTTTGGCACATTTCGGTTTGTTGACTGTGGGCCGTATAAAATTGGCTGGCGCCTCTGGACCAGGCCTGGGGCTGTAGGATGCAAAACCTTGCTTTAGGGTCTACTTAGGTAGAGAAGAAAAATAAAAGAGGAACTGTCTCTATCGTCTTTAACATCAGCAGCACAATATATTTGAGATGTCTCCACATATTGGTGTGTTATGCCTGGACTTTTTGATCGTGACTTTTTGTCCGGAGTCTCATTGGCGGAAGGATCGAACTTCTTTTTTTCCTATTTATCTACTCGGGTACCTCCGAGTTTCAGACCCCACAGACCTCTGTTGGGAGGACTTTGGCTTATTTCTGGGCCGTTTCAGGAGGACCCTGGCTATTACAGAAGTAGCTGAAGTCTTGTCATAGAAGTCAATAGGAGGAATTTGGCTATTGAAGAAATAGCCAAAGTCCTTTCCGAAATGGACCAATTTAAAAAAAAAAATAATAATAAAATTCAAGTATGTAAAAAGTTAAATAAAGTTAAACCTATGTATGAATGAAATACTTATAAACTAATTGTAAAGACATTTTTAAATGTCCAAATTATTGTGTGTATGTATATAAACTTGTAATATATAACCTTAATATATTCATTTTTGTTTATTTTGGATAGTTTTTTGTTTTATTCTTCCCTACTTTTACATTCAAATAGTCTGTAACTGCTGATTTTTGAAATGCCTAAAATTCGTCAATTTTTTTTTTTTTTTGGGCCAAATTTGGGGATATTTTGTCCCTTATTTCAGTAAGCGGAATCCCAGGCCAAGTTCCCAGAACATTCCAACGGAAATTGAACATACTGAGTTGCCAAATTGCCGATCTCCCCGCGACTCGGCTATAGACCCCAGTCTGGTCAAGTTTCTGGGCAGATCAGGGTATAGCGAGCAGACCCTTTTAGTCTCTTATTTATATGTGTGTTTGATATGGTGACGCAACATCTAGATAATCTTTTTGTTCTTCTGCATTCATGGAATAAGCAATTTTTAGGTTTCCATTTACACAACAGATCTGTAAAGCGAACCACGCGTACCATGAAACAAATGATGGGGCTCCCAAATGAACCAAATCCGTCTGACCTGCTAACTAGCTTGGAATGATTGACTCCTTTCCAGATCCAGCCATGAATGTGTCAGTAATGCCACTCCATAGCTATTATTACCTGCACACAAATCAAATATTTATCATTGTGGGATATGCTATTCTCGTTAGTTGAAAAGGCTGAAGCCCGTTAGCAGTACATAGCACTTATTGAAGGCAACAGCATTCGTTATGTTTATTAATCATTTTCCAACTCTTAACGACAGATTTAGATGGCCTGTAATACAATGCGGTTGGGAAAAAACAAAAAAAAAGCCACTAACCTGGCCCGCTGTCGGCCAAGTCAAAGTTTCTCAGTTGGGGTGACTTTGTTTAAGCAGCATAGACGTCCAAATTTACTTAATATTGGGCTACATAGTGGACTACGATTCTCATTTGGATGACCATAGTCTTTAAGGGCGGGGGTGCCAGAGGTCAGGCAATTGCTGCTTTAAAGGGTTGTGATCCGTAGAAGTCTTTAGGTTTTGTGCTACCCATTTTGTTGCACCCCTTCCTCTTCAGGCTCCACCACGTCCTCTACAGTCTACTGTGCCTCTAGCAATGTTGACCAAAGAATCTCGGACAAGGTCGGTGAAGGTCGATAGAACATCGTTAATTTGACAAAGTGCACCACGAGCATTTTTGGTGCTTACCCGTGACCCCTAATACATTTAGTGCACCATGTCTTCCCCTCCCTTCTGGAGCTCTGAGAACCCCCACCACCCCGCCGGCCTAGACATGGCTGGCTGGGATAACAACATCTTCAAATATCACTGGTCTTTTTTCACCAGAGTCACCGTGGGTTCCCAACTTACTCTCTGCAAGGGAGGCTGCCAGGCTATCGTGGACACTGGGACATCTTTGATCACGGGACCTAGTGAAGAGGTCCGTGCTCTGCACAGAGCTATCGGAGCCTTGCCACTCTTCAATGGAGAGGTGGGTGGTATTCCATATAACGAGAACATGTGTCTGGGTCAAATTATATTTCGATGATGTGGGGTGAGTTCCCTTTCCAATGCCAAATTAAGGTAACTCATAAAACTTTGGGGGGGGGGGGGGGGTTAACTGTGAATGTAGGTAATGGAAAATTATCTGTACATTGTGATACCAACATTACAAACCAATGCCCAAGTTAGGAGATAAATGATTTTTTTAAATGTGCCTGCAGGGATGTCTCCTCTCTATGACCTCACCTGTGGCCTGATATGCAAATTACCTGGTTGGTAATGGTAAATGTGTCATTTGCATATCAAGCCACAGGTGATGTATGAAACTTGAGACACCACAAGTGCCCTTTTCTCCTAATTTAGGAATTTGCTTGCAAATTTCATAATACAATGTATAGTCATATATATAATATAATATAATAAATAAATAAATACAGTAAAAAAAACAATGTTTAGGGGATCCAGTGCCTTTTAAATCATTTGAACTCAGGGCTGGATTGATAGGATTTGGAATAAGAAGGATCCGTCCCATTCTATAGAAAATAAAGCTCCTAAGGGTCAATCTCAGAACCTTTTAACCAAGTAGGTCAGATATAGACATCATTGACAGGATGTGGTCTTCTGCCTGCCTACCGGAATGCATCTTCCATATCTTACTGCATATCATCAATATAATTTCAAAGTACTTTAAAAAAAAATTTACATTGTGCATTGCTTATAATATAAAATACTTACAGCTAGATGAAATTGTGATATTACAGCAGTTTGCAAGAAACCAGGACTGCCCACACTAGCTGAGGAAAAGTCATTTCCTCTTTTTTTTTTTTTTGCTGCAGAAACCAATGAGAATAATTTCATTCAAATGAATGGAATATCCTGTCTCTCTCTGGATGTCATCAGACAATGCGTTGCACTGTTAAGAGATCCTACTGTGTACAAGAGCAAGTTGATCACAGTCCACACAATGTATTCTATGGAAAAAAGAAGAGACCGCACTACACAAGCAAAAAAATCCATCAAAACAAAATAGTATAAATGTACAAAAATACACCATAAAATACACGAATATAGGGTAAAAAAATATATAAATTTAATAAATATAATAAAACAAACAGACACAAATCCACCTAACGTAGAAGGTGGGAATGCAAAATACAGCTGTACACGGAAATACAATTAGCAGTATATATATATGCTAGTAGCAAATACAAATCAAGCAAAAGAGCATGAGAAAAATGAAAACATTGATAATAAGTAAATATAAAAGTAGATTATACACACCCAATAATCCACCTGAGACAATACTGGACTCAGAGCATGGGACTGTGAATCCGAAGCGAAAAAGAGCCTGGCCAGGTCTTTTCGCAAAAATCGAGGACGCCAAAAAGGAAGTGCCCTTTTTGGCGTCCTCGATTTTGGCGAAAGACCTGGCCAGGCTCTTTTTCGCTTCAGATTCACATATCCTCGGTGTCTATATGATCAGTGCTGCCGCACCTGCAGTAAACATGCAGAGTAATCTCTGAGGAGGGCTTGAGACAAATATTAAAAATAAGATTTATACAGAATGCCTGCATCCAAATCACACAGGGATAAAAGCCTATGCATTACACAAGCTGTGATCTTCATCTTGCACCAAAGTGAGTTTGGGGGCTAGACTGTCCCTTTAAATCCTGCTCATTAGGAAGTTCAGCTATTTCTCGAAATGTGCATGGTCGGATCCGTTAAATCTTGCCGAGTTCCATTGACTTCTAGTTCACCATTGGTCGCAACTGATTTGACCCTGGTTCAACTTCCACTCTCCCATTGTAAGGGGATTAAACATGTTTTCCAAAAATATAAATGGCCAAAACAAAATGAAGAAGACTCGAGACTTTGATCTTCAATGCTGCTTGATCGCTTTTTACATGTGTTATTTAATGTGTCATTAATCTTTCATTGGCAGCATTACATATGTGTATATCGTAATTAATTTTTATGAAATAAATTAGATATTTAAATGTTTTTACCCCCCCCCCCCCCCCCATCTGCCATCTTTTTAATATTATCTTCTTATCAGGCAAAGAGAGATATGCATGATGGGTGCAGGTTTAGTTAAAAAAAATATATATATATATTCATATGAAAGTCCTGCCTTGATCTCCTAATGACCTCCATCGATGGAGAGTTTTCTACAGGAGGAAAGTGCCCAAAAGCCCTAATTTACCCATGCCATTAGCACAACTAGAGCAATTATTGCATAAACCATTAAATACTACATGAGACATGATCATTATATGTGTTAATATGATGATTTATCTGCATTTAGTACCTTGCCCCAACAATTGCTTGATACATCTGTCTGTATATTGTATTGGATATAGCTAATATTGTTATTACAGTGGATGAAGTCTAGCTGACATCCAGTTGTATAAACACAGCCGTGTACAGATGCAAACTGTATTCACATGTTGTTATATATGCCTTTTCATTCTAGTACATGGTATTGTGCAGTAGGATTGGTTCGCTGCCTACTATATCATTTGTTTTGGGAGGAGTACATTACAATCTAACAGGATCCGAGTATGTGCTAAAGGTAAGAATTAACTAGTATTTTCTCTAACATTAGAGGGGCAACGATTTAAAAGTAATATCAGGAAGTATTACTTTACTGAGAGGGTAGTGGATGCATGGAATAGTCTTCCAGCAGAGGTTAATACAGTGAAGGAGTTTAAGCATGCGTGGGATAGGTATAAGGCTATCCTAGATATAAGATAAGGTCAGGGATTAATGAAAGTATTACTTTACTGAGAGGGCAGTGGATGTATGGAATAGCCTTCCAGTAGAAGTGGTAGAGGTTATTACAGTGAAGGAGTTTAAGCATGCGTGGGATAGGCACAAGGCTATCCTAGATATAAGATAAGGCCAGGGACTAATGAAAGTATTACTTTACTGAGAGGGTAGTGGATGTATGGAATAGCCTTCCAGTAGAAGTGGTAGAGGTTAATACAGTGAAGGAGTTTAAGCATGCGTGGGATAGGCACAAGGCAATCCTAGCTATAAGATAGGGAACTGGGGACTAATAAAAGTATTTAGAAAATTGGGCTGACTAGATGGGCCGAATGGTTCTTATCTGCCGACACATTCTATGTTTCTATCCAAGTCTGGGCTAGATTGTCACTCTTCTCTCCTAATACCTAGACGAGTAACTGCGGCCCTGCAAGTTTTGATGAATGACAAATCCCCTAAACCATGAAGCATGGGCAGATTGGGGCAGTAGTGTTAAATTTCCCTTGGTAAAAATGTCTGGTGAAGGTCCGTAAAATATTGCTAAAGGACAACTGTCATTACTGTTCTGTTTAACTGAAAGATTGCATTGAGCATGGGCATTTTAAATAGAAATACTTTGATGAAAGAAACCAAATAAAGCACCTAACTGAGCTCTCTCTGGCTGTCTAGCTCTATCATGGGGCGGACATTTTGTTTAGCATCCTGGTTGTAGATGGAAGTTCTGACATGAGATGTCTCCCCCTTATAGTCCTATACAAAAAGAGATTGCTCAATATGCTTCTTTCAATATGTATTTTTTCACTAAAATGTTTTCTTTTTTTACATTTTATTTCAAATTCTTACATTTGATGCAGTCTTTCAATTAAACAAAACATTTTTTGTTTTGTTTTGCCAACAGTTTTAAAATGGTCCGTCACAAATGCCATCAATGTCCACCATGAACCGTGTTGGTGTCTACTGCTGGTTACAGGCAAATTCCATATATTTTTACATGCATATTTGATCCATTTCCCTTTAGCCTACCAGGCTTCAACAATGAATACTCTGTGTTCTTGCATAGCCTAGCGGGAACCCCTAACCCTGAATATTATACTTTCTGAATTCTAGGGATTGCCTTGTTTTGTTTGTTTTTTTTATTTGTTTTTTTTTTTGTTTTTTTTTTTTTTCACGCAGATAACAAAAATGGGAAAAACCATTTGTCTGAGTGGCTTTATGGGTCTGGACGTTCCATCTCCTGCTGGCCCATTTTGGATCCTCGGCGATGTCTTCATTGGGCAATACTACACCGTCTTTGACCGAGACACGAACCGCGTGGGATTTGCAAAATCCAAATAGGCGCGGAAAAAAAAAAAAAAGTGGAATAGATCAATGACGAGGGAAGCATGATGTCACGAGAGAGAGTGTTTGCACATTACCTGCATGATGAAACGTCAACACGGGGTTTTTTTTCTGGTTTTGGTTAAAATAATGACTTCTTGGGTAAAGAAAAACCGCTGTAATGAACTAAAAAATTTATAAATATGGCAACAAACGCTTAATGGCTTTGAATTTAAAAAAATGCACTTACTGTTTGTTTAGAACAGGGTTTAAAATGTCTAACACTTAAGTCAATAAATATCTTGGGCTAAGTATTAATTAGAGTCTTGGTTTACCAGAAATGGGAGAAGGAGAAGTAGAATACTAGTGATTTAAAATATATATGTAATATATACTTTTTATTCTAAGCTTTACAGCACCCTATTTAATAAATAATAGCATGCATTTTACATACTGATGTAAATATCTTTCTTTCAAGATGGTATATTTATTTTCCATGAGTTTGTATGGTCTGGATTGTCCTAGACCAGTGGTCTCCAACCCTGTCCTCAAGGACCACCCAACAGCCCAGCTCTTAGTGATTACCCAGTTGGGTCTATGTGTGTGTGAGTTTTTTTTAAAAATCACTTTAGACCCAACTGGGTAATCTCTAAGATCTGGTCTGTTGGGTGGTCAATGAGTACAGGGTTGGAGACTACTGGCCTACAATACAGGTTACACTAAGTTGGGTTTTAAAGGTACCCAGTCATCCAAACAATGAATTTAGATCTTCTCCTACACACTGCACTCAAACACTTCCCTAATGCAGAGTTGCAAATTTACTGGGGCAGTGCAATATTTTTTTGTGTGTGTATGGGCAGCGTTGCATTTAAACTGGGTATATCTTGAAGACCTACACTGTCTGGTTTCCAGACACTTGCTATTTGTAGTGGCACAGTCCCCCTCCTCCCTTATGTCCCAGAACTTAGAAGACAAAGGGTCCCTTTCCTTGTCCAACAAACCCACTGACTGGCCCCAAATCCTCTGTACTGCCCTTCCCCCCATATACTGTCCCACAGCCCAACACCACTCTCCCAGATCCTAGTCACCATACCACAGCTAACATCATACCTTAAAGCCCCTCTTCGCTTACATAAAATGGATCTGCACCCACCTGATCTTATGTGCCCGAGGCTAGTATCCCTTATTACTTCCCTGATTTGGTAGGACTCATGGTGCTGGTAAAACAAGCAGTGGGGGAGTAACCAGGAACCACTAGGCCCTGGTGTGAAAAAGTGCCAAGTGACCTGCTACAAATACCTACACTTTCAACAGTGGCAGATTTGCCCCCACATCAATTGTCACAGTGGCAACAGTGCTGCAATATTGTTGTTCATAGTGCCAGCTTTGCACCCACATTACTTGCCAGTGTCAGTTTTGCTTCTGCGGCAAGTAGCTTTAATGGGGGCAGACAAGATGTTACGGGGATCATCCAGGCTGCCACCCTATTCGCAGACGCAACACCTGAGACCACTAGAGTTACTCCACCTTGGTTTTTTTGGGGGGTGGGGGTGGGGGTAGGATCCACACAGACAGTCTGTTTGCCTGGTGTTTTTATAGCTTTAAGCTTTTGATTTTTGTGAATACAATCAACAAGAATCTGATTTTGTAACAGCATCTGTAGTTTATTTCTCTGTGGCAGCTAAAATGGTAGTATTAAATTTAAATTTTAAATTAAAAAAATGACACTGCATGAACGATGTTTCCTCCCATTACAAAGCACTGAATTCTCAACATCTAAATCAAATTAAGTAGATCTGTTACTTTTTAAAAACAAAAATTTGCCTAAAAAATGTAAAATGACAAAGCTACAGAAGTGTGTTTATTTCTCTGTGAATTAAACAGCCCCTGAAAAAATATAAGTAGGGCGGGTTGTGCGAGAATGAAATGATTGTTTATGGTAAGAGTTGAGATATGGAATAAATTGTCTTTGAGCTTTCACAAACATTAGATTATATAGTATTAATGATATAAACACTTCCAACCAAGCCAAAAAATAATCCCCCCCCCCCTCCAAGAAAACCCCCCAGCGAGGACTGATCCGCAGCTGTGGGAGGTGACAGGTCTGGTGACAAGGAGGTGACAAGTCTTTCTGATTCTTTCTAGGTAGGAGCATGAATAAATAACAATCCATCCACATTTCCACCGTTCTGTTTTTTTTTTTAAGTGATCACTTTTATTCTAAAGGCAGCTTGTTTGATCTTAGACTAGGCTGCTCCTGTCACTATTTAGGAATACAGCTTTTTGACTGTGTAATGAGGCATACAACAAAATGTTCCAAATATCAAAAGGAAGAAGGGAAGGGGGGGAAGCAGGCCCAAAACATTTCCTGGAAATGAGAGATAACACAAAAAGCCCATTGTATATTGTATAAGGTTTCACCAGTCACTGAACAGAGGCTGCATCCTGGAGATCAATCTCACTCTGGTGGGGGAAGTGGGATTGCAGTTGTCCCACCAAGTCTTCAAATAAAGTAGACAAAATGCTGGCACTCTAAACGTAACCCATAGATAATATGTTGAATGATGGTGTCTGGAAGCAACCACAGGAAAACGGTACTCAGCCCACTGTCATAAGTAGGGGGGGGGGGATCTAGTTTTAATTGCACATAGTACATAAAACCAACGTTTCCACAATGAAGTTGGGTCTTTGTCAGAAGAATGCACAAAAATGAAAAGCAGGCAAAGTCGTCCAGAGCAGTGCTTCTTAATCTTCATTTTGAGTGGGTCTGTGGTGTCTCCGTGCTTATGACATCACATTTCCCACTTCATTTGCATGTGAGGCCTCAGGGTGATGTCATAAACTGGAGACACCACAGACACGTGTAATACATGTTTTTTTCTTCTAATCTATGCGTTTGGTGTAAATTCTGCAAACACAATGCGGTGGGGGCAGGGGGGGGTGCATGTATAAAAATTCCTGGAGGGGTAAAAAAAAAATTGTCGCAATCGACGTTTGTTATTTATAACGGCGATTGCGTTATTTTATAAAACCCAACACAGTGGGTTTGGTGTAGATTCCCCTGAAAATAACAGGGCGCCTAATTTTTCCGAAGTCTGCTTTATACATAAGCACAAATGCCAGCACTCCGTGCGCCGCGTCTATACATGACCACCCGATGTAGAGATCATACATGATCATTTTCTTTATGCTCTAAAGTCACTCATATATAGACAATATGAGTAAGAGTCCCTTTAATAAGAAAAACTAAGAGTAGTAATGAGGCCTGTGTCAACCATACTACCACGGGTCGAATATGTACGTCAAGTGGTGAAGAGTTTATTCTCTTTAAAAAACTGAACTGACAACGGAACTGCAGAAATCAGACATCAATAGCCGATTTGGTAAAGGCAGGCAAATGGGAGACCTTTTCATACTCGACTATTCACGCCTGATTTTTGCAGTTCCCTCGTCAGGTCCGTTTAGTGACTAGCTCTACCAGCCCCCCGGTGTGAATATTTGCAATTTAAATCGTCTGACATGATTACCTGTGCATTTGCAACATGGGCAGTGTTTTAATGATTATACAAACCCCCCCTGCCCCCTTCCCCCCCCCCCCCCCCAACTCTACACCAGTATAGATGCTGAATTTTTATAGTGTAAATGTTGGCTTTGGTCTGTGCACTGGGAAAAAAAACGAGCGGATCCGCTTCAGTTACGTTGAGTAAGAAAGTGATAAAAACCCTGCGTGACAGAATGAGGCAGGAGGGCATGCCAATGGATAAAGCCTTTCCAGCCTGCCGACCCTCCTTTGGTAACATCAGTCCTCGTTCCCATCACTGGCTGTTATGTAGAACTCTGTATTCTCTTTCGGTTTGGATCAGGAAAGCTCTCAATACAAACACGCCTTGTCCTGATGCATTTATACATAGCAATGCGGTATAGGGTTATGTCATGGCGTTAATTGCAATGTGCATCACGGCTGTTAATTGTTCCATTGAACAGAGTATATTCACATATAACCGATGTTTATATTATATTTTCAAAAATTTCAATATGGGGGGAAAAAAAGCATTAATAAAAAAAAAAAATCAGGCTGCCCCGGCGTTTTTTTCCCCTAGGGTGCGGATTGATGACAGGTCATGTGACCTGGCGCTCTGATGTCAGATGCATGTAATGGGGGTGATGGAGGCATGTAATGGGGGTGATGGAGGTATGTAATGGGGGTGATGGAGGCATGTAATGGGGGTGATGGAGGTATGTTATGGGGTCATGTAATGGGGCGATGGAGGCATGTAATGGGGGTGATGGAGGCATGTAATGGGGCTGTTTGGGGGCATGAAATGGGGGTGATGGAGGTATGTAATGGGGTGATGGAGGCATGTAATGGGGGTGATGGAGGTATGTAATGGGGTCATGTAATGGGGTGATGGAGGCATGTAATGGGGGTGATGGAGGTATGTAATGGGGTCATGTAATGGGGTGATGGAGGCATGTAATGGGGGTGATGGAGGTATGTAATGGGGCTGTTTGGGGGCATGTAATGGGGGTGATGGAGGCATGTAATGGGGCTGTTTGGGGGCATGTAATGGGGGTGATGGAGGTATGTAATGGGGTCATGTAATGGGGTGATGGAGGCATGTAATGGGGGTGATGGAGGCATGTAATGGGGTGATGGAGGCATGTAATGGGGGTGATGGAGGTATGTAATGGGGTGATGGAGGTATGTAATGGGGGTGATGGAGGTATGTAATGGGGTCATGTAATGGGGTGATGGAGGCATGTAATGGGGGTGATGGAGGTATGTAATGGGGTGATGGAGGCATGTAATGGGGGTGATGGAGGTATGTAATGGGGTCATGTAATGGGGTGATGGAGGCATGTAATGGGGGTGATGGAGGTATGTAATGGGGTGATGGAGGTATGTAATGGGGGTGATGGAGGTATGTAATGGGGTCATGTAATGGGGTGATGGAGGCATGTAATGGGGGTGATGGAGGTATGTAATGGGGTGATGGAGGCATGTAATGGGGGTGATGGAGGTATGTAATGGGGTCATGTAATGGGGTGATGGAGGCATGTAATGGGGGTGATGGAGGTATGTAATGGGGTCATGTAATGGGGTGATGGAGGCATGTAATGGGGTGATGGAGGCATGTAATGGGGGTGATGGAGGTATGTAATGGGGTCATGTAATGGGGTTATGTGGCTTATGGGGCATGTCGTGCGTGTGCAACGTGGGTAGGGGGGTGCGAGATTTTTGTCTGCCTAGGGCAGCACAAAACCGAGATACACCACTGGCTGTGGCCACATCTCACAATTGCATTCCAGCATCCCTTATAACAGGGATGTCCACGTTTGTTTTGCAGTGGGCCACTTCACTGTAAATTTATTTGTGTGTGGGCCGCATTGATGTTTCATTTTGGAAAAAAAATGTGTGTGTGTGTGTGCGCGTGTGTATATCTATATATATATATATATATATATATATATATATACTTATATATACACACACACACACGTGGACATACATACATACATACATACATACATACACACAAACACGTTGATATACATACATACACACACACACACGTGGATATACATACATACATACATACATACACACACGTGGATATACATACATACACACACATACGTGGATATACATACATACTTACACACACATACGTGGATATACATACATACATACACACACACACACACACACGTGGATATACATACATACATACACACACGTGGATATACATACATACACACACACACATGTGGATATACATATATACACACACGTGGATATATTCATATATATATATACACACACACACGTGGATATACATACATACACACACACACACACACGTGGATATACATACATACATACATACATAAATACTCACACACGTGGATATACATACATACATACATACAGACACATACGTGGATATACATACATACATACATACACACACACGTGGATATACATACATACACACACACACACGTGGATATACATACATACACACACACACACGTGGATATACATATATACACACACACACATATAATTATATATCACAGTAATGATCAGTGTGTGAGTATGTCACAGATTCCCCAGCAAAAAAATAAATACTCAAATTAAATGCACACAGTCATTCTTACACAAAGTTACACTTACATACACACACACTCAAATACACACATAGTTGCATTTACACGCATACAGTATCACACTTACACACACATAGTTGCATTTACACACACACAGTATCACACTTCCACACACACAGAGTTTTGCTTCTTTTTTTTGTAAGAAAGAAAAACCCCGTTATTTTGTTTGCAATAAAAAAAACACTCACATTAAATGCACACATTCAACGTGCATACACAGACACACATACACAAATACAAAGTCACTCTAACACACCATGTTACACTTACACACACACACACTTTTACAATAAGAAAAAAAAAACATGTTGTTTCCCCTCCCTGCTCGCTTACCTTATATCTGCAGGGAGGGGGATTGTTCCATCTGAGGGGAATCTGTCCATTTCTGACAACCAGTGCTCCATCGGGGTCAGAGTGCGAAGGGGTGGAGCTTTCTCCCATGCGTGAGAGGAGAAAGCACCGTCCCCTTGCGCTCTGACTGTGTTGGAGCACCGGGTGTCAGTGACATGGAGCGGGTGAGAGGTGCGGCTACCGCTGTCACTCTCAAGCGGGCCGCACCTCTCTGGCGGGAGGGCCGCACTTGGCCCGCGGGCCGCACGTTGGACGCCCGTGCCTTACAGCATTGCATTTCACACAGCTCTAGACCAGTCTTCAGCCCTTATAGCTTGGAGGAAAGACGTAACAAGGGAGAAATGAGAGAAACATTTAAATACATAAAGGGAATCAACACAGTAACGGAGGAGAGTATATTTAAAGGAAGAAAAACCAAGAGGACATAGTCTTAAATTAGAGGGGCAACGATTTAAATGTAATATCAGGAAGTATTACTTTACTGAGAGGTCAGTGGTTGCATGGAATAGCCTTCCAGTAGAAGTGGTAGAGGTTAACACAGTGAAGGAGTTTAAGCATGCATGGGATAGACACAAGGCTATCCTAGATATAAGATAAGGCCAGGGACTAATGAAAGTATTACTTTACTGAGAGGGTAGTGGATGTATGGAATAGTCTTCCAGCAGAAGTGGTAGAGGTTAATACAGTGAAGGAGTTTAAGCATGCATGGGATAGGTATAAGGCTATCCTAGATATAAGATAAGGCCAGGGACTAATGAAAATATTACTTTACTGAGAGGGTAGTGGATGTATGGAATAGCCTTCCAGTAGAAGTGGTAGAGGTTAATACAGTGAAGGAGTTTAAGCATGCTTGGAATAGGTATAAGGCTATCCTAGATATAAGATAAGGCCAGGGACTAATGAAAGTATTACTTTACTGAGAGGGTAGTGGATGCATGGAATAGTCTAACAGTAGAAGTGGTAGAGGTAAACACAGTGAAGGAGTTTAAGTATGCGTGGGATATACACAAGGCTATCCTAGATATATCAAGTGAATTTCTAAATTAAGAGAAAAATTTGTGTTAAACTTCTCTGCGATGTGATCTGTCTATGACATCACCAGTGGCTTGATATGTAAATTAACCAATTTATGCACTGTCATAGATAACTTCTAACTTTAAGATTAAAAAAAGACCTTGTCCTAGAGTCTATTGCTTTATTGTGTTACCAAAGACTTCTCTCACTGGTAGAAAGTCGGGAACAGATTTGGCGATTTCTGATTGTCTGTAGCAGTGTTTCTCAAACCTGTCCTCATGAACGCCCAACGGTCCAGGATTTAGGGATTACCCAGTTTTGTTTAAATAAGAAAATGTATAACACATGGTGTGGTTCCCTAACCGTTATGGAACCACACTAGGGGGTCATGTACTAAACAAGTGCAGTGGGGGGGGGGGGGGGGGGGGAGAGTAGGTAAAATATGAGTAAGGAGCAATTTGCGACTATTTGTAACATTTTGCGCTTGTTTTCCCTGATTCGCGCCTCTTCCGTTTATTTTTATTTAGCGTGCATTTTTCCGGTTGCGCTAATAAATTGCGATTATATTTGCGCCACGCTAAAGAGCGTAGAAGAAATATCTGCAAACTTGCCCGTTTTTATGAGCAATTTTCCCGTATGTACTATTGGAGTGTTAAATGTTTAGTACATTGCAATAGGAGCAAAGAGCAAAAATAGTTTTGCACATAAAATATACTTGCGTTTTTTTTAGTACATGCCCCTCTAGGCGTTCTACATATTCTTATTCAAACACAACTAGGTAAACCCTAAATCCTGCCCTGTGGAGGGGGGTCTATGAGGACAGGTTGAAGAAGCACTGGTTTGTAGGATTATGTGTACCAATATGTGCTTCCTTAGTTGTGTGGTGTTTATAATAAACCTACTATAGCCTTATTTAGATTTTATCACCTCCCACATGCAGAACGGATGTGTTAAGACCAGAAATTTAGGGGCTGCAGCCAAACAGCTGTAATCCGCTCATTCGGGTTGGGAAGCATCCCTCCCCAATGGATCCATACCTTGCAATTCCGTGTGTAGAATTCCTGGAATTCTAACAATAATCCTAAAACTCCGGCTGACAAACATCACATGTCCGGAAACTGACAAATCAACTGCAAAAACTAGGCACCAGGCTCTCCAACTTGCCTATCTTTGCAACTCTTTGTATCTTTGCAGCTATTAATACCTGTTTTTTTGTTTTTGTTTTTTTAGCCGTTCACTCATCAGTTCACTTTTTAGTAAATATTGCTCAATGAAATTCCAACTTTTAGTGACACACAGCCAGAGAATGGGACTACACAAGCTAAGGACGCTAGGGGCGGGGCCTGGGAGGGACTGCTGCACAAGCTCCTCCCTCGAGAGTTTTAAGAGGAAAATCAAACTACAAAATGGATTGGGGTTTTTTTTTCCGTTTGTGGTTTAGAACTATAAAATTCATCTGCTAATAAATGTGTTAAATGCAATTTGAAACAGCTGGATTTAAAAAATGTACTTTAAAAATGTATTCTTTTTAAAGGTGAATTAAAAGTGATAACACGTGCAACCTTCCGGATCTATTTTAAAAATACAGATTTGAAAAAATATCTTTCCAGGGCTATTTCAACCAAGAAACACCCCCCCCCCCCCCCCCCCCCCTCCCGCATGTAGACCTCCATCCAGGGAAATCCTGCCCTCATCTCCAAACAAAGCTTGCACTTCAGCTTGTGGATCATACCTGGGAGACTTTCTTCTGGGGAATTTATAGTATTTTTGCTGCAATTTGCAAAATATTAATATGTGTAAGCTTCAAAAACTGTATTAAAGACGGTTATTGAAACAAAGACTATATCTATATAGTTTGGAAGGTGCTGGGATCAGCTAAAACCATCCAGGGCCATTCAAATTAAATAGTTGCAAAAATTGTTGGTTATTCAATATTGACAAATAGTATTTGTCCTTCCTTAGCCGACTGCATCAAGGGGAAGGAAATATAGTAATGTCTTTTGTCCGCCAGCCAATCAAATCACTTGCCATTCTTGTGGTATGGCTATTGGCTTTCTATAAACCGAAATAGAGTCCCCATTCATCTGAATAGGTCAATTGACCTATTCGTATGAATGGGGACACTCACCCATATTTTACTTCATTTTGCAGCCCTCTAGCCCTTTCCAGGACTTTTTTAGAGGCATTTTAGTGGCCAAAAGTTCGGGGTCCCCATTGACTTCAATGGGGTTCGGGTTTGGGGTCAAGTTTGGGGTCAAGTTCGACCCCGAACCCAGACTTTTTTCCAAAGTTCGGCCGAACCCGAACATCCAGGTGTCCGCTCAACTCTACTTATGACATCACCTGTGGCACGGTATGCAAATGAGCTGCTTTCATGTGTAATTTGCATACCGTGCCACAGGTGATGTCATAAACAGGGGACTCCACAGACACATTTAAAACACTTTTTTTTTTTTTCTTTTGGAATAGTACCCAAAACCACATGAGGTTGTCCCTTCAATTGTGGGTAAAGCATCAAAATGAACAAAGCCACATTGTTTTTTTACTTTACCATGAGAATTAGTGCAGTAAAAAAATATATATAAACACGTCAGTCAGTTGGACACCAGTATTTATTCAATATTAAAACAATTACATACATGTTCACACGCAAAACAAAAGATGTATTAATACACATCTGTGTAGGAGATCTTGGGTTAGGACAGTAAGGGCAGTACAGATGTTTGGGATCTTGGTGGCGGTAGGGTGGTAATAGTGACCATTTTTTTGGAAGGGGGCTTCACATATAACTTTTATGTGCTGCTGTGTGGACTCAATTAATTAATCAAGGTAGTTCCTATGGGATTAATTAACTACTTTTTCCTGGCCACACTTGCATTCTACATTCTGCAAGGGATCGTGGAAAAGTTAAATAGTTCCAGCCAAACACTGACTAATTTGCCAATATCAGGTAGGCAGTTTAGATTAAAGGGACTGTATCACCTAAACATTGATTATACTTCGAATATAGAGAAGAAAAAATGATTTTAAATGATCTACAGATTGAGTAAGAAAAATTGCATGCAAATGATTAAATTCAGAGAAAAAAAGTGTTTTAAATGTGTCTGTGGTGTCTGCTGTTTGTGACATCATCTGCGGCTTGATATGCAAATCAACTGCTTTTCAAAGGTGAATGTGTCATTTGCACAGTAAACCACAGATGATGTCATAAGCAGTAGACGCCACAGACACGTTTAAAACTAATTCTTCTCCTAATTTAGGCATTTGCTGGCAGTTTTGCTAACACAATGTATAGAGTATTTTAAATCATTTTGTAGGCTCTCCATTCGATGTAAAAACTATGTTTAGGTAATACAGCCCCTTTAAGCTATTGCGTGTGCATGTGTGAGATTACGTCAGTGCAAACTACGTTTCCAAAACCTCATTAAACCTATATGACATCATGAAGATTAGGCATTATTTATTTATTTGGGGAATACATTTGGAGGATCTTTACTGCTGACCTTGAGACTCACATCAGTAAGGAAAAAAGTTGAAGTCCATTTTTACCCTATACAATACGGGACACAAGGAGGGTTATGTATAAAGAGTTGTACAATTGGAACAATCAAGTCATCTCCATGGTGACTGTTCCCCCATTTTTTGTATATATTTCTATACACACAGACCCACAGGATGCCTATATTAAAGGACAAATAGCCAAATGTTAGTGTTATTTTAATTATTATTAGTTTTCTACACAATCAGTTTGGTTGTTTGGGACTACCTTATAGTTTGCTCCCACTGAAACCTAAAAGCATTTGGAAATGGGGTTTAAAAAATGTCAGATGGCCTGCTCACAAAACCCACATCAACTGGAGAACAGGAGAAATTAGAGGTGACTTATTGGACTGCAGTACCAGCTCATACATCTAGCTGTCACTCTTAATTCTGTTTTTTTTTTTTTTTTTTTTTTTAAATCCACACCCCAATGTAGGGGTTGACTCTGCTTCTAAAAGAGATACTGCAGCAAGATGTGTCACACCTCTCCCCAATTTCTTAACATCACCTTACACCAACCTGGTTTGCAATAGTCCCTTTAAAAATGTAGGAAAGCATCATTAATTGCATCACTGGGGTTATTTGGCTTTTTTTTGGATCACCAGCAGGAAGGAAGATGGGTTTAAAGGGCTGAACTTGAAAGACTCAGGTCTTTTATTTTTTATTTTTTCAAACTAAATACTATATTAAATACAAACATGCAACAAGAGAGACAATAAAGAAGCATACAATCCATGTTGTCTTTATGTCTGGCTGTTGGATGCATCTCTAGAATTAATGACTAGAAAGCAAAAAAAAAAAAAAATCCTCTATAGTATAGTTAGCCTCAGCATAGTTAGCCTCAGTAAAGACCATAATACTGAAGCTGTGTATTATTCTAAACATGCCTCTTCTTATTCACGTTGTATCACAATGTTGTATCACAATGATTACAGTCCCCTATACATTTACAGTCTGGACTCTTCCATCACGCCTCTTTGCAATCACCACACACCGTTTTGCAAGCATCTCTCATACCAACCTGTACAGGCAAGTAGCATGCTTTTAATCTAATTAAAGAAACCCTGTACAGTATAATGCAAAGTATCACTATGCTGTGATCTTGAACATGTCTTCAGCTATTTGTATGCTCCATTACTTATCTCTGGTTACCCAGCACAGACACAGACATCCCCTATATTACAACTTGACCATTTTCCAGATATGTATCACATTCCATTGTAAAGCCCTCACCTCCCCCTCCTGGGCTTATCCATCACACACCTCTTTGCAAATGCATCCAGCATCCAGGATATCTCAGCAATGCAACATCACCCGCTCTGATTCAGAACATACCACATTTTGCAAAAGGACAGGGGAGGGTGGGAGACACACATCATCATCAGCACCTCTCTCAGCTCTACCCACCTTGCAGTGCACTATTAAATGTCCACATGATAATGCCACATTACTAGGTCTGTGAATACCAAGTATTGCCAGAGGGAGAGGGAGGATGCAGCATTGGAGATTTTATACAGAGCAGCTTCATCATGGTATGCATCTCACAAGGTAAACCAATAATCCTACCTCAATAATCACCCGGGTGGTATATAGAATTTAAAAAAAAAAAAAAAAAAAAATTGAGATTGAAATGAGGCGATGATGTCATAGTGTGGTATGCAGCAGTCAGGCTCTACCCCATTCTGCATGAGCTGCCTAAGAGATATACACAAGGCACAAACCATTTGGATTTTCTTTTTTTTTTTTCTTTCTTTTTTTTTTTAGTCCCCCCCCCTCCCCCCCCCTACCTCCCATTCATTTTGACACAGCAGGCCAGACTAGGCAACAGTATTTGACTTCTTTCTGCAATCCAAGAATATATATATCTGTTTTCATTTTTTTCCTTTCTTTGCTTCCTTTTAGATTTTTTTTTTTTTCTTTTTTTTTCCCCCCTTATTCATTCACAAGTCTTCTTTTCGAGGCAGCCCTTTGGCTGGATGCAACAACTGAATAATTCCTGTGGGGGTAAATGACAGGGGAGAAAGCAAATATTGACAGCTTTGCATGGAACAACCTCATTTTTATTTTTTATTTTTTTCAAAAAGGTGCATTTATGCTTTAAAAGAAGAAACCTCCTTTTTTTTATTATAAAAAAAAAAAAAATCTCTTTTAACAAGTAAGTATTGCATTCTATAGATGTTGTATTTTTTTTATTTTTATTGTATGCTTTAGATGTATAAGGTTCAGAGAAGATGATGGGGGGAAAGATAGCTGGGCAGACATTCTTATACTATGCAGTTATATTTTTCATGGGATCAGATTCTTACCATTTATTAAAAAAAAACCTGTTACTGGCAGAGGAAGGGCTATAGACTGTGAAGGGCTCAGCTGATGTGCTTTACAATGCCCAGTCAGGGCTGGCTGAGCATTATAGGAGCTGTGGACCATTGCCTAAGCTCATTTCACTGATTTATAAGTCTGTAGACAGTTTTAAATGTACAAAACATTTACTGTGCCCTGCTTTAGGGTAAATGTAGAATTACTGTCAGTTCAAGGTACAGACCTTATTGGACAACCCCCCCCCCCCCCCCCCCCCTTTTTAATTGCCCTGGAGTTATTTTCCCTTCTCCCTTTTATTCAAGATCAGTACCTTGGAGAGTGCCTGCTGATATGCCTGCTCTGGGTAAACATGTGGCTTGCTTAATGCCATATCCATATATACCAGGTCCAGCAACTAGCACAAACAGAGCAAAAAAAAACATTAACCCCTGGTTGCCTGCTCTCTATTACCCCTTTATTGATAACCCTTCATTATGAGTCTCATTCCAATATCCAATGAGTACTAGATAGTGAGCTGTCTCTTCGCAGTGTATATCACATATAGCATGTGTGTGTATAGTATGACACATGTATGTGTAACGGGCAGTGCTTTGCCTGTTTGGCATTCCAGCGGCATGCAAGACCAAGTTGCAGTATTGATCAGATGGATTGTCAGCCCTGGTAGCTTTATGGCTGGTGGAACCCTTAACTCTTTGACTGCCGGACAGATGTGATACGCATTGCAGGCCCTTCTGACTGCAAGGTGCCTGTACAGATAGACATATATATATAGTCAGAAGGACCTGCAATGCGTTTCACATCTGTCCGGCAGTCAAAGAGTTAAGGGTTCCACCAGCCATATATATTGATGAACTTCCAAAACTTGGTGAATTAGATTAAAGGGGGTAAAGGGGGGTAAAGGGGGGGGGGGGGGTAAATGGGGCAGACAGTGTGGATGGTGCAAACATTGTAATCAAAGTGTAGGGGGGGCAAAGTCAGGTGATGGAGTGAAGAAAGATGGTGGAATTAGGTGTTGTAAGTGAAATGATAATAAAATGGGACTATTCGATTTATTACACTCAGTATAATGCTGTGGAAGCTCCATGGCATTGTATAGAGCAGACTGCAGTCTCTATTGTACAGTAATAAAAAGGGGATGAATAAATACATTAGTGAGTTTCTGCATACATCTAGTGTGGGTGAAAGGGGGAGGGGGGGGATATAGGGAAATGGGGTGGGGGGGGGGGGGGGCGTGTGATCATCATCATCACTGCAGAATAAAATAATAAATAGATACAACCTGTGAGAAATTGATCCAGTTAAACAGCTGTAGGGAAAGAGAATAAATACAATAGATAATGAAGGCCCATTCATTACATTGTATCATTTATATATTAAGAAACAGACACAGTTTTGTAAGAGTTGAGCAGATAGATAGATGGATACAAAGAAGCTGCCTGTGTTTCTGTTATTCATTCCACAGATTTTAATAAAATGATGATATATATAATGAAATCCCCCATCCTGAAATGGCAAGTGCTTTTGGCTATACCCTACCATCCCCTGTACACAATGCATCTTATAGTATCTCCCTGACACATAATCCAAATACACATTTATTACTGCAGGACTAGAGGAGAACTTGGATGCCAGCAAGACAGAGGGGGGGTGCATTAATTCTGAGCTCAGGCAGTGAAGGTGTTAAGCCCAGCAGCTCATATAGCTTGCCTGACTTGGGTCTGGAGCCAAGATCAATGGGAATTCTGGGATTGCACCAAGTCTGATGTGGTCTTGTTGATTAAATATACAATGGCATCACGTGATTAAAGATAGACTCCCAGCAAGCATTAAAAGCAAATACTATTTGAAATATATGCATGCTGCAGAGGGCTGAAAGGGTGATCATTAATATAACTCCAGAGCAAGGGCGAGTTGGAGGATTTGTTTCCCCTGCTAGTGTAACCTACAGCTCCCCTTGAGGTCTAAAAGCAGTGAGTTAATCCGAATTTACCGTGGGGGGGGATGCAAAGAAATGGGGGAAGGTTGGACCAAATTAGATCACATTAAATTATACACACTGGGCCATAGGTGTAAAGATCACATTTCTGGCAAAGTGCTAAATGTGATGCTGTCACCATGGGAACACCATGATTTTGCATTCCGAATGATGTCCCTGAATGATGGCTATTATATATATATATATATATATATATATAGACGATGGGGAAGAGGTGAACATATAATAACTGATAGAGAGCCTGAAAGGAAGTGAGACAGCTCATATTCTCCCATCAAGCACTTAGCAATTGATTGCAATAAGAAAGGTTGTGTTAGGAGGGGGCTGGTGTGAGAGATGGGGGTGTGAGGGATATTACTTAAATAAATATATGGGAAGCAATATATTCCAACACAGAGTACCCCAGGGACAGACTCTAGCAGGAGGGAGTGAGGTATAGTATGCATGTGCGTGGAGACAGTTATGTGTGTCTGTTTGTGTTTCTGTGTGTCTGTGTGTGATTGTGTATGCCTGTGGGTGTGTATGTGTGCCTGTTTGTTTCTGTATATCTCTTTGTGTATATATTTAGGTTTATGTCTGTGGATGTCTGTGTGTGATTTTTATGGGAATGTCTGTGTGCATGTTTCTATCCGTGTACTTTTGTGTGTGTCTCTGTGTGTTTTGTATGTTGTTGTGTGGTTGTGTATGTCTCTGTGTGTTTATGTTTATGTGTGTTTGTGTATGTCTATGTGTGTTTGTGTATATCTGTATGTCTCTCTGTGTGTATGTGTATATTTGTGTGTGTGTGTATTTGTGTGTGTCTGTGTCTCTCTATATGTCTGCATGTGTGTATATTTGTGTGTTTGTATATGTCTCTGTGTGTTTATCTTTGTCTGTGTGTGTGTGTACCTTTGTGTGTGTTTTTATGTGATTCTGTGTTTTTGTGTATGTCTGTGTGTGTATGTTTATGTGTGCTTGTGTATGTCTCTGTGTTTGTTTGTAAATGTCTCTGCGGTTTTTGTATGCCTGTATGTGTGTACCTTCCTGTGTGTTTGTGAATATCTCTGTGTGTTTGTGTATGTCTGTGTGTGTTTGCATATGTCTTTATGTACCTTTGTTTGTGTTTGCAAATGCCTCTGTGTGTTTGTGGGTCTGTGTGTATGTCTGTTTGTTGTCTATGTCTGTGCATTTGTGTGTTTGTGTATGTCTGTGTGTTTGTGTATGTCTCTGTGTGTTTGTATATGTCTGTGTAAGAAAGAAAGTCTTGCTCGATATTTGTGTACATGGACCAGTGCGAGTAAGAGGACATGTGATTGTGTGTGCATCTGTAAGAACAGAAGGTGTACATGAGTCAGTGTGTGTGTATGAGAAAGTATATATGTGGGTGTGTAAGAGAAGGTGTGTATGAGAGAGCAGACAGTTTTGAGGAGAAATAGATCCAGTGGGGGAGATATGTAAAGTTGGTTCACACTGAAGTAGCTCCTAAGAGTGTGCAATCTGTACACATGCCAATGTTAAATTTCCAATGTTTGGAGTTTGCACTATCTGTGTCGGACCCGACCTCTTGGGATTCTTCACCGTGCTTAGCATGGCTGCAACTAATGGATGTAAAAATGCGCTGAAAATCTCTGCCAATCCCTGGGTAGGGGAGGCGCAATTAAACATGCAAAACCTGTGCATGACGCATTGTGAGTGAGAGGGATAGACACAGAGGGTTTTATTCAATGACCAGAGTTAATTAATCTCATGACATTCAGTCCCATAGATTTCAATAAAAATATTTTAGTTAAAAACTAATAATAAGTAATATTTTGCATCTTTGAATTGGGCCCAGGGTGAGAGAGACAGAGGGTGTAAGAGAGTGTAAGAGAAACAGAGAGTGTAAGAAATCATGAGAGAGACTGACAGAGAGTCTAAGAAATTTGTCCTACTCAAGGATATCTGATGTGATCCCGCCAATGTGGCCCTTCTGGAGCTCGGCTGACAGAAATGGCTGCAAAATGAAAATAATATAAAATAGTAAATAAATTAATAACAATAAAGAAACATAAACAAAGGAAATGGAAAAATTAAGTTTTGCATTAAAAAAACAACATTTTATTTCTTTTATTTTAATATATAACCTTAATATTTAAGTTCTTATGTTTGGTTTTAAACAATATTTGTATTGTTCTACTATACGTTTAAATTCTATTTGCCAGGGCTTGTGACCCTGAGCGGGAATCCATGGAATTCCCCAGGCCATTTTCCTTCAACTGAATATGGCACAACATTTTCGAAACTGACGATTTAGGGCCAGATCGGGCTACCTGAGTATAACCTACAGTGTGTGAGAGGCAGAGAGTGTAAGAGAGGGACAGATACAGTGTGTGAGAGGCAGAGAGTGTAAGAGAGGGACAGATACAGTGTGTGAGAGGCAGAGAGTGTAAGAAAGGGACAGATACAGTGTGTGAGAGACAGAGAGTGTAAGAGAGGGACAGATACAGTGTGTGAGAGACAGAGAGTGTAAGAGAGGGACAGATACAGTGTGTGAGAGACAGAGAGTGTAAGAGAGGGACAGATACAGTGTGTGAGAGACAGAGAGTGTAAGAGAGGGACAGATACAGTGTGTGAGAGGCAGAGAGTGTAAGAGAGGGACAGATACAGTGTGTGAGAGACAGAAAGTGTAAGAGAGGGACAGATACATTGTGTGAGAGACAGATAGTGTAAGAGAGGGACAGATACAGTGTGTGAGAGACAGAGAGTGTAAGAGAGGGACAGATACAGCGTGTGAGAGGCAGAGAGTGTAAGAGAGGGACAGATACAGTGTGTGAGAGACAGAGAGTGTAAGAGAGGGACAGATACAGTGTGTGAGAGACAGAGAGTGTAAGAGAGGGACAGATACATTGTGTGAGAGACAGATAGTGTAAGAGAGGGACAGATACAGTGTGTGAGAGACTGAGGGTATAAGAAAGGGACAGATACAGTGTGTGAGAGGCAGAGAGTGTAAGAGAGGGACAGATACAGTGTGTGAGAGACAGAGAGTGTAAGAGAGGGACAGATACAGTGTGTGAGAGACAGAGAGTGTAAGAAAGGGACAGATACAGTGTGTGAGAGGCAGAGAGTGTAAGAGAGGGACAGATACAGTGTGTGAGAAGCCAAGGGTGTAAGAGACGGACAGATACAGTGTGTGAGAGACCGACAGAGTGTGTAAGAGAGAGACAGATACAGTGTGTGAGAGACAGACAGAGTGTGTAAGAGAAGGACAGATAAAGTGTGTGAGAGACAGACAGAGTGTGTAAGAGAAGAAGAGATACAGTGTGTGAGAGACAGGGTGTAAGAAAGGGACAGTTACAGTATGTGAAATACAGACAGAGTGTGTAAGAGAGGGCCAGATACAGTGTGTGAGAGACAGACAGAGAGTAAGAGAGAGAAAGATACAGTGTGTGAGAGACAGATGGAGTGTGTAAGAGAGGGACAGATCCAGTCTGTGAGAGACTGAGGGTATAAGAAAGGGACAGATACAGTGTGTGAGAGGCAGAGAGTGTAAGAGAGAGACAGACACAGTGTGTGAGAGACAGAGAGTGTAAGAGAGAGACAGATACAGTGTGTGAGAGACAGAGTGTAAGAGAGAGACAGATACAGTGTGTGAGAGACAGAGAGTGTAAGAGAGAGGCAGACACAGTGTGTGAGAGACAGAGAGTGTAAGAGAGAGACAGATACAGTGTGTGAGAGACAGAGAGTGTAAGAGAGAGACAGATACAGTGTGTGAGAGACAGAGAGTGTAAGAGAGAGACAGATACAGTGTGTGAGACACAGAGGGTGTAAGAGATGGACAGATACAGTGTGTGGGAGACCGAGGGTATAAGAAAGGGACAGATACAGTGTGTGAGAGACCGAGGATATAAGAGAAGGAAAGATACAGTATGTGAGAGACAGAGAGTGTAAGAGAGAGACAGATACAGTGTGTGAGATACAGAGAGTGTAAGAGAGAGACATATACAGTGTGTGAGAGACAGAGTGTGTAAGAGAAGAAGAGATACAGTGTGTGAGAGACAGGGTGTAAGAAAGGGACAGTTACAGTATGTGAAATACAGACAGAGTGTGTAAGAGAGGGCCAGATACAGTGTGTGAGAGACAGACAGAGAGTAAGAGAGAGAAAGATACAGTGTGTGAGAGACAGAGGGTATAATAAAGGGACAGATACAGTGTGTGAGAGGCAGAGGGTGTAAGAGAGAGACAGACACAGTGTGTGAGAGACAGAGAGTGTAAGAGAGAGACAGATACAGTATGTGAGAGACAGAGTGTAAGAGAGAGACAGATACAGTGTGTGAGAGACAGAGAGTGTAAGAGAGAGACAGATACAGTGTGTGAGAGACAGAGTGTAAGAGAGAGACAGACACAGTGTGTGAGAGACAGAGAGTGTAAGAGAGAGACAGATACAGTGTGTGAGAGACAGAGAGTGTAAGAGAGAGACAGATACAGTGTGTGAGAGACAGAGAGTGTAAGAGAGAGACAGATACAGTGTGTGAGACACAGAGGGTGTAAGAGATGGACAGATACAGTGTGTGAGAGACCGAGGGTATAAGAAAGGGACAGATACAGTGTGTGAGAGACCGAGGATATAAGAGAAGGAAAGATACAGTATGTGAGAGACAGAGAGTGTAAGAGAGAGACAGATACAGTGTGTGAGAGACAGAGAGTGTAAGAGAGAGACATATACAGTGTGTGAGAGACAGAGTGTAAGAGAGAGACAGATACAGTGTGTGAGAGACAGAGAGTGTAAGAGAGACAGATACAGTGTGTGAGAGACAGAGAGTGTAAGAGAGAGACAGATACAGTGTGTGAGAGACAGAGAGTGTAAGAGACGGACAGATACAGTGTGTGAGAGACCGAGGGTATAAGAAAGGGACAGATACAGTGTGTGAGAGACCGAGGATATAAGAGAAGGAAAGATACAGTATGTGAGAGACAGAGAGTGTAAGAGAGAGAGACAGATACAGTGTGTGAGAGACAGAGAGTGTAAGAGAGACAGATACAGTGTGTGAGAGACAGAGAGTGTAAGAGAGAGAAAGATACAGTGTGTGAGAGACAGAGAGTGTAAGAGAGAGAGACAGATACAGTGTGTGAGAGACAGAGAGTGTAAGAGAGACAGATACAGTGTGTGAGAGACAGAGAGTGTAAGAGAGAGACAGATACAGTGTGTGAGAGACAGAGAGTGTAAGAGACGGACAGATACAGTGTGTGAGAGACAGAGAGTGTAAGAGAGAGACAGATACAGTGTGTGAGAGACAGAGAGTGTAAGAGAGAGAGACATAAACAGTGTGTGAGAGACAGAGAGTGTAAGAGAGAGACAGATACAGTGTGTGAGAGTGTCAGAGAGGGACAGATACAGTGTGTGAGAGACAGCGTGTAAAATACAGCGAGATACAGTGTGTATGAGAGTGACAAGGTGCAAGAGAGAGAAAGATACAGTGTGTATGAGCGAGACAGAGGGTGTAAGAGAGAGAAAGATACAGTGTGTGAGAGACAGAGAGTGTAAGAGAGAGAAAGATACAGTGTGTGAGAGACAGAGAGTGTATGAGAGAGAGACAGATACAGTGTGTGAGAGACAGACAGAGAGAGTATAAGGATATATCCTTAGGATATAAAGTCCTCCTGTCCGGCAGCGAGATGTGAGGGGGATTGCTCGATACAATGCATAGTATTGCACTGCACTACTCCAATGTCCTATGTGTGTACCGAAACGTATCCCTCACCCTGCATAACCCATCTTATTGCACCAATACCGCACAATAAGCAGGGCAGGTGACATCCCCAGCATCACATACCGCATCAGCATCACGCATATTGATCAGCATCAAACAGTCCACTCAGCCTTTTCCTCTCCTCCCCACGACCCAATGTGTTAGCAGACAATAGGGGGTTAAATAGCCCATCCAGCTATTTAACCCTATATGCATTGTCAGCAAAAATCCTTTGGAAATAGCTATCGTTGGTCAGTGCTGAAGATGCATAGCCCATATCTACATGGGATTAGAGCTAGTGGGGGATTACTTCATCTTTGAACTGCCTGAGAGGGCAACTAATACTATATACAGCTATGCAATGCAAGTACCAACCGGCACTTGAAGTGTTAAAAATTCAATAACCCATATTAAATATATATATATATATATGTGTTTTTACAAACTAAGAAAGTACACTTCAACAACAAAATATTAGATACATAGATAGATGGGATATTAAAATACTCATAATAAATAGTAATTTATACATAACAGTTCCGTGCCTATGCATGCTTAAAATGTTTAAAAATGTATATATATATAATTCAGGAACCTACAGATATTAAATTCTTGCAAACAAGAGAGGTATCAGATAATAAATATAGCCATGCATACACCATGGGGGATATATTATACAATAAATGGAGCTAAGGGGTTAATATTGTGTCAAGAGAGTGGTGGGAGCAGGGGAGAAGGTATTTGATGAGGGGGGGGGGGGCAATGTAAACAAATTAACTTAATTTAAAAAAAAATAATAATAAAAAAAAAGATATATATAAAACTGAAATGCATTGCAACTTTATAGTGAAAAAAAAATGCTGATGACAGTAAAACTAGAAGAAAGGGAAGAAAGGGAAGAAAGAGATGATGAAAATAGGAAATATAAAAAATAAAAAAAAAGATATAACACATAAAATAACCTGTATATTTTTCCTTTCTTCTTACAGACTTCCAGTAGCATCTGCTTGGAGATTTTGAGAATCCAGCCTTTTTTTTTGGGGGGGGGTGGGGTGGGGGGGTTAGCAAATATTATCCATTGTCCATAGTCTTCCAGCCGAACAATTAGAGCCCTATATATAGATAGACATTCAGATATATATACATATATTTTTTTTATACAGAAGAAATCAAACCCTGTACCACTCAACTAACCCAATTTGGAGCCTAGTTCTGTCCTCCCTGAAGCTATCATACCTTCTGGACTAAGTCTCATTTTGGGGGGCGTAAAAAAGGAAAAGGGGGGTGTGGATTATGTGTAAGAGCTGGAAAAAAAGAGAAGTTACAACCTAGGTGATGACGTTTTGGGTTTGGAGCCACCTGATTTGATGTCCCTTTGAAACCTGATCTGTACTTGCAGATTTCTGTAAGGGGAAAAAAAAAAGAAAAAAAAAAAGAAAAAAAAACCAAATGCACTTATTATGATCAGTTCAGTCTGTGTCTCCTCCTTCCGTGGGCGCAAGTCTGGGAACAAGCCTCCTTCCAAGTCATGTATGAAAGGAGATATGGGCAAGAACGAGGACAGCGACAAGATTGTCATCAATGTTGGTGGGGTCAGGCATGAGACCTACAGGAGTACCCTTAAAACATTGCCAGGGACCAGGTTGTCTTGGCTTACGGAACCTGATGCCTTCAGTAACTTTGACTATGACCCCAAAACAGACGAGTTCTTCTTTGATAGACATCCCCAGGTCTTTGCCTACATCCTCAACTACTACAGGACTGGCAAACTGCATTGTCCTGCAGATGTTTGTGGACCTCTCTATGAAGAAGAATTGGCTTTTTGGGGGATTGATGAGACAGATGTGGAGGCTTGTTGTTGGATGAACTACAGGCAGCACAGAGATGCTGAGGAAGCCTTGGATAGTTTTGAAGCCCCTGAGCCCACCGAGGAAGAGGAAGATGGGGATCTGAAAAGACTTTGCCTCCAGGAGGATGGAAGGAAGCTGGGATGGTGGAAGAGGTGCCAGCCGAAAGTATGGGCTCTCTTTGAGGACCCTTATTCTTCCAAAGCAGCCAGGGTAATGTATCCTATACCTACCTATTTAGCTGCATATTCCTTGAACAGAAACGTTGGCTGTAGGAATAATTAGATTGTACCAACTCCATCATAGGTAAACTACGCAGTCCATTTTATCTATTTATTATTTTTGATCATGATTCATTTTGATTCCAATAGAAAGTAAAGTCGATTTTTTATTTATTTATTTTTTTTACAAAAAGTAAACCACACAATCCTCTGACCAGTTGATCACAGTATTGTTTGCTGTTTGTATATTATTGTTTATATAAAACATAACCCATCATTATTATTTTTTTTTTTTTTTTTATAAAGCGTGTTAATGCAGTTGAAACGTATATAGCCTGAAGTGGGATGCAGTTTTTTTAAATAAAAGAAAAAAAGCATTATTTCCAGGCAAGAAGGGAGAGAGGGATACTATCTTGGATAGCCTTAAATGTATAAGAAAAAGTCAGGGCTCTCAACCTGGGTAGGTAGCACAATGGAGAAAGGATAGGTGCATGGAAAAGAACCCATAGGGTAGATGCACATGCTCAATTTAATTTTAGCTGTGTCCATGAGTTCTAGCTGGGGGGTTTTCAATGAGAAGCAACTGCAGTTCATTGAATGGGAAACACAGATCAAGGGACTGCACTGCAGTGAAATTTTGCCTCTCTTTTGCATGGGAATAAAGGTTCTAGGAATGAACAAGTTGCTTGTAGCAATAAAAACAATATGACTTATTGAGTGGATGTTGTAGCTCATAGAAACCAATTCCGTTTTTTCACCCAGAACAATCTGCGGAGAGTTATTAAAACCAGTAGCCTTATAAATGACTGTTTGTATTGAGATAGCTGAACTAAAGTGACATACCTCTTCATTTTCCATTATAATTAGATTTGTCTCTGTACTGGAAGCCTTCATCCAGAGACAGATATTTAAAGAACTGCTTTAATACAATCAAATGACCACAGAAATTGGGTAGCAAGTCTGAGCCCAGCTTGTAATAATATTTCTTTATAAGGGCATTTAAATCAGATAACAGAGACAGTATTTTTTTTTTGTGGGACAAATTAAATAAATTAAAATATAGAGTCTTTTATCAATAAATTCTTGCACATTTGTAGTAATGACATTTTTTTTAATGAAATCACAAGCCGGTTACATATTTTCTTGCAATACTTAGGATAATAGTCCAGGGTCTGTTGTAATTTTATAGTGTTGCCCGTAGAGGGCGCCCGTTCTACTACAGAGAGTCCTGCAACTGCAGCAAGAATTTCTGCTAGCTCTGCAGATTCTACCAGCCCCCCCCCCCATAATCCCCCCTCCTCGTCCAAATTAATTATCTATTGTCTGGTACTGTAAAACGGTGAGATGTTATAGGTCCATGACACTCCACATAAATAATCACTGGAGAGAGAAAATTCATCAACCCCTTTCGACAATTTAATTCCAATGATCAATATATAATTTTCTTTCTATCTATATATAAATACACCAGGCCCCAAATTAATAATATAAAAAGCATTGATTTTCTTGGATTTTTTTTTTTTTTTTACTAGTAAGGTAGACATAAAAAAAAAAAAATCAGTATTTCCAGTTGCATTATCAGGCAGAGTAGCAGACTGATTTTTATACAGATTATTTTTTTTTTATTATTGGATTGTATTGTTCAAAACATATACAGAAAATGAAAAGAACATAACATGTAATAAGGTTACTATTTCTGAACACTGAAGTCTATCTACAGAGATTGGAAAAACCTGACACATGTACCATAGATTCAAATTATATACAATGTTGAGGCAATATAGATAGCTCTCTTTTCAAATACTTAAAAATACACATTTTAAATTAAAAGTCAAATTACAAACTCCTTTTACATTTATTAGGGGCAGTTGTGTCGCATGGGTCTTTCTTCTGCAAAAAAAGCAATAGCATAATTGCTGTGTAATAAAACTATGTCCATTAAATTATAATATTTTATATATATATATATATATATTTTTTTTTTTTTTTTTTAACGTGTACTTTTATTTATGAAAAAAAATATAACCCTTAAATGTGTCACTTAACTCCGCAATAGATGCATTTTTGGCACTCACATGGTTTGTCTTCTAAATAGTGTGGATAGAGAGCATCAAAGCTAGTTTTAACATATTCTCAAACACATGCTACTGATTAGGAGACAAAAATGTGTCTCAAAGGTGTCCATGCTGTCTCCTGTTTATGACATCACTTTGTGGCACCGTATGCAAATCAGCGAGTAGAAGGGAGAATAATGAATTGAGAACTGCAGTGTGGGCTTTTTTTTTTTTTTTTTTTTTATTCCCAGCTCGGATCAGTGTTCAGCAATGCGGCTGTGTGAGCTGTCCGCGGTGCTGAAGAGACTGCAGTGCTACAATTGTTTTGTCTCTGCAAACACAGCTCCTTTGAAGGTTTTGCAAAAAGCCCTGCATTCTGCCAGTGTCAGCTGGAAGGGGATAAATAAATACTGGAGAGAATGAAAAAAAAAAAGCTAAACAAACAAACAAAAAACATAGAAACTCAAACACAGGTACATTTATAAAAAAGATGTTACATCTTGTAAAAAAAAAAAAAAGAAAAGATAATGAAAATCATTATGTATTCTTTAGCATCCATGATAGGTATTTCCAAGAATCTCAGCATGCTGGTTTGGCTGGCAGGGAGTGCTGTGAGTTGGCGTTTACAGCAAGGTTGGATGGCTAGCTGTAAAAAGATCTGCTCTTTTTTTATACAGTAAATTATTTCACACTGTGATGAGGTTTGTTAGTCCCTTGCCTGGCCTTATCTAGAAAAAAAAAATGACTGTAACATAATGGCAGGTTGCGGCCTAGTATAGAGCAAACATGGCCCATGAAATATTATTTGACACCCGGCACAGACAACCGTATGTCAGAAAGTGAAGGGGTTGATATATGCTGATCAGAAGGTAAGACAGTTAAGAAAGATGAGTATTAGAAAGTCTGCATTCAAAATCTAGGGTGCCATGAGGTGGATAAAATAGAAATAATGCAAAAAATAGACATTACTTCATGAACTCCAAAAATAATGTACTTTAAATTGGAGCATACAGAGAAATATCTGGCTTCCCAACATATGAGCAGTCTGTAGGTGTATGCATATATGTGTGTGTGTGTGTATATATATATATATACAGCCCCTGTACAACGTAGTATGGTGATGTGTATATTTCTGCATAAATCCAACACAGAAATGTGTATAGCCACTTAGCTAATTCTTCAATGCATCACATTTGTAGATGGATGGAATTTTTTGGAGGAGAATCCCTTCTAGGTATTCAAATAGCCTCTAGGAATTCATCCAAAATGCAGCATTGATTGCGGATTAAAAATAATCCGTACAGGTCTGTGCATTTATTGAGTTAATTTAAAACAGCGTAATAATAATAGCCGTCTGCAGCGTTCAAACATCACAGTGTGAATTGTGCTGAGTAAAGTATTGTTACTTTAACAAACACACAGCACCCTGTAGGTATAGCACAGGGGTCTTTATCACAGGGTTCATAGAAACTTAAGCAGAAGCTTATTGTAAATGAATTAAAATATAGATATTGTTACAAATTCTGTAGTGTTTTCTCTCTGTCGGCCTTTTGAATGCGCATAGTAAGAATACACACTGAAAAGTCCTCTCTGGGGGCAGTCATATTGCTTTTCTAGCAGAGCACTATATCAGTAGTTCAAAAAGTAGCAGAACAAGATGGCTGTTTCTGCCTCTACCTTATCTCCTCTCCTGGTGTTTTAGCCTCTTTCCTACTGGTCTTAACTCCCTTCCCAAATATAACTTTTTTCCTTCTTCTCTCCTCCATTTTTCCTCTAATCATCTTGTCTTCTAATTCTCTCTTCTCCTTGATTCTCTCTCTCTGCTAGCTACCCAACCTAACCCGGTTCAAGCGGCTCACCCTCGTGGGTGTAATTAATAGAGAACAATGGCCTAGGGATAAGGATGGTCTCTGTGCTGGGAGTTCATGGATATGGGACATGGCTACCTGGACACCTAGTGAGAGATAAAGTTCTTCCCACGTCTCCATAGCCCTGCTCCCTTGCTGTCCTACTGCATGCATCCTAGCAAATAGAGAGCAGGAGGACCCACACAGAAGGACCACAAGGACTGTGGAGATATGGATGGGGGAGAACATACAGACTTTTGCTTTTGTAGCACAAGCCTTCTCTCCACATGCACTTCCAAGCCTGGTGCACTGCACTGGCTGTAATGAGCCATTTAATATTTATTACTCGTATAGAGGTCCCAGAAGCTCCATCCATTATTCTCCGCACTCTTAGTCCCTGTGCTGGTAGAACTACCAGAAGAGCCAAGGTAGGAGGGTCTGTGGAACTACCTTGAGCTTAGTCAACAGGGATAGCAAGGAATGATGCTTAAAGCTTTAAAAGTAGTGTTCTCCTCTGCGTTCTCTACTGATAGTATAATCATGCATTTTACCCCTCCCCCAGGTGTCACTGCTAGATTTGTTTGTATACATTTCAATAAAAAGCCCACACACAAGAGTATCCTGGTAATATGCTGTGCTCAGCTATGCATGTAGTGATTTGCTGATACCTTAAAATGGATTGACTAAAACCTTCTAAGCACTATCAGCTAATTACAGTGATATCACCGTCAGCTTCTTTCTTTTTTCTTTTTTTTTTTTGCTGCATTGTCAAGTCACTTGGAGCAAGTAAGGCCTGGTAAATAAAAATTGCGCAAAGACTGTAATCCAATAGCAGCAGTCCCGCTATCTCCTCCGTTTCTATGTTTCCGTAATCCATTGGGGTTTTTTTGGCAGAAAAAAAAAAAAATTGATGAATTATATATTATATATTTCTCCAGCCTATTCAAAAAAAGGCTGTATACGAAAAAAAAACCCTGAGGATTATCATCTAAATACACATTTTTGTGTGTGTCTTTTGAGCAATTTTGAGAAAATACATTTGCACGTTATACATACCCTTTCCCAATAATAATAATAAACACTTGAGTAACTTGACGAATTTTGCAGAAAAAAACAAAAAAATTACGTTTATCCCCAGAAAAAAAATGTCTCAATTAAAATAAGAATATACAATATTGATGAGAATAATCTTATTTTCTGAGCAGTGTGTGTGTATCACTGCTACACTTAAAACTAATGGCTTTATTCATGCAACAAGGAACTTTGGTCAATTGATAGAGCACCAATCAGGCCCAAATAATTGAATTTAGTGGATAGACTTGAGTAAGCTGCACAAATTCGATTGTGTTTCATCTCATATCAGACTCTCTCCAATATATTCTAATGTCTACCATTTTTTGGCCCAGAGGGCTACATGTTTTAGTGGCCGACAGTACAACTTGGCCAGCCCCCCCTTTATCACCAGAGATAGACACGCAAGACATACTAATAGAAAAGATACAGAGGTTGATAGGCAGACAAGACAGTTGGATATATTCAGACAAGGTATAGAGATAGGCAGACATACAGAGCAGCGGTTGGTCCCCAGTTCATAAAGAGAGAATTGTTGACATTTCAATTTCAAACTTAAGACCAAAGTAGCTGAGTTGGAATGGGAGACCTTTTCTCATCTCATCTACTTTGGCCTTAATTTTGAAATTCCCATATCAATCCCCAGCTATTCTCTCTTTCATGTACGTAGCAAGCATTTAGTAGAGGTGAGAGAGGTAGTCCGTAATAGGAAAAAAAGACTATCTGGCCTCGGGGCATGCTATCCTCTCCGGTTAATCTCAGTCAGAGCATCGTTTGGGTAAGGTGGCAGTCTTGTCCTGTGCACCGAGGGCGTCCGCTGCTCCTTTGCCAACCCTTCCTTGCTCCCAAGGTGGAAAAAAAAAGCAACGGGAATTGAATTTCATTTGACGCCAGTCTCTCTAACTCTTTCATGATCTCACTTAGCATGGCTTTTTAAAAAAAAAACAACAAAAATCTTTTCTATTGCCGTTTTGGGTATTCAGATTGTGAAACACATTGAGTAACACTCTCCCCACAAAGTATAATGAAAGTATTAACAGGAACAATATATTTATAACTATCGCGATTGTATTTTACATTCACAAATCATTCGCCTAGGATGAAACTGATTAGGTTACATAATATTTGGAATGTATGAACAGTAAAATAGTAAACATTAACAGATACACAACACAACCCATCATGATTAAATGTAAAACAAAAACAAAACTCATCACCTTATTCTCTGTGCGAGTTTCAGGATGCAATATTCTGATCCACATAATACTATATTATTTCAGTGCTTCTACCTTTGCTTCATCCATATAACTATCTATCCTTCTCCCTGTACGTCTGTCTATCTTTCTCTATATCTTTCTCTCCCTCCCTCTCTCTCTTGTCTCTTCAGTGTGTCTTGAAGGGTCGACTCAATATAGACCGATCTGTCCTGAAATAGGGCCAGATTTGGAAATTTTCCATAATTAGGTTTTTTAAAAATGACCAATTTTGGCCACAAATTTCCGCTTAGTTTGTGCCAATTTGAGACCACATCGTTGGTCTCTGACTTGCCCAAATTGAAGAGCTATTCAGATCACCGATCCAATGTGGTCCAAAACTCTGAGATTTCCTAGGATACTTATTGAAATGACCATAATGAATTGCAAACATTATTGGCACCATATATCTACATAAATATACCAGTTAATGGTAATGATACATTATTAATAAATCAGTCTATCTCTCAGGGGTCTATTCACAAACAAACAAAAAAAATTGTGTTGAACTGACAAGCTAACTACTGCAAAAATCAGTCATTTATAGATCACTTGGAAAAATTCTCCAACCTGCCTGTCTTTTCAACGCAGCTATTAATGGCTGATTTTTGTAATTCACTTGCCAGTTCAGTTTTAGTGAGTAGACCCTTCTGTCATTCCTGATATTCATACATACGGATATAATTATCACAGTTAAATTCCTAATGCACTGAGCTGCTGTCAAAGAGCAGGCAGTGTCACTGAGGCCCAGGTACATGGAAAGTTTTAAAATAATATATTTTAATTCACAATTCAAGTGGTATATACATATCGGAGATCACATTATTATTCATTATAGTGACAGGAGCTTTTTCAAACAATGACATAATGTTATCCAACACTTGGATTGCATCATGTGACAAGGTCACATTGCAGGGCTTAGCAATAATGTTACATATGTTTATTGTAGAGAAAACTGAGGCTTACCGGTCTGTGCTCACCCGCTACCCTGCTCCTGATATCACTCAGCTTGAGTGACAGTCCAGATCAGCACGTGTCACATGACAGCTAGCCTTTGGAAACCCTGGTACTGTTTACTTCTATTTCCTTGGCTTTTTCACCAAATATCAACCACTAATATTTATTTAGCCTTGTATTACCCCCCCCCCCTCCTCCCCCCCAGGGGTACAGGGAATGTCCTGCACAAAGGGGGTGCTTAGGAGGCATGCTTTTTGGCTGAATAGGACTATCATAATTATTCTTAGTTTATCCAAAATCAGGTAACAGTAACAGTGTTAACCACAAATGTATGGATAGCTATGCCCATTCTAGTAGGTCATAGAATTTAACCTGTACATTGTGCTAGTGAAAGTCACCAGAAAACGTATACATTAATAGATATGCTTACTACTTCTTAAGTTCCTGGTATGTCAATGGGGGGTGCCTGTGCACTCTCCCACAATGCTTAGCATGGGCATCCATTTTGGCATTCCCTATGCTCAGGTCTAGATGCCCCCGTTTGGGTCCAGATCGTTCTATACTGAGCAGACCCTATAGAATAACATTTCATCTATACATTTACTAGCAATCTGGTCCTGTAAATAATCATTACATTTTAACATGGCCTGTTCTCTTTTACCATCCCAAATACAATGCCGCACAATGCAGAACCCAAAAAACCTGCATTGTTCCTGTGGAATTCAGCAGATACTGGTCCCGCTGGTTCATACCACAGATTGTCTCGAGCAGAGATGCTCAGTGCAGCATTGCAGTATCTTTCGGACAAGAGAAGAGAAATCTTCTTGCTCGGTTAGCAGACTTCAAACACGTGGCCAGGCCAATGATGGGCAGTGTAGCATTGAAAATGTAATGAAAAACACATTATAGAACACACAGCCATCCTATTTTTATACCATGTGGCGGAGAAGATAAAAAAAATAAAAAACAAAGGTGATTAAAGGGAAGCAGTAAACAAAATTAAGGTCTTATTGATTGAAATGAGAGAATGGTGTGATATTGAGTATTTTTAAGTAACCCTGTTACAAAATGGTCCATTTCTGTGAATGCAAATGGAATGCATCAATTATGAATCAAGGAACAATTTGGCCTCAAGTAATCGCGGATACATATTTAAGTCAAGTGGCTTAAATATTCACATTTATTACTTTTCCCCCTGCCCTAAAAAAAAAAAAAAAAAAGATGTGGCTTCTGTATTTTTTTTTTTTTTTTTGCAAAAAAAATCATAATAAGGATATACAAAGATTGGCCAAGTCTGGTAAAATCAGCTTTTTGGGGTTTGCTACTCCCATGATGCTAATCGTCAACAGTTCTGCAGCGGTGGTCTCGGTAGGTCGGCCGTGTAGGTCGGAGGAGTTGAAGTCCGCAGCAGCCGCACTGCAAGAGGTCAGAGGTCACTTGGACTTGATCACTGCTTCCCGTATATTCCTAAATCAGGAGAATTCAAATCTAGCGTTCGGCCTAATTAAACCTTCCCTTTCTGTCTCCACTTTTTATTTTTAGCATCAGCCTGAAGACATGTTATATCATCATGGGGAACTAGAGCTTGTTTTTACTCCATTTAGATAAAAGGGGGGAGGGAAACTGAATCCTGTTTATGCTGATAGTGTAGGGGGGGGGGGTGTTTTGTGCTGTTGCAGTGAGAAATAGTCAAAATGACTTAGAATGGAAAGAGACCCGGCAATTTTCTGTGCCTTGTAGCAAATTTGACATTTGTGCATAAAGTTAGTCTTCATTTATTATCTAGAAGAAATAGACATTATTCTCTACAATTACTGGAACAAAAATATTAATTTTGAAAAAAAAAATGCATGTTAGGTTGAGCAAGCATAGTTATGTATTTATTAGACAATGCATAGTGGTAAAGAAGTGCAGTGCAAAAATCAGACCCAAATAGTTGAGTTGGAGAATGTCTCAGCTGTTTTGGCCTGATATTTGAAGGTCACTCTTTCACCCCCGTTCATTGTTTAGTGAATAGTCCTCCGGTGTATAGAGCTATGATAGCTAACCCTGGCACTGTGGTTTCTTACCTATCCCATGGTGCCGGGCCAGTTAAAAACAAATACAAATATGTTTCTTGACTGTTTATCTGGGGGAGAGCACTGAATGTGGGTAGGGACTGAGTGTAGGTAACAGTTCACCTTAGCTCTTCTTCTTATAATAAGTAACCTTTGGGTTAGCAACAACCTTGGCAAACCTTAATTAACTCAAAAACATTCGGTGCTCTTTATGTGTTCAGTGGATCCCTGATCTTGATCGCCTTGTTTGTGTGTTACAGGGATGCTTGGTAGGTGTAGTATGTGATATAGGGGTGACTGGTGGAGGTTAGGGGGGAGTGATGACAGCAGTGTAATGCAGCAACATTGTGTGGTTCTTAATTTTGTGTGTCGAATACTAGAACTCAAGTTTTGTTCTAATGGACTAGAATATTGGTACATAAAGCATTGTAAAAAGGCACAGTTGTCAAAGTTGTAACTCCGTGGTCATCTGAGTTCTTCTAGCAAGGGAAACTCACCATCGACCATTGTTTCACCCCAGAGATGGCTACTCTAGCCAGAGTCAATGACTACTCAACTCATCGTCTTCTTGGCACATTTTCAAGAAGCTGAACGAACCAAGCAATTCACTAAGTGTTGATAGCCAATTACAGGTAGCGAAACTAGAGAAGAGATATTTTGGCCTGGGAAGTTGACTTTTCACGCCCTACACATACATGACGAGTGCTTTGAACACATACACATAATGTTTCCTACCTTGTCCACACAAGTGGTCAAACCACGACAGCAATATTTGTAGGCTCCTTCCACATGACGACAAAAAAGAAAATAGCTTGTCTTTACCTTCTGCAGCCTGTAGGCGGCCCCGCCAAGCTAAGGGACACCTGTCTCTTGCACCTGCAACACAACTACTAGTATGTCCCCTTAGTCCCCCAACTATTCTTATCGAATTGGATGAATGAACAAAAGGCCCTATAGACTAACTCCAGATGTTTAGGGCTTTCTTCGTGAGAGAGGGACCTGCAGGGAATCGACAAGGGAACCACAAATTTAAGCCCAAAGTAGCAGTTTGAAGTATAGCTGAAATGTGGAACTTTACCAACTCAGTGGCTTTCCTCTTTGCTTTTCAATTCCCTTTGTCAATTGCCTACAATCCCTTCTTAAATGAATAAAGCCCTTAGCTTGGAGGCTGACACTCTACACAACTCACCAACGGTCTACTTTCGTTCAGCCGGGATTTGGTAGGTATAATTCAGTTATACTCAGTGGCACTGAGTTAATAATAAGTTCACTTAACACTGTGTCGGGGTCAGTCGATGTTGATGGTTAATGCAAAGTACCTGCATTTACTATCATTGCAGCAAGCACCGTCACTGGTTAAATTTTGGAAATCTGGCCCCCCTACCTTATCTCAAGCGCCAGTAGGACTCATTTCGTGCATGGATCTGACACTGTGCTGTGATTTTTGTAGCTGAGATGACACTGTAACATGTCGCAGCAGTATATTCACTCAGAACCAGTGCACTGTGGATCCATTCAGCTGACTGATAGCTGACTTTCTTCCCAAGTTGTAGCATGCTAACTTTCCCCCAGGATGGTCATGCCTCATGGGGAAGACACCGCAGTCTCTGCACTGCAGTGCAGGCATCCACGCAAACAGCCTTGTTATTGAGATTATCATTCCCGCAACCAGTCACTAGAGGGCTCCCTGGGATATCAACCTCCGATGTCTGCAGTGAGGCTGACCCCACTTACCCCCTCCTGCGGGATCTTGCAAACAACCATTGCAAATGATCAGTTCTTAAACAGTATCATCCTCCTTCCCACCATTAAACATATTCTGCATTCACTGCTTACTGGTTGTACACTGGTGTTATGAATCGTCAGCAGATGAGAACCATTCGGCCCATCTAGTCTGTCCAATTTTCTAAATACTTTTATTAGTCCCTGGCTTTATCTTGTATCTAGGATAGCCTTCACTGTATTAACCTCTACCACTTCCACTGAAGGCTATTCAATGCATCCACTACCCTCTCAGTACAGTAATACTTCATGATATCACTTTTAAATATTTGCCCCTATAATTTAAGACTATGTCCTCTTGTTGTGGTCATTTTTCTTCTTTTATATATACTTTCCTCTTATGTAATTTAATGTTTCTATCATATCCCCCTTATTACGTCTTTACTCCAAGCTTTGCATGTTAAGACCCTTCCTGGTAAGTTTTATCATTCAACCCATGAACCAGTTTAGTCGCCCTTCCAACCAAGCATTCTGCTAATACCTCTCCCTATGTAACCAAGCATTCTGCTAATACCTCTCCCTATACAACCAAGCATTCTGCTAATACCTCTCCCTATGTAACCAAGCATTCTGCTAATACCTCTCCCTATACAACCAAGCATTCTGCTAATACCTCTCCCTGTGCAACCAAGCATTCTTCCAATACCTCTCCCTATACAACCAAGCATTCTGCCAATACCTCTCCCTATACAACCAAGCATTCTGCCAATACCTCTCTCTATACAACCAAGCATTCTGCTAATACCTCTCCCTATACAACCAAGCATTCTGCTAATACCTCTCCCTATACAACCAAGCATTCTGCCAATACCTCTCCCTATACAACCAAGCATTCTGCTAATACCTCTCCCTATACAACCGAACATTCTGCTAATACCTCTCCCTATACAACCACGCATTCTTCTAATACCTCTCCCTATACAACCAAGCATTCTGCTAATACCTCTCCCTATACAACCAAGCATTCTGCTAATACCGCTCCCTATACAACCAAGCATTCTGCTAATACCCCCCCTTATACAACCAAGCATTCTCCTAATACCTCTCCCTATACAACCACGCATTCTGCTAATACCTCTCCCTATACAACCACGCATTCTGCTAAATAGGGACACTTAGGAGGTATGGATTAATGAGGTTGAACCCTTTCTCTGGTGTCTATTGCTTATGACATGACTGGTGGATTTATATGGAAATGAACTACTGGTGGAAAATGTGTAATTTAAATATAAAGTGATGTCATAAATAGGAGACACCACAGACACATATTTTTCCAAAAGTAGTTCATTTACATATGACGCCAAAGGTGATGTCATCACCAGGAGACATCACAGACGCTAGGGCACATATCCACTCCAAGGGCGCAGAATCTGATTTGAAAGAAAAGACACAATTGACCAAAGTAATAAATTCCCGGGCAAAGTCGAAGTTTAATTGTCTGATCTGTCTGAGCAACGTTCAGTAACCCCAGCGAATGGCTGATATGCGAAAATGCGTTAACAACGTCTCCTTTTTGTTTGTGCAGTCTGTACACGTAATGTGGTATGTTAGAAATGACGGCAGTATAAGCACATGCCTGTAGATGCTTTATACTAGACATGTGCAAAACTAACATTTTCGTTTCGTTTTCGTTCATTCGGACGAAAATGTTATTTGTTTCGTCTAAAACGAATTTCGTTCATTACTGCATTCGTTTCAGAATAAATTCGTTCATTATTTTCGTTTCGTTTTATTCGTTCGTACGAATCAATTGACCTAAACATTCCATAAACCGAAAGTCTATAAACCGAACGTCGTTCGGTTTATAGACTTTCGGCTTATGGAATAAATGTAATGCTATTGGCTTTCTATAAACCGAACTAGAGTCCCCATTCATAAGAAATTCTTTGTTCGGTTTATATATTTTCGGCTTATGGAATACATGTAATACTATTGGCTTTCTATAAACCGAAATAGAGTCCCCATTCATGCGAATAGGTCAATTGACCTATTCGTATAAATGGGGACTCTATTTCGGTTTATAGAATAGCAATAGCATTACATGCATTCCATAAACCGAAAGTCGTTCATTATGTCGGTTTATGGAATGTATGTAATGCTATTGGTGTTCTATAAACCAACTCTATTTCGGTTGATAGAATGCCAATAGCACGAATGGACGAATGATTTTCGTTTATTAACCATTCGTTCATCTGGCTTTCGTTAGTTTAGCATTTTTGTTATTCGTTTTTATGAATGCACATGTCTACTTTATACCTATGTCGGGTAGGGGGGCACCAAAGCTCCTCACCCCCTAACAATTTAACAGTATGTTGAATTTGGGGTTGGATGCCCATCTCCTATGAAACTGATTGGCGTATGCCCACTCTCCATTGGATGGGTGGTGAGCTATACATGCCCAATACAGAATCACTTAACTTGGCTCCTGATGTATCAGTGGAGGGCTGGCATGGGAGACAGAGGGGCAATTTCCCCCCAGCTTCCCTCTAACATGGCTAAGTTGCCTGGGGCTTAACCAGCATTCACTTCTAAATGCCCCGGAGCATAGCAATTTCTACCTTTCTATACAATTGTCTTATCTCTTTATCAATTCCTGTACATTATCTGTCAACATATCTGTGTTGATCTCTACTGATAACGGATAGGCTGAGGAAGTTGCACCCAGAGCCACTAAATTGGTTTTGGCCCCACCGGGCCAAAAGATGCCAGCCCTCCCCTGTGATGTATGTCGTCAATATATCAGTCCTGGTATATAGGAAGAAAATGTAATGCAGCATCCTCTCAGATCCAGTCATAGTTCCACTGGAGCACCAGCTTGTATAAGACGGATTATATTTATTGCTGCATATAGAACACCAGAAGCACGAACCACTTCCCTAAGGAGCTTACACTTTATACCTTATTACGTGATACCATATTTACTCAGTTTTGGCGTTGTCTGCTAAAAACTATTTTCTGCTGTTGCCATTAGATGAATCTTCCACCAGTCTTTTGATTCAGCAGAATGAGATGGGATAATATATATTTAATGTTTTCCAGTCGGATTGACCACGCACTGGTCCTCAAAGAGTTCAAATACAGCAACAAGTAAAGGTTTTTTTATTTTTTTATAAGGTTTATAACCCTATTGCATAATAATATATAATTGTAGACCTGGTGTCGAAATTGCTAAAACCTATTATAAAAACATATATGTGTTTTTGTAGACGTGTGTTTCAATTATGTTTAATTGAAAGATTGCATCAACTGTAGACATTTTAAATAGAAATTCGTTAGTGATAGATTCAAATTAAAGTACCTTATTTAGCCCTCTTTGCTCCGTATAGACCTATAAGGGGCGGCAGACATGATGTTTGGAATCTTGGGTCAGACCTTCCTTCGACGGACCCAAGATTCTAAACATCTTCTCAAAGCTTTTATAATTAAAACATGTACAATCCATGCAACCTTTCATGTTCTCATCCCTGATAGAGCTATACGGGGCAAGAAGGGCCCAATAAGATACTTTATTTATATTCTATTACTAAAACGTTTACATTTAAAACATGTACAATCCGTGCAACCTTTCCATTAAACAAAAGTATTTTTGTTTTTTTTCCTAGAGTTACAACACACTCCTATACTAGGTAGAAAATGTTCTGGTACTCTCCTGTACTGTGTGTTTAAAAAAAAAAAAGCTGCCGTACTCAGTACTGATGATTTGTCGCAGAGTAGAAGTCTTGCGTGTAAAGCTGCAGTGTTTAATTCTGATCCACTCTCTTTTTTATATGAGCTAATTTTTTTTATCTTCAGACCCACTGCAGTGTAGGTCAGAGTAGCTGCAATGCAAACACTGCAGTTATTCTTACAGAAGGGTTGACAATCTCACATACTCAGTCACTCCTCTGTGCAATTCAGGACCAACTAACATGTATAGGTTGGAGGAAAGACGTAACAGGGGGGGGGATATGATAGAAACATTTACATACATAAAGGGAATCAACCCAGTAAAGGAAGAGAGTATATTTAAAAGAAGAAAAACTACCACAACTAGAGGACATAGTCTTAAATTAGAGGGGCAACGATTTAAAAGTAATATCAGGAAGTATTACTTTACTGAGAGGGTAGTGGGTGTATGGAATAGTCTTCCAGTAGAAGTGGTAGAGGTTAATACAGTGAAGGAGTTTAAGAATGCGTGGGATAGGTATAAGGCTATCCTAGATATAAGATAAGGTCAGGGACTAATGAAAGTATTACTTTACTGAGAGGGTAGTGGATGTATGGAATAGCCTTCCAGCAGAAGTGGTAGAGGTAAACACAGTCAAGGATTTTAAGCATGCGTGGGATAGACACAAGGGTATCCTAGATATAAGACCAGGAACGTGGGACTAATAAAAGTACTCCAAAAAAAAAAATTGGGCAGACTAGATGGACCGAATGGTTCTTATCTGCCGACACATTCTATGTTTCTATGTTTCTAACCATCGAAAGAGCATATCATTGCAGTTACAGTCTTTATTCTGGCTGGATTCTATAGTCCATACTTCTATATAATAATAGGTACTGGTATGTATTGCTCTCTGTATCAGTGTATTGGATCTCTGCATCGTGGAAAGTGCTGACAAGCTTTTTGTGGTGCAGGCATTGCACAGTGCAGCACACGGAGTGAGACCACCTCATTATCAGCACACGCAGAGCTAACGTCATGGTGTGCTATAGGCTCTGCAGTGGAAGGTACTGGGGTATGCAGAGAACAGTAATGAAAGAAGTCATTTAAAGTTGCTCCCTGATGCTGCAATGGAAAGGATTTTGACTCTATCACTTTTGAAGCTGCCTGTTAGTTATCTGAAAAATAATTAGCCTGACGGGAGGTGTGTGGGGGGTGAGGATTAACCCCAAAGCCACTAACATTGCAGCAAAGGAAACACATCCATATTTTTATGTGCTTATAAGGTGATCCGCTCAAATCATCAATAAGACTTCATGCCAACCTTGGAAATATAAAATATATATATTTTCACAATGTTTTGGCTGTGATTACTGCAAAAAAATTTGAAAAAACAACCCCCCTACCAAATAAAATTAATAATAATTATTTTATTTTTTAGGATGTTTTTAAGGCTTAATTTTACTCATTTTTTTTTAACAACATAATTCTTCATTCTGTGTTTAAAAAAATGAATAATTCCAGTCCTTTTTCAACATGTGTTAGCAGGTCTAGTTGTGATCGGTCTGTTTTTATGTTCTTAGCTAGTACTGCAATATTTTAACCTATCAAAAATCTAGGTACTGTCTAGTGACAGACTCGTTAAAGGACAGCAAAACCGGGACAAATAAATGCATATTAAAACTGACACGGTAAAACGTAATACACATTTGTTCATTAGAGTTTTTCGTTTTTAGTTTTTAAAATGATGAACTTAAAAATACAGCTTTTTAAAGCCTTTCTCCGGGCAATAATTCAGTAGCTCGAGTGAAACTTGAGAGCCCCTGGCTTAACCAGTGGTCCATCATAAAGATGCACATGTGTTATAATTTTCAACTATTCTGCGTCTCCCATCACTGCTGTCAAATAAACCCAGTGCGTCTGCACTGATCCTCTTGCAAGTAAGCAAAAGCAGAAGGAGGGCTAGAGCAGGAACATTTGAAAGAAATTCCCAAGGAATTTGTTCATGCATATGTTTGCAAAAATAAAATAAAACATATATAAAAATGTACAGGTTCAACACTAACAAATGAACCAAGGTTAGTTTGCTGCCCAACAGTTGCTATAAAACTATCAGAATCTGTTCAAGAAGAAATGTGTCGATAACTTTTTTTTCTTCTGCATATTAATGAGGTTCACTGGACTGTATATTAACAAACCAGAATAAGGTCATTAGAGGAGACTCGTAGGAGAAGGAATGTTTAATGGATCTCAAAGAAATGGGAAATTGCAGCATGTTATACTTAAACTGGTCCCAAGTGCTGGTAGACTAATAAATAAATGAATGAGTGTTTAAGAGTGGATGAAATGTATATACACATTGCCTATGGGGTGAATTTGTGTAATAGATTGGATAAATGCTGTATATGTGTAAAACATTAGATAGGAGGTGGAAATGTGTAATAGATTGGATTAGTGGTGGATATGTGTAAAAGATTGAAAGGTGGTGGATATGTGTAAAAGATATGATAGGTGGTGAATATTTTTAATAGACGGGATGGGTGGTGAATATGTGTAACAGATTAGATACGTGGTGGATATGTGTAATAGATTGAAAGGTGGTGGATATGTGTAATAGATATGATAGGTAGTGGATAGGTGTAATAAATTGAAAGGTGGTAGATATGTGTAATAAATTGAAAGGTGGTGGATATGTGTAATAGATATGATAGGTGGCGGATATTGTGATAGATTGAAAGGTGGTGGGCATGTCTAATAGATATGATATGTGGTGGATATGTGTAATAAATTGAAAGGTGGTGGATATGTGTAATAAAGTGAAAGGTGGTGGATATGTGTAATATATATGATAGGTGGTGGAAATGTGTAATAGATTGGATTGGTGGTGGATATATGTAAAATAGTGAAATGTGGTGGATATGTGTAATAGATATGATAGGTGGTGGATATGTGTAAAAGATATTATAGGTGGTGGATATGTGTAAAAGATATGATAGGTGGTGGATATGTGTAATAGATTGGATAGGAGGTGGAAATGTCTTATAGATTGGATTGTGGTGGATATGTGTAAAAGATATGATAGGTGGTGGATATGTGTAATAGATTCAATAGGTGGAAGGTATATGTAATAGATTGGTTAGGTGATGAGTATGTGGAATAGATTGGATAGGTGGTAGGATTGTGTAATACATTGTATAGGTGGTAGGTATGTGTAATAGATTGAATGGGTGGTAGGATTGTGTAATAGATTGGATGGGTGGTAGGATTGTGTAATAGATTGGATGGGTGGTAGGATTGTGTAATAGATTGGATGGGTGGTAGGATTGTGTAATAGATTGGATGGGAGGTAGGATTGTGTAATAGATTGGATGGGTGGTAGGATTGTGTAATAGATTGGATGAGAGGTAGGATTGTGTAATAGATTGGATGGGTGGTAGGATTGTGCAATAGATTGGATGGGTGGTAGGATTGTGTAATAGATTGGATAGGAGGTAGGATTGTGTAATAGATTAGATGGGATGTAGGATTGTGTAATAGATTGGATGGGTGGTAGGATTGTGTAATAGATTGTATGGGTGGTAGGATTGTGTAATAGATTGGATGGGTGGTAGGATTGTGTAATAGATTGGATGGGTGGTAGGATTGTGTAATAGACTGGATGGGTGGTAGGATTGTGTAATAGATTGGATGGGTGGTAGGATTGTGTAATAGATTGGATGGGTGGTAGGATTGTGTAATAGATTGGATGGGTGGTAGGATTGTGTAATAGATTGGATTGGAGGTAGGATTGTGTAATAGATTGGATGGGTGGTAGGATTGTGTAATAGATTGGATGGGTGGTAGGATTGTGTAATAGATTGGATGGGTGGTAGGATTGTGTAATAGATTGGATGGGAGGTAGGATTGTGTAATAGATTGGATGGGTGGTAGGATTGTGTAATAGATTGGATGGGTGGTAGGATTGTGTAATTGATTGGATGGGAGGTAGATTGTGTAATAGATTGGATGGGTGGTAGGATTGTGTAATAGATTAGATGGGAGGAAGGATTGTGTAATAGATTGGATGGGTGGTAGGATTGTGTAATAGATTGGATGGGAGGTAGGATTGTGTAATAGATTGGATGGGTGGTAGGATTGTGTAATAGATTGGATAGGTGGTAGGATTGTGTAATAGATTGGATGAGAGGTAGGATTGTGTAATAGATTGGATGGGTGGTAGGATTGTGTAATAGATTAGATGGGAGGTAGGATTGTGTAATAGATTGGATGGGTGGTAGGATTGTGTAATAGATTGGATGGGTGGTAGGATTGTGTAATAGATTGGATGGGTGGTAGGATTGTGTAATAGATTGGATGGGAGGTAGGATTGTGTAATAGATTGGATGGGTGGTAGGATTGTGTAATAGATTGAATGGGTGGTAGGATTGTGCAATAGATTGGATGGGTGGTAGGATTGTGTAATAGATTGTATAGGAGGTAGGATTGTGTAATAGATTAGATGGGATGTAGGATTGTGTAATAGATTGGATGGGTGGTAGGATTGTGTAATAGATTGTATGGGTGGTAGGATTGTGTAATAGATTGGATGGGTGGTAGGATTGTGTAATAGATTGGATGGGTGGTAGGATTGTGTAATAGACTGGATGGGTGGTAGGATTGTGTAATAGATTGGATGGGTGGTAGGATTGTGTAATAGATTGGATGGGTGGTAGGATTGTGTAATAGATTGGATGGGTGGTAGGATTGTGTAATAGATTGGATTGGAGGTAGGATTGTGTAATAGATTGGATGGGTGGTAGGATTGTGTAATAGATTGGATGGGTGGTAGGATTGTGTAATAGATTGGATGGGTGGTAGGATTGTGTAATAGATTGGATGGGAGGTAGGATTGTGTAATAGATTGGATGGGTGGTAGGATTGTGTAATAGATTGGATGGGTGGTAGGATTGTGTAATTGATTGGATGGGAGGTAGATTGTGTAATAGATTGGATGGGTGGTAGGATTGTGTAATAGATTAGATGGGAGGTAGGATTGTGTAATAGATTGGATGGGTGGTAGGATTGTGTAATAGATTGGATGGGTGGTAGGATTGTGTAATAGATTGGATGGGTGGTATGATTGTGTAATAGATTGGATGGGTGGTAGGATTGTGTAATAGATTGGATGGGTGGTAGGATTGTGTAATAGATTAGATGGGTGGTAGGATTGTGTAATAGATTGGATGGGTGGTAGGATTGTGTAATAGATTGGATGGGTGGTAGGATTGTGTAATAGATTGGATGGGTGGTAGGATTGTGTAATAGATTGGATGGGTGGTAGGATTGTGTAATAGATTGGATGGGTGGTAGGATTGTGTAATAGATTAGATGGGTGGTAGGATTGTGTAATAGATTGGATGGGTGGTAGGATTGTGTAATAGATTGGATGGGTGGTAGGATTGTGTAATAGATTGGATGGGTGGTAGGATTGTGTAATAGATTGGATGGGAGGTAGGATTGTGTAATAGATTGGATGGGTGGTAGGATTGTGTAATAGATTGGATAAGTGGTAGGATTGTGTAATAGATTGGATGAGAGGTAGGATTGTGTAATAGATTGGATGGGTGGTAGGATTGTGTAATAGATTGGATGGGTGGTAGGATTGTGTAATAGATTGGATGGGTGGTAGGATTGTCTAATAGATTGGATGGGTGGTAGGATTGTGTAATAGATTGGATGGGAGGTAGGATTGTGTAATAGATTGGATGGGTGGTAGGATTGTGTAATAGATTGGATGGGAGGTAGGATTGTGTAATAGATTGGATGGGAGGTAGGATTGTGTAATAGATTGGATGGGTGGTAGGATTGTGTAATAGATTGGATGGGAGGTTGGATTGTGTAATAGATTGGATGGGTGGTAGGATTGTGTAATAGATTAGATGGGTGGTAGGATTGTGTAATATGTATATAGCTCTACATTATCATGTGTTGTATATTTTTATTTCCTGACGTTTTGTAATTGACGTGATTTAGTGCCCTGCTTCCATGATGAGCAGGACACAAGGTGAAACGACGAGCAAGGTCATAGTATTTGTCAGAATGCGGTGCTGCCAGCGGAGATGTTCATTTCTGAGGACATTATGCATGGGTCGTGCATTAACCTGCCGCCTCCTATATCTGCATGGAGATGATGTCATTGCTTGTGACATTAATCCATCCATCATGAGAAAGGCCATCGCTCTCTGTGTTTGTACCTGTCAGAAGAAGAGACCAAGGTGACAAGATAGAGGCAGCAGTAGGCTACGGGTCGGGCCAAGGATTAAGAAGAAGGATATAGCATTAGACAGGAGACGACCCCTACATTTCAAAACATTGACTCTTTCTCACATGGGATTAAGAAATAAAAGTAATAGGAGTTATACCCACTCAACAGCAGGAGAATTGCCACGGTGCTTCGGGGGTTAATAGCTGAGTGACCAATCGATGGTCTCACTGCAGAATTCTACTCTTCTGACTGTTCTGTACTGATTATAAGATAATTACCCAATTTTTTGCTGTTGATTTAGGCAATTGCCCCTATGCTACAGGTGATGCCAACTCACCCGGGTTCAGTGCTGAACCTGTACATTTTTTTTACAGGGTTTTTGATTGCAAACAAATTAATGCAGGTATTTTTTAGGAATCTCTTGCAATGGTTCCCCCGACAGCCCCCCCCCCCCCCCCTCTGCTTTTACTTACTTGCAAGTGGATCAGTGCATGCACACTGGTTCCTCGGTTCAAGAGCGTCTGCAGTAAGACCGCCTTCCAGTTTATTTTGCATATGCTTTGACTCCATCTCTGTGCAATAAAGCCATTGGTAGGTTGGCTCATATTTGATGATTATAAAACAGGCATGTGGCCACTGTGTGCAGAACAATATTCAAGCAATTAAACACATTAATTTCTATTAATTAATATTAAGCTCTAAGCCGACCTTACACCGGTTTACTAAGAAATTATAAAAGTCTGTGCCAGAGAAAAAGGCAAACCTTTTACAAAGGCAGAAAAACATCTGTTCTATAAAAGCTAAAAAATAACAAAATTAAACACAAACGAGCCAAATCATGCCACGGTAATGATATCTCAGCACTGACCAGCACAGAGCTATTTAGCGATTAAAATGCTGGGTCCATCTGTAGGAATTTTGTGTTCCACCACAAGAAATTCACAATTGTTTCCCCCCTGACATTCAGAGATGGGGGTCCAGATCTGCAGCAGTTACAAAATGCTGTCCCTTAAAAATTGGTCCGTGGGGATAGGGCCAGTGTACAAAGCATGGCTAGCCTGGTGGGAATCCTTGGATTTGCAACTAAAATGAATTAAAGTGCCAGGCAGTGGGGTTTATATTAAGATATTTGTTTGCAGATCACGACCGGCTTGGCTAAAAGCAGGTAGTGTGCCCCTGCAACAGACTATTGAAGCATAATTTGCTTGACTGACCAATCTTAGAATCAAAGTACGAAGCCGTATTTTGTAAGATAAGCAACTGAACTGCCTACAAGACATCGACTTAACATTACGACTCATGAGTCAGTAAGTCAGGAGGAAGAGTGAGGGTACAAATAGGTGAGGAGTGAATGGATAACTTATCAATGGGCAAACAGCACATTCATGAACTGCTACAAAGTCAAATATAGTTCATAGGCATCGCAGGATGGTAGAGAACATGGAACGATCCCTCCGGCTAGATCGTTATTTTTTTGTCAACCTTTGGTCCGGGGGTCAAAAACTATTTAGTGGCCCATGGTGCAACTTCATCAGTCCATCCATTAGACAGGCAAGTCAGATACTGACAAATAAAGTACAGAGATTGAAAAAAATACTCACATTGACTGGTACAACCTCAACCCATTAAGTCAGGATAGAGAGCAGCAAGTTGGGCAATTGCCTCCTTGCCCCCATTGCCAGCCCTACTCTGGCTCAGCAGTAGCCAGCTACAGACACGACAAGTGTAAGAATCAATCTGTCATGGTTTTATGATCTTTCCCAGCTTGTTAAGTAGTGTAGGAGAGACTAGACCTTGGATTGGTATCTCTGTATCTGTTTGCTTGCAGCTGGATCCATCTGTTATATTACTCACTGTCTGCATTATCAATGTTATTTTAAACATTGGAAATTATGCAATTATTGATTTTTTTTTTTAGATTTGTCGAGGACCGGGTCATGTAGAGTCGAATTGATCCTAGGAGAGAAAATATGTGCCATACTGGAAGAGCAATACCATACTAGAAAAGGCTCTGCCCTGTTGTTTGTCACTCTGTTGCAGGGTCTAGTCTGCAATTTTACAACCAAAAAAACCAAAACCCCAATAGTTAGAGCTAAGATCAGGGTTAGGGTTACAATAAGAGTTAGGATTACAGAAATGGGTTAGGGTAAGAGTAAAGTTAGAGTTTGGGTTAAGTTAGGGTTAGGTTTATGGTTAAGCTGATCACTGGGGTTGGGGCCAAAAGGCAGGGGAACATTGTTGGGGGGGGGGGGGGACACTACTTTAGGTTATTGCCCTATAACTTGCACACACAAAAAATATAGAAAAATATGTAAACATGGCTTATTTCTAAACTCAGGACAAAATATAGAAACTTTTCAGATGGGGTGTAATGGTGTAAAGGTCAAAGTTAGAAAAAGTGGGGAGGGGGTTCAATTTTTTCACATATTTTATGATTTTTTTAATAGTAAATGATAAAATAGGATGAAGATAATGGTATCTTAAAAAGCCCTTTTTAGTATATATGGGTGATAAGGGTTTAATATCCATCTACGTTCGTGATTTAATATTCATCAGTGCCATTTGCTGCAAACTAGGTCAATATATAGTAAATGAACAAAAGTAACTAATTTTCACATCGTGCAACGTTGTGGTCTGATGACATTTTATCGTTTTGCACTGTGAATTCCACCATCGAGTGACCGTGAAATAACCACAATATCTTTGCGGTGGGGTTTGTTGGATGATATTACAAAGTTTTACAGCCAGCCACCAACCATTAAACCTGCTGTGATCTCTGTGTGTTCCAACCCTATTCTTTCATATTAAATTACAAACCACAATGTTTACTAATAAGAATTAAAAAAAAAAAATATCTGAAAGTATTGTAACAAGGGTAATAAAGAACACGGCAAATTAAATTCAGAAATATTCGTTTTATTTAAGCCACATAGTCACGGAAAGTATTTTTAAAAATCAAATGACTTTGTAGAAGGCTTCTTTTTCTGCTGATATGGCAACAAAGCCTCTCAACCTATCAATGCCCTTTCCTTCTGTCACATGACTCCACATGATAATTAACCAAACCAAGAGAAAATAGAAATGGAGCAATATTTGGCCTGATTAAAGAGTTATTCTGGGACATGTTTGGGAATACAAGAATAGCATCAAACGTCTTCAAATACTATGTTAAGTTAAGAAACGTTTCATTCAGCAGAGCATGTGAAATAGCATCTTAAAGAGTAAGCTCTCGTAATGGGATTGACAATGGCTAGACCTACCTTTACTACCTTAAATGGTCCAGGGCAAAAAAAAAAGACCTTGAAAGCCACTGTGTTGAAGTACCTAAGTAGGTCAAGTGGTACCCTGAATTGATCTACGGTGTACGAAGTGATAGAACTTGATCTGTACAGTTGGGTTTGTATAAGAGGCGCAAGACATGGGTTGCCATTGATCTGTTGATACACTTATACATTGTTTTCCTGGCAGACGATAGAGAAGCCTCTTGGGAAGGTCCAAAAAAGCCTCTTGAGCAACCTCAGATGTAACTAAATGAAAACAATCCTATCCAGGCATGTATATAAATGTCCAAATGAATTAGCCAGAAAACAAGATGCATCTGAAGAGCAATAATTAGAGAGAGACAGATGAAGCAATTCATTTGTACGAACAAATTAAACCTAGAGACACATTATAAATGACTACTTGCAAACCTTATTATGATGTGCCCATTGTGTGTTTTCATTAACCACTTGATTACCAAATATTAGTGATTATTTTTCAGCTTCATCATTAACTTACATGGCACCAAGAATTTTTGCAGCACCCACTAGAGTGACTAAAGGGTATTACACTACTTAATTTGACATAGTCCGACCAATAAGGGTAGAAGGGTTTTAAGCGAGGTCCCTGAAAACAATTTATATATAAGTGCTGTTAAAGGGATAATTCTGCCCCTTGTAATAATATACCATGATTAATATAAGAGATTTTGTAGGAAAAAAAACATTGATAAATAATTTAAAAAAAAATTCAAATAGCAAACTTTATATTGTAGTATGAGAAAAAAACAGTATAAGTACTAGTAAAGGTAATCTGAGTAATAGGTAGTCACTACAGCCTACCAGACTATAACATAAACCACCAATACCTCTAGATAATAGCAACAACTAAAGTGAAATAACTAAAAGAGAGAATACTCAATTTGACAGGAAATATTAATAATGCAATTGGAGCTGAGTAATATCAGACAATTTAATAGTAAACAAGTATAAAATGGGGAGAAATAGGGTATATTAGTATGAATAACTAATCAACAACGAATATAACGGAATATTACAATGACAAAAATAAGCTAGACAATAAAGCAAGTCAAACTAAAAAAGGAAAAGCAAATGTGACATAAGAAATAAATTAAAATATACATAAATATCAAATAAAAATATCTTCTAATTTGTTTTGTTTTTATTTGGACTTTTAGTCAGTTCCATTTAGCCTTCACTATTGTTTTCTAATATGTATGTTGAATAACAAACCATGTAAATGGTATCACAAAACGATAAACGGGTGACTATTAGAAAAAATCAATTATAAATAATTACAAACATAAACAACTAGTGTCATTTTTAGAAAAAATATATTTTTTATCCTAAGTATGTCTTCTGTCAAAGTGACATCTTACATAGAATTTTAGGTAGTCGACCTGCTATTCCATAACACAATATTTGTTGTTTTATTGATGATGTTTTTTTTTTTAGTCTTAAATATCACCACAGGGCTTGTTAATCTATGAACCCCTTGATTAGTTGAAACATGTATATGTTGTCACCTATAGGAGTCTATATGATAAAAGATGAGTTGATGCTGAGTTGAGATTAGCATTACATATTACCAACTAAACATTGTGCATTGCTAAATGTTATGGGTTTCTCCTGCTTAGATGAGCTAATAAGAGGATTTTCTGGTTAGTAACTAGGATTTAAATCTCTAACTTTATCCAAAACATCAGGACTTCCATTGGCATCCAACTGTAGACTTACTTTGTTAAGCAATGCTATATACTCCAAACATAATACATTATTCTAGATACTATGCTGTCCTGGCAGAGACAGGAGAGGTTGGCCATCTGACAAGACATAATGGACCCCCACTCTTGTCCAACTGAAGGTCTTCCATCTGCAGAAAGGAATACAATTTTTTTTATAGTAGATACAGGAAGGGTCAGTAATAAATATTATTTGACAGATGTAATTTAGTCACTTATTTAGTAAATTAAATGACTGAAAATAATATAGGATTATAAAACCTAAGCAAAGTACAGGGTTACTGGAGTCCGCGACAAGGTCTGTGAAGGTCCATAGAAGATCATTAAATTGCCCTACACAGACCCCACTTAATGTCCACCATGAGCAATGCGGGTGGCTACCGGGGTTACCCTTGGCAATACATTCCGAGCAGATTGGGAAACACATAGGAGAACAGAACATGTAACACATTTCAGACCTCAGTGGGTACTGACTTATGTAAATACTTAGATATAGGTACTTAGTCATAAGTAGCTAAGTTCCCATTGGGGTCTGAAACACATTAAGCACCCTTTCCTCCTATACGTTACCTCGTCCTGAGTAAATTCCTTATTCTATATATAGAGTAATAATTTCCAATAGTTTGGAAAACCTATTTCTATAATAATATACATTCGGGTTGATGCAATACTCCCCATTATTGAAAAAAAAATGCCGTTAGCAGGATATTAACAGACATTTTTGATGCACAAAGTTAAGGGGTGCGGCAATATAATTCTGGCAGAAAAAAAAATTATATTTTTTGAATTCTGTTTTCAGTCTGGTTTTGAGTTTGTTTTAAAAATATTTTTTAATATACGTCCTATATGCCTTATACATATCAAAAGTTTCTATTACATAAATATAATATCTAATTACATAGAAATAGATAAGCACAATACTTAATACTTAACTAATACATAACCATGAATACTTTTTATAAGTAAAATATAACGGATTCAATTCTGTCCTTTTTTTTGTTTATGTAAAAACGTTACAATTTGAATGATGAATAAAAAATAAGGTAGTGTAGTTATGTTTTCGTTGTGCAAATATCAATAAAAATTGAATCATAAAAATATATATATTAAGATTTATTCTTAAAAATGCATTTTCAGAGAACTCGAATTTTGGAAAGAATATATATATATATATATATAATATTTGTAATTTAAAGAGTTATTTTAAATGGTTTACCACCAAAATGTATATACATATTGATCTTTATTACTTAAACTAGATGTAAATATTATTTAAATTTGATGGCCATGGTTTACCTGTCCGAGCTGTTACATTTAGAGTTCTGGTCAGTTGGATGGTTCTGTTTTTACATAATATTTTGATTGCTAGCTGCTAACAATCATCCACCTGGATTTAAATCTACATCTCAGTTCAGTGATATGAAATGCAGAATTCCTTGCAACAGTGAAAGCCAGAAATGAAATGTTTTATAGCTTTTATATATATATATATATATATATATATATATATATATATATGTCCTTCTCTCAGAGTGAGGGCTCATTAATAATAGTGTATTACCAATCCTCTGCATCTGCAATTATTTATAGTGATCAATATTTTCAAAAATGTAATTAAATGTTTATTGTGCTTACCATTTTTATATGGAATTTAAAAATGGACACCACACTAAGGCCGATGTTTCTAAACAATAATAAATAATATTAGATGAGGCATTTCCTTTTTGAAAAAGGGACCCAATAATCAGTCTTGGCCCACAGTGTCTGTTGAATAATGTTCACAGTTGTAGAAGGAGAAAGAGAAAATGTGCCATTGTGGTAGCAAAGGATTAATGAAGTAGATGTCACTAGCTATCCTTATAAAAATTGTCACCTTACAAAACAATCTATGGTTAGGTACAGTAGATCCCTGTAACATGCAGTACAGCAACTGGGGACAGTTGATCCCTGTGGAATGCAGGACAGTACTGGCTAGTAGATCCCTGTATAAGTTAATACAGTATTGGGTACAATAGAGCCCTGTAGAATGCAGGAGAGTATTGGGTACAGTAGATCTTGGTAGAATGCAGGAGATTATTGGGTACAGTAGATCTTGATAGAATGCAGGACAACATTGGGCACAGTAGATCTTGGTAGAATGCAGGACAGCAATGGGTACAGTAGATCTTAGTAGAATGCAGGACAGTATTGGGTACAGTAGATCTTGGCAGAATGTAGGACAGTATTGGGTAGAGTAGATCTTGGTAGAATGCAGGACAGTATTGGTTACTGTAGATCTTGGTCGAATGTAGGACAGTATTGGGTACAGTAGATCTTGGCAGAATGTAGGACAGTATTGGGTACAGTAGATCTTGGCAGAATGCAGGACAGCAATGGGTACAGTAGATCTTAGTAGAATGCAGGACAGTATTGGGTACAGTAGATCTTGGCAGAATGTAGGACAGTATTGGGTAGAGTAGATCTTGGTAGAATGCAGGACAGTATTGGGTACAGTAGATCTTGGTAGAATGCAGGACAGTATTGGGTACAGTAGATCTTGGTAGAATGTAGGACAGTATTGGGTAGAGTAGATCTTGGTAGAATGCAGGACAGTATTGGGTAGAGTAGATCTTGGTAGAATGCAGGACAGTATTGGGTAGAGTAGATCTTGGTAGAATGCAGGAGAGTATTGGGTACAGTAGATCTTGGCAGAATGCAGTACAGTATTGGGTACAGTAGATCTTGGTAGAATGCAGGACAGTATTGGGTACAGTAGATCTTGGTAGAATGCAGGACAGTATTGAGTACAGTAGATCTTGGTAGAATGCAGGACAGTATTGGTTACTGTAGATCTTGGTAGAATGTAGGACAGTATTGGGTACAGTAGATCTTGGTAGAATGCAGGACAGTATTGGGTACAGTAGATCTTGGTAGAATGCAGGACAGTATTGGGTATAGTAGATCTTGGTAGAATGTAGGACAGTATTGGGTACAGTAGATCTTGGCAGAATGCACTACAGTATTGGTTACTGTAGATCTTGGTAGAATGTAGGACAATATTGGGTACAGTAGATCTTGGTAGAATGCAGGACAGTATTGGGTACAGTAGATCTTGGTAGAATGCAGGACAGTATTGGGTACAGTAGATCTTGGTAGAATGCAGGACAGTATTGGGTATAGTAGATATTGGTAGAATGCAGGACAGTATTGGGTACAGTAGATCTTGGTAGAATGCAGGACAGTATTGGGTACAGTAGATCTTGGCAGAATGCAGGACAGTATTGGGTATAGTAGATCTTGGTAGAATGCAGGACAGTATTGGGTACAGTAGATCTTGGTAGAATGCAGGACAGTATTGGGTACAGTAGATCTTGGCAGAATGTAGGACAGTATTGGGTGCAGTAGATACGGTAGACGGCAATACATTGTTGAGAACAGTGGATCCCTGTAGAATGCAGGACAGTATTGAGTACAGTAGATCTTGGTAGAATGCAGGACAGTATTGGGTACAGTAGATCTTGGTAGAATGCAGGACAGTATTGGGTACAGTAGAGCTTGGCAGAATGTAGGACAGTATTGGGTACAGTAGAGCTTGGCAGAATGTAGGACAGTATTGGGTACAGTAGATCTTGGCAGAATGCAGGACAGTATTGGGTACAGTAGATCTTGGCAGAATGCAGGACAGTATTGGGTACAGTAGATCTTGGTAAAATGCAGGACAGTATTGGGTACAGTGGATCTTGGTAAAATGCAGGACAGTATTGGCTACGGTGGATCAGTGTGACCAGGATTGTTTAGCAAGGTTAACTTTTCAAGTGTTTGTGTTTGATATCTGTTGAGTCTGTGTCGTTTGTATAACTGTAACTATTCTCTGTGTTTGTTCGGCAGTACATCGCCTTTGCTTCCCTGTTCTTCATTCTCATCTCCATCACAACGTTTTGTCTTGAGACCCACGAGGCATTCAACATTATCAACAACAAGACTGAAACCAACACACGCAACAACATCACCAGTACGGAGGTCATATTAGAAGTGGAGACCGAGCCCTTTCTAACATATGTCGAAGGCATGTGCGTGATCTGGTTCACTTTTGAGTTTCTCATGCGTGTTCTTTTCTGCCCAGATAAGATGGAGTTCATTAAAAGCAGCCTGAATATCATAGACTTTGTGGCCATCTTACCTTTTTACTTGGAGGTCGGCTTGAGTGGTCTGTCTTCCAAAGCAGCCAAGGACGTACTAGGTTTTCTCCGTGTTGTCCGTTTCGTCCGAATCCTGAGAATCTTTAAGCTGACCCGCCATTTTGTTGGGCTGCGGGTTCTTGGCCACACTCTACGAGCCAGTACCAATGAGTTTCTCCTCCTAATCATATTTTTGGCACTTGGGGTATTAATTTTTGCCACTATGATATACTACGCGGAGAGGATCGGTGCTGACCCAAAAGACATCACTGGCAGTGCCCACACCAACTTCAAAAACATCCCAATAGGGTTTTGGTGGGCCGTGGTGACAATGACAACTCTGGGCTATGGGGATATGTATCCGGTGACTTGGTCGGGCATGTTGGTGGGTGCCCTGTGTGCTTTGGCAGGCGTGCTGACAATTGCCATGCCTGTACCCGTTATTGTCAACAATTTTGGAATGTATTACTCCCTGGCTATGGCTAAGCAAAAACTACCAAAGAAAAAGAACAAGCATATCCCCCGGCCTCCTCAACCCGGATCGCCCAATTACTGTAAACCAGACATGCAGTCTCCCCATAGAAGCACCCACGGAGATTCCTGTCCCTTAGCTCAAGAGGAAATCATTGAGATCAACAGAGCAGGTAAGAATGAATGTCTGTCAAGAGCATTTTTTCACCATTCCCAGGGACAGTATGACTTATGTGTTCACAGCTGAAACAGAGAGAAGCCATTTGGTTCATACACAAGATTAGAAATAATGGTTGAATTTTTAATATTGGGGTAGAAATATCCCCAGGAGAGACTCTTAAACTGGTGGGCCAAGTTTAACCCACTTCAAGAACATTTCAAAATTAAGCAGTGGCGACATCAAAGAGGACAGAAAAAGATTAGGACCCAAAACTCCAAATAGTCTGCTCTCACTGTCGCATATCCCTAGTGGGATCGCTAAGATCGATAGCTGTGATCTCTCTCCATTGCCGGCTCCTAGTCATGTTAGCTGAGGTCTCCAAGATATGACATCATATCTCCGCACTAGGAATCAGCGCTACTGCAGAGCCACACGAGGAACCATGGAAAATCTGATTCAAATATTGTAATGCCCACCCGTTTCCTCTAGCCTTCTGGGATAGGTATGGGAGCTGGAATGGGTGGGAAGGTAGAGGGGTCAGAAGAAACATGGGATCCAACTGTAATCAGTGGCATTAGTGTACTTAGATCAAGGCTTAGCCACACCAAGTTTCTTGGATTTCCATTTAAAACAAGTTAGGAGCCATCCTTAGGATTTTTTTTTCAAGCCCTGGTTTAGGTGATACAGTAATATCCTTTAGTTGGTTATAGACACTGCACCTTACATAGGACAATACTTAAAGGGACATTGTCACACAAAAAATGTTTTGTTTTGTCTATTTCAATGTTGTGTAGAGTAGACTAGTCTTGTTATTATGTATAATCGACACTCTCGTACTGCCTGTTTGTCAATCATATTGGCATCTGTCTCTTCTCCATTGCCCCCGGTGTCTCAGTTTATGAGCTTAATCCTGTAGATCTTTTTCAAAGAGGTCATGTGTGTTTAGAGCTACACAAAACATATAGGCAGTGAACTAAGCATTACTAACACAGCAGCATTATTTACTACTGAGGACTGATTATAGTGAGCTGGAAACCATTATACAAAGTACAATATTGTATTAAACATGATAATTAAAACAAATCATGATAGCGGCTTTTTATATTCATAAGAGTGAAGATAAACCCAATTGCTTGATAGTGATATATTAAGATAGCATCAGCCAAATGGAAAGTCTTTCTGTATTAAATCTGCTATGTGAGATAACAAACTAAACACCGGAGATATTATTATAGTACACAGCTTTTAAATACAAGAAACTATTGTTCATAATAAATACGATGTAATCAAGTATCAGTGGAAGAGCAATGTTTTTGTACTATCATGTTACAAATAAACATAGGGTGTGATTCAGTTACTCAAATTATCACTTATTACAGGTTTTTTTTAAACCGAAAAAACTCTTGCAATCAATGAGATTCAGTGGCATGAGATAAACTAATTCTGGTCACTGAATAGGCCCTATCGTCAGTGAAATGTGAAATTTGACCCGATTCATGTAAAAGATCACTTTTTGCCAGTTTTTAACTAACTTTTTTTCTATTGCAGTCTATGGGATAAATGAACTCAAGTCATTGAATAGACCCCGCTGAGTTTATTATTATGTATGATTAATTTGTTTTACCGGATTTAATATGTCCTTGTTTAAAACACCTTCCAGACTAAGATAGGCAATGATTTACCTATTAAGCCTTGTAACTGAAGAGTGTAAAGCGATATGTTTGCATGGTAATGTTTATAATAGATCTTACTATACAATCTAACATGTATAGAGCAACAGACTAAACATTCTAACATGTATAGCGAAACTGACTGAACATTCTAATATGTATAACGAACAAACTTAACATTCTAATATGTATAACGTAACAGACTAAAAATTCTAATATGTATAACGAACAAACTAAACATTCTAATATGTATAACGTAATAGACTAAACATTCTAATATGTATAACGAACAAACTAAACATTCTAATATGTATAACGGAACAGACAAAACATTATAATATGTATAGCGAAACTGACTAAACATTCTAACATGTATAACGGAAAAGACTAAATATTCTAATATGTATAACGGAACAGACTAAACATTCTAACATGTATAACGGAAAAGACTAAATATTCTAATATGTATAACGGAACAGACTAAACATTCTAATATGTATAACGGAACAGACAAAACATTATAATATGTATAGCGAAACTGACTAAACATTCTAACATGTATAACGGAAAAGACTAAATATTCTAATATGTATAACGGATCAGACTAAACATTCTAACATGTATAACGGAAAAGACTAAATATTCTAATATGTATAACGGAACAGACTAAACATTCTAACATGTATAACGGATCAGACTAAACATTCTAACATATATAACGGAACAGACTAAATATTCTACCATGTATAACGGAACAGACTAAACATTCTAACATGTATAACGGAACAGACTACGTATTCTAACATGTATAATGGAACAGATTAAACATTCTAATATGCATAACAGAACAGACTAAACATTCTAACGTTTAACGGAACAGACTAAACATTCTAACATGTATAATGGAACAGACTAAACATTCTAATATGTATAACGGAAGAGACTAAACATTCTAATATGTAAAGCAAAACTGACTTAACATTATAACTTGTATAGCGAAACTTACTAAACATTCTAATATGTATAGAGGTACAGACTGAACATTCTAATATGTATAGCGGAACAGACGAAACATTCTAACATATAGAGGAACAGACTAAATATTCTAACATGTATAGAGGAACAGACTAAACATTGTAATATGTGTAATGGAACAGACAACAATCTAATATGTATTACGGAACAGACAACATTCTAATATGTGTTACGGAACTGACTAAACATTCTAATATGTATAGCAGAACAGACTAAACATTATAACGTGTAGCAGAACAAATGGTGACACATGTCTAGCCTAACCTTGACAGCCGATGGAAGGTCTAGACAACAAGGCCTATTCATTAAAATCTAAACCGTGGTGAACTGACACGTGAACTGCTAAGTGAACGCTACAGAACAGGAACGTAGACATTATAATAAGAGGTTCAGTGTGTGCACAGAATGCCTATTAGCATATTCTGAATTCAATAAATCAGTATATGCGAATTCACAAAAGCCATATTTGGAGTTTATAATTATTCGACTGTATTGTATTATTAAATTACAAAAGCCAGCATTTTCATATCAGTGAAAGGGAAGCCTTCCTGCTATGTAGCTATAATTATTTGCTGTGAAGATCACATACCTTTCTAATGAAATGATTTAAAAGACTGTTGCATAAAACAGAAAAGGAACCAAAAAAAAATGTCTCAGCAAAGAGGAAGGAAAAAAAAAAAATCTATGTGAAAAATCCATGTTACATATTTTATTACTCCCAAAGATCAAGTCTAATTAACATGAATTATACACCGGTTTAATGCATCGTATATCTGGATCTGAGCTTTTTAACGATCTTGCATGTAAGGGCCTCAGTGTGCGGCTTCGGGAGGAAGTTGACAAAACATGTAGGGTTTTTTTTGTGCTCATTAGGTTTACAGTAAATTACTACTATATTTACTTTTATTTCTAGTAGGAAGGGAAGCTGACATATGTTTTGACAGGTTCGCAGCTAGCCCAGTCTCTGCAGTTAAACAGAAGCATTTGAGAGCTGAGTAGAAGACCTCCGGGTTAGTGCTTTTTTCTCCAATGTGCCCCTTCCAAAGTCTCTTTCACCCGTAAAAGTGTAAATGGGCGGAGTTACGTGATGCGAGCATGATGTCATGCAAAATTGTGTGACCCCCACAGCATTGGTATGGGTCCCATTAGGGAACCACACCTGGTGTTACACATATTCTTATTTAAACATAGCTGAGTGATCCCTACGTCCTGGACCGTTGGGGGTCTTTTGAGGACAGGTTTAAAGGAAAAAGGAAGCAAGGGTTAAACAATACATGTCGGGGGTAGAATTAGGTAAACCTGACGTGTATCTTAATAGATACACGCGGGTTTACTATCTGCTGTGTCTCACATGCGAGACACAGCAGTTCCTGGTTGGCTCGCCCCGCTCGGACAGCTAGTTACGACGTAACTCTGACATAGTTACGGTCCCCCTGCTGGTCTCATGCAGAAACAAGGGTCTCTCTCTGCTCTAGCCGACCAGACCGCTGCCTGCTTCCTATGGAATCATGGCAGCTGCCGGTCAGAGAATATACTGGCATGTACTATCAAAAGTACTATCAAAATTACACGCCAGTTCATCCTCATTAAAAAAAAAAAAAATAAAGTCTCCCTTTAAGGGAAAAGAAAAATATTGGTGCACTACCAAACAGATGTGAGCATGCTTCAAATACAGTGTGATTGGCTGTACAATGAATACAAAAAAAAAAACTGTCTGCGCTCCTCACCCTAATACAGTTGGCATCAAATATATTAACATAATAGAAATGTGAATTGGCACTTGTCTAGAAGATGGGGCAGCATTTTTTTGTGGAGTAGACTATCATGGAGATTGTCTCGTTTGTGTTGTAGACCACCAGGACGAGCCACTTCTTTGTGGGGGAACCACTCTCTAACTGTTTCTTTAATATATTTCACAATATCAGAGGGCTTGACAAATTCACGGAGCTGTGGCTCCTAAGATCCATACTACTAGTTTCTAACGTGTTGATTGTTTTACTTAGAACTCTACGGAAGTACCAATTCCCTGGCTCCTAAAATTCATCAGGCTGGCTCCTGATTTGGATTTCTCGGCCTCCAAAAGTCTAATTGGTTAAGCCCTGCCGTATTATACCTGCAAATGAAGCCAAAGTTAGATGTTAGAGTTAACGGCTGTGTGTCCTAGATTATTAAACACTTGGCAGATCTCAAAAAGAATCAGCAAGCTAAATCTGGCAAGAGATTGATGGAGAAATGTAATTAGCTGGGAAAGCAAGTCCCTGGGGGGTCATTATCTAATATAAGACTCTTCATAAAGGGATTTTACACCTTGGCATGTTAAGCCTGGAGATCTTAAACTACATAGGGCTTTAATCGCGAAAGAGGCAATTGACAAGGGAACTTCAAACTTAAGGTCAAAGTAGCCGAGTTTGAAGTATAGCTGAGAAGGAGAATTGTTTCCTACTCGGCTACTTTGGCCTTAAGTTCCCTTGTCAATTGCCTCTTTCATGAATAAAATTGTTAATAAATGAGATTACTATGAAACAAGCCTTTTAATATCAATTAATAAAATAATCTAAATGGCATAAAATACCACTATACTTGGGTTTTACTGCAATTAGAACAAAACCATTCTTTCTTATTCATCTTTAAAAAAAACCTTTATTTTCTAAAGCCCATATATCAGATGAAAGGCCAGTGACATGTCAGAGGAGTTCGTATTCAGTAGACCTCTGGAGAACTGAGGTTTCCAACAACTTACCCAGCAGACTTGGGGGGGGGGGGGAAATTGGGATTGGGGGCATGGTCAAAAATCTACTTCAACCTGAATGCCAAATAAGTTAGATCTTCCACCAACATTTATGAAATATATTCCATTTCTACACTTCTTCATTTGATCAATTTAATGTAAAGAATTGAGACAAAAAGGTAGAATATGGAGAATATCTTTCTAAATGCTTTATAAAGCCTTGAGAATTAGCCATGTTAGCGCTAGTGATCCTCTCTCCACAGTAGCTATGTAATCATGACTGGTACCTTGGTGGCCTGCTGTGCGGAGTCAGGAAGCTCTGTACGGAGCACAGATCTCCTGCTGCTCTCTATATCCGACAAGATGCCAACACACTAGGGGTCTATTCACGAAACCTGCCACTGCTACGGCATGCTTCTTATTAGGCCGCGAGGAAGATGCTCCCTATACGGTGTCTTTTATTTTCGTTTGCCCCCATCTCTGGGGCGGTAAGACAACTTTGATTTATATGGTGTCAAAAAAAAAAAAAATCATTAGCAAATCTATTGTCTGTCTCTAACATGAATTTTTGTGTGGTTCGTAGCTGGACACGCACATATTATATCTTTTTGGCTACTCCCCTGCAGAATGTAACTGTGCAAGTGTGCCCAGAATTAAGATTAATTGATTGATTTCCCTTATGAACACATATTAATTATGCATTCTGTAGTGTCCTTAAAAAAATCGAAAATATGGCTACCCTACTCCTCCTCAAACCAAACCAGAACTTTCTGTTTCTCCGGTTTATATCTGGAAATTAAAGGACAACTAGAAAAATTTTAAGTGTTGCCAAAAAATCGGATGCCAAATTCGTAAAGCCAAGGGGTCAGGAATAAAAGAAAGCGGGGCTGGGGGCTCTCTGTATGAGAGAAAGGGAAAAGTAACCCCCTACCAAAAAAAAAAAAAAATCCAATTAAGCTCAGTGTAAGAAAAGAAAACATAATGAAACCACATTGTAGATATAGGTAAAATAATATATATATTTCTCAGCAAATTCTTCCTGCCTAGCTGAGTACCCAGAATTCCTGGATCTGCTGGTCAACATTGCACCAAAACTAAGCTCTCCCAAATGGATCTGTGTCACTGGAAGCATTAGCTTGACAATGAGTAAATTCCTACAGAAGATATATCAAAGCACAAAGCGGGTGAGCTCATTGGTGCTCAGCGCGGTATTTAGAAGATTATTCTCATGATGAAATGGCTTCGTATCCACATAATATCTCCCCACTGCAGTATTTCAAACCCTGCTGGATGCTTTTTCAAAAGCAACTGGGGAGTTAATTAAGAGGGAGTGTGGGGGGGGGGGGGGGGGGAATGAATGCACAAAGTGAAGCCTGCGGAGATGCTCTTATGCCTTGCGAGGTATCTGCTGCTGGGAATGGACTTGCCGAACATAGCAACAGTATCTATTGAGGATTGTAATGCACAGCTCAGGAAAGCAGTGGGGTTGGAAAGCCATGGGTCTCAGGGGTGGCCCACAACTTTGTTGTAATGAGCAGTTTAATGATGTGCTATGGACCATTACTGGACACAACCTGGCGGTCGTCTACAGGCGTGATGGGAGTTTATAAGTGTGTAAAGACAGTGCACACGTCGATAGGTCCAAATAGTGGCTCTATCAGCGTTGTGTGCCTATGTAAAAAAAAACAAAAAAAAACAGACTCCCGACAATTTTCAGGAGTCTGCGTGGCTTGCGCCACCAAGGTGCTTCTGGGTTGTGAGTGCGCCCAGTGCGCGGTCGCAGCCAAAAAAAAAAAAATCAGGAAACTTGTGTTTGGCGGAGGTCTCGCTCCCCCCACAGCAAAGTTTATAAATCTCCCCGACACTTTGAAGTGGGGGAGTTTTGACACATAACACCCCTCCCCCCCACTGTCTTCTCCAGGTTAGTCTGATACTTTGGGACCACCCAAAGTGTAAGTTTAAAGGCAGGAAGTACATCACCGTTCTCTCATTTAGGAAACAAATATGTCAAACGTGTCTTACCGCTCACGTGCATCTGCAGAGATTTTTCCAGGGATAGGGCAATCAAAAAAATAATAATAATAATCTGCAGTGGAGGATCTTACTCTTGTCTTAGTAGGATGCATGGAACTCTATAGTGCAATTGTGGTTCTGTTTGAGTCGTAGTCTCTAGAACATTGCAGGCTGTAGAGATCTGTGCACTTTGACGCATGGGCTACCACTCAATCGTGGATAAGCCTAAATGTTCCTGCATGTGGCCCCATGATCTTAACGAGCACACAACCCTAAGTTATAACATCATATATTGGTAATGTGCTTCCCTAGGCCCCAAACAGGACTGCAAGGAAGCATAAGGAAGATGTGTACACTACACATGGACCACTGCACCTTCATGAATAATCCGCAAGGGAGGAGATCCCAGTGCACATAGAAATTAAGATGCAAGTGATGGTGCTGCTTCATGGAACTCTTTTGTGATTAACCTTTGAAACTCCGTCAGTTTTGGACTACAGTTACCATGAAGCTCAGCTTTTTCGTTTGCAATTATCTCAAAAACGTCTAGACATGCACGCCACACATCAAAAGGTTAATATGTGTCTCTGGGCATTGCCCCTTGTAGGTGGTGGGTCGAGGTTAAGATCAAGCCATAGAACTATGAAGTTGGAACAAAAACTCTTGTTGGTCAGATGCCCTACATACCATAGAGTTCTATATGCCCGGCACTGAGACTGTAGTCACAGGAGGAAGAGTAATGGATAATGTACTGTTCTACACCCCATGCAGATATTGCCATTAGACATATGATTAAATTGTTGGAAATTGTGAACAGGAACTCAATTATAGTACAGCTCTGTACAAACCCAATCAGAAGGGGGATTGTACAGGATTTAATACACATAAGACACACCTGGTCCATTTTTCGCTACTGGACCCGTGACAAGGGTAGTAGTCCTTTAAGTGGATATAGTTCTAGAAAACTGCTACATGTTTTTCATGCCACCGTGCACTATACACTGTACTGCCATTGGTCACAGATGAGCATGTGACGTACTGCCATTGGTCACAGATCAGCATGTGACGATGAATATTAAAGGTACAGGGCTAGATTGCACTTGAGTTAATACTAAGCATTAACCTAGAGTAGCACTTTAATAGGAGAATGAGTAGTCTGAATGGCAAAGGTTTGCCCTGGGGACTTTTATCTTTAAAGGGACAGCTGCCACCTAAAAATTATAGTGTGAACACAGAGAAAACGCCATACATTGTGTTACACAGAATTACACTGTCCCTTTAACATCAACATTGCTTATACTGTTAATGTAAATAGTAAAAAATCATATGAAATGACCTACACATCGGGAGAAAAGTAAGTTGAAATGGGTCTGTGGAGTCTCCTGCTTATGACATCACCTCGTGGCCTGATATGCAAATTACACATATCCCATCAAGATGTAGTTCATTTGCATTTCAAGCCACATGGTGATGTCATAGCCCCAAACATGTGTTTCTCCTAACTTGTACATTTACTTCTCACTAAACCTGAGAATATGGTCTATGGTACAATTTTTTTTATATTTTTGGTTAATTCTCTGCAGTCACAGTATGAGCAATGGTGTGATCGACCAGAGTCCGTTGAAATGGGTCTGTCGCGTCTCCTACTTATGACATCACTGTGTGGCTTGACATGCAAATTAGACATTTCCCATCGAGAGTTGCAAATCAAGTCACATGATGATGTAACATGTATAGCTTGGAGGAAAGACGTAACAGGGGGGATATGATAGAAACATTTACATACATAGAGGGAATCAACACAGTCCTAGATATAAGATAAGGCCAGGGACTAATGAAAGAGTTACTTTACTGAGAGGGTAGTGGATGTATGGAATAGTCTTCCAGTAGAAGTGGTAGAGGTTAATACAGTGAAGGAGTTTAAGCATGCGTGGGATAGGTATAAGGCTATCCTAGATATAAGATAAGGCCAGAGACTAATGAAAGTATTACATTACTGAGAGGGTAGTGGATGTATGGAATAGTCTTCCAGTAGAAGTGGTAGAGGTTAATACAGTGAAGGAGTTTAAGCATGCGTGGGATAGGCACAAGGCTATCCTAGATATAAGATAAGGCCAGGGACTAATGAAAGAGTTACTTTACTGAGAGGGTAGAGGATACATGGAATAGTCTTTCAGTAGAAGTGGTAGAGGTTAATACAGTGAAGGAGTTTAAGCATGCGTGGGATAGGTATAAGGCTATCCTAGATATAAGATAAGGCCAGGGACTAATGAAAGTATTACTTTACTGAGAGGGTAGTGGATGCATGGAATAGTCTTCCAGTAGAAGTGGTAGAGGTTAATACAGTGAAGGAGTTTAAGCATGCGTGGGATAGGTATAAGGCTATCCTAGATATAAGATAAGGCCAGAGACTAATGAAAGTATTACATTACTGAGAGGGTAGTGGATGTATGGAATAGTCTTCCAGTAGAAGTGGTAGAGGTTAATACAGTGAAGGAGTTTAAGCATGCGTGGGATAGGCACAAGGCTATCCTAGATATAAGATAAGGCCAGGGACTAATGAAAGAGTTACTTTACTGAGAGGGTAGAGGATACATGGAATAGTCTTTCAGTAGAAGTGGTAGAGGTTAATACAGTGAAGGAGTTTAAGCATGCGTGGGATAGGTATAAGGCTATCCTAGATATAAGATAAGGCCAGGGACTAATGAAAGTATTACTTTACTGAGAGGGTAGTGGATGCATGGAATAGTCTTCCAGTAGAAGTGGTAGAGGTTAATACAGTGAAGGAGTTTAAGCATGCGTGGGATAGGTATAAGGCTATCCTAGATATAAGATAAGGCCAGAGACTAATGAAAGTATTACATTACTGAGAGGGTAGTGGATGTATGGAATAGTCTTCCAGTAGAAGTGGTAGAGGTTAATACAGTGAAGGAGTTTAAGCATGCGTGGGATAGGCACAAGGCTATCCTAGATATAAGATAAGGCCAGGGACTAATGAAAGAGTTACTTTACTGAGAGGGTAGAGGATACATGGAATAGTCTTTCAGTAGAAGTGGTAGAGGTTAATACAGTGAAGGAGTTTAAGCATGCGTGGGATAGGTATAAGGCTATCCTAGATATAAGATAAGGCCAGGGACTAATGAAAGTATTACTTTACTGAGAGGGTAGTGGATGCATGGAATAGTCTTCCAGTAGAAGTGGTAGAGGTTAATACAGTGAAGGAGTTTAAGCATGCGTGGGATAGGCACAAGGCTATCCTAGATATAAGATAAGGCCAGGGACTAATGAAAGTATTACTTTACTGAGAGGGTAGTGGATGTATGGAATAGCCTTCCAGCAGAAGTGGTAGAGGTTAATACAGTGAAGGAGTTTAAGCATGCATGGGATAGGTATAAGGCTATCCTAGATATAAGATAAGGAAGTGGGGACTAATAAAAGTATTTAGAAAATTGGGCCGACTAGATGGAGCGAATGGTTCTTATCTGCCGACACATTCTTTGTTTCTATGATGTCATAAACAGGGGACACCACAGACACGTTCAAAACATTTTTTTTCTTCTTTTTTTTACTCCATGTATTTTCTGTCCTGCTAAGCTTAGATCATGTCTTATTCTTTACATATAACGTATAAATGAAGTTGAGTTGACTAATTCCACCTTTGGCAGCTTTTGGGGGTTAATATATGAGTTTCTGCTTGATCCCACTGTCCTTAATATATCTCAGCAGGTAGTGCACTGGAGGGTAACATACTACATTGCTAATTGGAACTCAAAATATCCCAGCCACGAGAAAGCCTTATTATATCAGTACTGATGAAAAAAAAACACATTCTCTCTAATCCCGAGCATGAAAATGCTATCGGCATGAAAGCGAAATTATAACTGTTAGAGCAGCGGATGTGATGTGAAGGAGGCCAGTAAGACGGCACGTTATAGAAAGCCATTGACCCACATATACAAGATACAAGAGATACGGAATTATTAAAGGACTTTTCCTATTGTGGAGCAGGGAGGATGGAGAGTGGAACTGAGAGTAAAGCATTCACGGGATTTAATAAAAGACGTAAGGGGGGGGGGGGGGGTGGATAAAAGGCATATTTCCAAATGGCCAAGAGAAATTATTTTACTTCTCCGGATAAAGAGACACTTGTCCCGGTCAGAGAATTCCTGGGAATTTAAGGCCAGATTGATCAAGGCGAATTAAGTGCTTTTTTTTTTTTTAAAGTGCTAAATTTGGAGCAAACTGCCATAACCTTCCATTGGTTTCCATGGTTACTACTACTATTTTAGCACCTTTTTCTTGAAATACCACCTATATTGTCTTGATAAATACAGCCCTTAATTGTTAAAAAGTACAGTTGAAACTTTCATGCTATTTTTTTTCCAGTTTGGCCACATTGGTCTGAGATCTGCAACTGGACTTAGGAATTTAATCAAAATGCACAACAGCTGCCTATGGCCTACGTCTCCCATAATCCTCTGTCAGCTAAATGGCTGGCGGGGGAGCGTGGAAATGCAGTCCTCTAGCCGAAGGGTCACAGTTTATCCTAGGGCGCCAGCTGTGTGGGGGTGTCTGCTGCTGCTGCCTGAGGACCAGGATACATGTATCCCGGCGTCAGGCAGCCACCATTTTTTTTGTTTAATTTTAAATGCGCATGTAGCGCTGAAAAAAGCAGGGGGGGGGGCGGCAGACTGGTGCCGAGGTGGAGGTGCCAGCCCGCCCCCATGCAAGGAAGCGAGCAGCATCAGCTCAGTCCGGGAGAAAGAGTGAGACACCGGACATGGGGAGGAGGGAGAGAGAAAGAGGGACACCAGACATGGGGTGGAGGGAGAGAGAAAGAGAGACACCAGACATGGGGTGGAGGGAGGGAGAACGAGAGAGACACCGGATGTGGGGTGGGGAGAGAGAGAGACCAGATGTGGGGTGGGGAGAGAGAGAGACCAGATGTGGGGTGGGGAGAGAGAGAGAGCAGATGTGGGGTGGGGAGAGAGAGAGACCAGATGTGGGGTGGAGGGAGAGAGAAAGAAAGAAAGACACCAGACATGGGGTGGAGGGAGGGAGAACGAGAGAGACACCGGATGTGGGGTGGGGAGAGAGAGAGACCAGATGTGGGGTGGGGAGAGAGAGAGACCAGATGTGGGGTGGGGAGAGAGAGAGACCAGATGTGGGGTGGGGAGAGAGAGAGACCAGATGTGGGGTGGGGGTGGAGAGACAGAGAAAGAGACCAGACATGGGATGGGAAGAGATACATGGGGAGAGGAATAGACAAACATGAGGGAAAGAAACAAAAGAGGGGAGGATAATTGGGGAGAGGAGAAATACAACAGACAGATGAATGGCATGTGGGAGAGCGAGACAGACACTGATGGCATGGGGGAGAGCGAGACAGACACTGATGGCATGGGGGACAGCGAGACAGACACTGATGGCATGGGGGAGAGCGAGACAGACATTAATGGCATGGGGGAGAGTGAGACAGACACTGATGGCATGGGGAGAGCGAGACAGACACTGATGGCATGGGGGAGAGCGAGACAGACACTGATGGCATGGGGAGAGCGAGACAGACACTGATGGCATGGGGGAGAGCGAGACAGACACTGATGGCATGGGGGAGAGTGAGACAGACACTGATGGCATGGGGGAGAGCGAGACAGACACTGATGGCATGGGGGAGAGCGAGACAGACACTGATGGCATGGGGGAGAGTGAGACAGACACTGATGGCATGGGGGAGAGCGAGACAGACACTGATGGCATGGGGGAGAGCGAGACAGACACTGATGGCATGGGGCACAGCAAGACAGATACTGATGGCATGGGGGAGAGCGAGACAGACACTGATGGCATGGGGGAGAGCGAGACAGACACTGATGACATGTGGGAGAGCGAGACAGACACTGATGGCATGGGGGAGAGCGAGACAGACACTGATGGCATGGGGGAGAGCAAGACAGACACTGATGGCATGGGGGAGAACGAGACAGACATTGATGGCATGGGGGAGAGTGAGACAGACACTGATGGCATGGGGGAGAGCGAGACAGACACTGATGGCATGGGGGACAGCGAGACAGACACTGATGGCATGGGGGAGAGCGAGACAGACATTAATGGCATGGGGGAGAGTGAGACAGACACTGATGGCATGGGGAGAGCGAGACAGACACTGATGGCATGGGGGAGAGCGAGACAGACACTGATGGCATGGGGAGAGCGAGACAGACACTGATGGCATGGGGGAGAGCGAGACAGACACTGATGGCATGGGGGAGAGTGAGACAGACACTGATGGCATGGGGGAGAGCGAGACAGACACTGATGGCATGGGGGAGAGCGAGACAGACACTGATGGCATGGGGGAGAGTGAGACAGACACTGATGGCATGGGGGAGAGCGAGACAGACACTGATGGCATGGGGGAGAGCGAGACAGACACTGATGGCATGGGGGAGAGCGAGACAGACACTGATGACATGTGGGAGAGCGAGACAGACACTGATGGCATGGGGGAGAGCGAGACAGACACTGATGGCATGGGGGAGAGCAAGACAGACACTGATGGCATGGGGGAGAACGAGACAGAAACGAGACAAAAACTAAACTTTACCCCAAGTTAGAACAGGTTAGAAAAACTACAAAAGGGTATGGCATATGGCATGGGGGAGAGTGAGACAGACACTGATGGCATGGGGGAGAGCGAGACAGACACTGATGGCATGGGGGAGAGCGAGACAGACACTGATGGCATGGGGCACAGCAAGACAGACACTGATGGCATGGGGGAGAGTGAGACAGACACTGATGGCATGGGGGAGAACGAGACAGACATTGATGGCATGGGGGAGAGTGAGACAGACACTGATGGCATGGGGGAGAGCGAGACAGACACTGATGGCATGGGGGAGAGCGAGACAGACACTGATGGCATGGGGGAGAGCGAGACAGACACTGATGGCATGGGGGAGAGCGAGACAGACACTGATGGCATGGGGGAGAGCAAGACAGACATTGATGGCATGGGGGAGAGCGAGACAGACATTGATGGCATGGGGGAGAGCAAGACAGACACTGATTGCATGGGAGAGAGCGAGACTGACACTGATGGCATGGAGGAGAGCGAGACAGACACTGATGGTATGGGATAGAGCGAGACAGACACTGATGGCATGGGGCACTGCAAGACAGACACTGATGGCATGGGGGAGAGTGAGACAGACACTGATGGCATGGGGGAGAACGAGACAGACATTGATGGCATGGGGGAGAGCGAGACAGACACTGATGGCATGGGGGAGAGCGAGACAGACACTGATGGCATGGGGGAGAGCGAGACAGACACTGATGGCATGGGGGAGAGCGAGACAGACACTGATGGCATGGGGGAGAGCGAGACAGACACTGATGGCATGGGGGAGAGCAAGACAGACATTGATGGCATGGGGGAGAGCGAGACAGACATTGATGGCATGGGGGAGAGCAAGACAGACACTGATTGCATGGGAGAGAGCGAGACTGACACTGATGGCATGGGGGAGAGCGAGACAGACACTGATGGTATGGGAGAGAGCGAGACTGACACTGATGGCATGGGGGAGAGCGAGACAGACACTGATGGCATGGGAGAGAGCGAGACTGACACTGATGGCATGCGGGAGAACGAGACAGACATTGATGGCATGGGGGAGAGTGAGACAGACACTGATGGCATGGGGGAGAGCAAGACAGACACTGTTGGCATGGGGGAGAGCGAGACAGACACTGATGGCATGGGGAGAGCGAGACAGACAATGATGGCATGGGGAGAGCGAGACAGACAGGAATGGGGTAGCGGGAGAGCGAGACAGACATTGAATGTGTGACTGTGTGTGAATGTTTGGCTGCATGTGACATTGCATGTGTTACTGTGTGTGTACATGTGGCTGCATCTGACATTTCATGTGTGTTATCATGTGCCTGCACTGGAAGTGTTACTGTGTGTATAAATGCCTGGGAACAGCAAGGGGCGACAAAATATGTGTTCGCCTAGGGCGGCAAAAAGTCTTGCAGCGGCCCTGATAAAACCCCAAAGGTTTGCTGAACAGGACAATCTGCCATAATTGCCAATGTCCTGGGATCAGTGTAGGGGGCACAGCCACAAATAGGCATGACCCCAACATGCTTCCCCAGCACAGGTACAAGCGTGATACACGTCTAGTGGCAGTATAACTAAAAAAAACTCTCCGTAGTGTGTACATAGAGTCTTCACAAATACAGAAGCTGTAAGGGAACTAGCCTACACCCCAGCAAATAGTTTTACCCAGAGTATGTGTCATAAAAACAATTGACTCTATAGAGCAGTTATCACCTACCTTCAGTGATATGCCTGTATTACAGCATTGACCTATGATTACCAGGCAAAGATGTACAGTTTGAAGAACATTGACTTGCTTCGGGCTTTCTCAAAGGGTTAACATAGCTAATTACCCAGTAACCAATGTGCAGACATTTCTAGAAATCGTTTTGCTGCATTGCACCTAAGACAAGGATACAAACAATTGTCCATTTTGTAACAGCTTATTTGGGAATCTCCGAAATAATTTATAACACTTCATAAACCAATGCTACAGTTTTCAGTTTCATGAATGTTTCGGGGGAGGCGGGGGGGGGGGGAGGGGCTACAAAGTAGAAAAAAATGTATTATTAACAGTATTTAGCATGGCATGAATAAGCGGCCATTTTGATCTCTGTAATGTTGATAGAACATTTGTCTTGAATCAAGTCATGCTCAACGGTCAACTCTACTGGTGTTAACATTACATATACTTTTTATTTGTGTTTTTCACCTTATCCCTGAAGACTCCAAACAGAATGGGGATGCCGCCAATGCTGCGCTGGCCAATGAGGATTGCCCTACTATAGACCAGGCTCTGTCACCGGAAGAAAAGTCTCCTGTCACTCCTGGTGCAAGAGAGAGATACAACCGTGACCGAGCATGCTTCCTGTTGTCGACGGGAGATTTTGCACATTCCCCAGATGGCAACATTCGCAAAGGTATTCGCCTCTGATGCATTTGATCCACCTTCACCGCTCACTTCCATTTAGGCAGAAATCTGAACAAATGTGAAGCTTGAACAATAAGCCCCCTTCTCCCCACCCAAAGAACTGAAACTTCTTTTTTGTACAGACCAAAAGCTTTGGTCTTGCTTCTGCCACTTAGATACTACTGGTCCTCTCCACTTAAACCCCCTCCCTCTACTGAAACCCCCTCCCTCTACTGAAACATCCACTCTGGTCACTGCTTGGGATATATAGATGATGTGTGTTAAACATTGCCGCAGAAAGCTGCATCCAGCCTCAAAAAACCAGCCTTCTCTATGTAAAAAGTACATTTTGATCAATATCCAAACTAAAATAAATGTTTAGGCCGCACACTTGCCTATTAAAATTAAGCCAAGCAGGTCACGTGGTGCATACAGGGGTCTTAAAAAGGAAAATATGGGCACCTGAAGTTAGAGAAAAGTGAACAGTGAAAAAGTGAAAGAAACAGCCCAGAATGTTTTTGCTTAATTTAAATGCACTAAAAATTTGCCCCCCTTCGCCTGGGAAGATGCTCTTGCATTTTCTGAGACTTGTTATAATGGGCCAGAGTTGTTGTTTTTTTTAATGTTAATTCTAATTAGATGCTGGGGATGTCAATTTGAAAAATTAGCTACTAAAAGTTTGGGTTGTATATATTAACTGGTACACACTGGTGTGATGCTCTTCTGGGTTTGTAGCTTTTATGGAGAGATCAAAATTAATCTATTCCTAGTATTTTATTGCAATATGTGTACTTATATTACATTCCCAACAGATTTTGCTACTTGTGTCAAAAAACAGCTCAGTTTGCTCTAGATGCATGAGTCATCAATCTCATCTATTTGCCATTCCCTAAAATTGTTATCGAAAGCCATATGTTGGTTGTAGCCAATCAATCTCTGGCTGTTGAGACTTAAACTATAGATTAGGAGTATAACGACTTAAAATCCTTTATTCAGTATTACGGGGACTTGACAACTGAGTTGTAAGATTTAGGCCAAAATAGGGAAGTTGGGAAAATAATCCAAGTTGGCCACTTTGGTCTACAATCGAGAATAAACCCCCCATGCGTTTGATTAACTGAGACCATACTGGTCCATGCAGTAGTAGGAAGAGTAACCAAAAAAACCCAGAGACGTTTCCCAATTCAACTATGAAGGATTTACCATTCTATATGATCAGAGAAGAATATAACATTTCTAAAAATTTATCAAAGGAGAGGATATTAAAAAAAAGACTTAAATGGGGCAGCTATGATTTGGGTGTAGTCTTTTCATCTTAAATTAAATCATGTTAATATGTATCCCCCCTCAAAAGTAGGAATAGTTTTAAAATGAACAAAAGCAATAAGTCAGATCCAGCCACAATCTTATATTTAATATGGAGAAGCACCCAGCCTGCATTTATACCTACAGAATTCTATAAGAACTATGTAAATATATACACATACTATTGCGCTTCTGGTGTTTGGCTGTTATGCATCAAATGTTATGCATTTCGTGTGCCCCTCTTTTATACACCTCCTTCAATACATCATACCCCTGTGAAGAAGTTCACTAGGAAAGTGCAGTACGACACAAGTAGAACGCGTTGGGTCTGAAGAGAGAGATTGTAAAGGGGAGGGCGTTGAGCTGGGTGAGACAAAGATTAAGTACTTTTGTAGATTAATGAGAATTTCAAATAAAACAACACAGCAATACCTCATTTCTAGAACATGATAGTAAGAAACGGGGGGGGGGGGGGGGAATTCAGCAGTTTATCATTTACATAAAGCAATCAATTTAATGACACGATAATTAATTAGGTTATAATTGGCCTTGGAACATTATCAATATGGATAATAGATGTTCTTTAATGGTGTACATCAGTATATTCCAGTACAGTGATTTACCATATAAGCGCATATACAATGCATTGTCCTGAGTTCAGATTCTCCCTACAAATTAGTTTGCTTTGTTTTTTTGTTTTTGTTTTTTTTATATATCATTATTAATAGTTGCAGTACCATTATTATTGAACAGTTTGATGATGGAATAAGCACCGGTATTGTTTTTAAAACAATTTTTTTTTTTTTTTAAACCCGGTAAGCTTACAATTGTAACTTTTCTAAAGCATTATAGATCTTCATGGGCTAGAGGGAGGCAGTCTTTGCTGTACTACCTTTACTATGCCACATCAACTGTGCACTTTGCAAGTGGCATCATCAAAGGGATTGAAAAAGGCACAGGCCAAACAATAGGACTTCAAATAAAAAAGATAATGGCGGATATTTACAAATTACAGTTTCTAAAAGTGGGGCAGACAGCATATAAAACCACGGAATATTCTATGAGTGGGGCAGACAGCATATAAAACAAGATAATATTCAAAAAGTGGGGCAGACAGCATAGAAAACGACAGAATGTTCTAAAAGTAGGGCAGACAGCATAGAAAACAATGGAATGTTCTGGAAGTGGGCCAGACAGCATAGAAAACGACGGAATGTTCTATGAGTGGGGCAGACAGCATATAAAATGACAGGATATTCTAAAAGTTGGGCAGTCAACATAGAAAACGATGGAATGTTCTAAAAGGGGGGCAGACAGCATAGAAAACGATGGACTGTTCTAAAAGTGGGGCAGTCAACCTAGAAAACGACAGAATGTTCTAAAACTGGGGCAGTCAACATAGAAAACGATGGAATGTTCTAAAAGGGGGGCAGTCAACATAGAAAACGATGGAATGTTCTAAAACTGGGGCAGTCAACATAGAAAATGATGGAATGTTCTAAAAGTGGGGCAGCCAACATAGAAAACGATGGAATGTTCTAAAAGTGGGGCAGACAGTATAGAAAACAAAGGAATGTTCTAAAAGTGGGGCAGTCAACATAGAAAACAACAGAAAGTGGGACAGTCAAAGACCTTCCATGCCGATGTCATGATTCAGATCTTAGAATACCCTATAGAAACCTGACAACATTAAACATGATAGATAAAGTCTTTAAGATCTAGATTGTATTGATTGTCAAACCTGATGTGAATTATATAGCACAACACTGAAACACAGCTCTAGTTACCAACATCTGCTGTAGAAATTCAATATTATCTGCATTACCCCGTGCAGAGTATACATTACATAGTCTACCAAGCGGCAGTGAGTTCAAAATCTATTCCACCTGCTCAAAGGCATCACTAGGCGTGTCTAAAATCATTAGACACAGGCCAGATCCATGAAGGTGTCAAATGTTTGTAGTTTGTAATAAGTCCACTGCAGCAATCCAGGACTTGTAAAAAGATGATTACTTAGTAAGAATTTATAAATGTATGAATTCTTACAAATAAATCATCTTTCCCACTGCTAACACAGTAACTACTCTTTTTAACGAATTAACAAGTGCTACATACAAAAAATGATATAATCTGTTTTCTTTTCTTTTTTTTTTTTTTCAATTTATCCTGAGTCCCTTAATATGCCCTTCCCACGGTGAAACTCTGAGTAACCCTAAAAAAATCCTGATAGTAAATATTGTAGCGAGTTGGTAATAGTTACTGAGAGGAATGTAATCTTCTGTATCTTGCAGGTTTCTTTCAAATAGACAGAATTTAGGTCTTTTACACAGGATGAGACACAGACTGGGAGTGTGGGGGCTGAGCATCTTTATAAAACCCATCTACATTAAAAACATTTCTTTTTTTTTTTTTCTTTTCTTTTTCTGTTTTTTTTTTCTTTTTTTGTTTATTTTCATTTCCCATCCATGTTTCATTTTCATTGCCTGCGCCCTTCGCTCTTCAGCTGTCAACGCCTGTACTCCATCATCTCGACACGGAGACTGGTACAAACAAGACATTGACCTCCTGCATGACTTAAATGCCAATGCTGCCTCTTGGATCAAGCAATAGGATGCATGGAGCCTTAGGGGTGAGTAGCATGAAAGGGGGATTCCCTTTTCTCACCCTCATTTCTAAACCGTGCTCTTTTATGTTTTATTTCTGCAATGCACCCAACAATCCTGTTCATAAAGCCAAGATCCATATGTATTATATTTATTTATTTTTGTTTCAGTTTGTTTGTTTTTTTATGGCTGGACATTGCAAAAGCTTCATTAAAGGACAAGTCTTGGCAAAAAAAAAAAAAAAATGAATCTCTGTTTGAAAGACTGCATTAAGAGTAGACATTTTAAACGGAAATGCTTTAATGTAAGAATACAAATAAATTCCCGAATTGAAGCCCTCTCTGCTCCATGTGGATTAGAATCTATGGCGCTGGTGCCACCTACGGCAGCCTTTGAGATGGAGTGCATGGCCACTCACCATCATCGTGCATGGAGGTAAGTGGAGAACACAGAGGGAGATGGGGCAACAAAAGGAAAGGGGACAGTAACAGAGAGAAGGGGGAAACTAAAATGAGCAGTGTGCGCTGTAGAAATGGGAGAGGGAAGCATAATCTCAGGGAAAAAAATGGCACTTTAACTTGGCATCCTGCCAAAACAATGGCCACTCGGGCTTAAAAACATTTGCCATCACCAGTACAGATCTACCAGGGTGGCGGACATGTTGTTTGGATTCTTGGCTCAGACGGAAGATCTGACCCAACACGATAGGTCTATTCAGGGGGGTACTGAATAGGCGAATTTATTCTGGAATTCTTTCATTAATGCATTTCTACTTCTGCCTACACGGATGCGATCTTTCTGTGCTACGGAGCTTCATTTTAATGCCGACGCTTGCCCTTTAAGACTCGTAAGAAGCTTCACCAGCCGAGTCTGGAATCTAATGCCATTAAACTCATCACCCATCTACTAAATTATGGTTATCTAATGATCTGATGTTCAAAAGTCACTTGTCAAAATGCATGTGTGGAATGCCGAAATATATATGAAAAAAAAAAAAAACCATTGTATCAAGCAAGCCTTCGGATACAATATAACCTGGTTCAGATCATTCTTTAATAACCTTGGTTCCCAACCAGTTACAGTAGCGCTTTGACGCAATACTGTAACATACGAATCCATCTGTTTTTACCATACAGTAGTCAACACAATCACCATTTGATGACCTCCGAGCAAATAGAATTTGACCTTCATCTACGTACAGGAGTCAATTGCGTATAAAAAGCATTAACACAACATGACTGTGAATGAGTCGGCAATAAAGTCACTGAAATGCTTGTTTTTTCTGGATTGATTTAAGAATTTAGTGACATGACCAAGGGAGTAGCACCCGCTTTGATAGGCCATGTCAGCTAGCCTTCTCGACAGATAAAGGCATAGGCTTGTCTACTGGCGCAAAATTCTAATAGTGGAACAATTTGCAGGAAGATTCCACTGTGGAGATTGATCTGGGGGGGGGGGGGGGGCTGTTAATGTTGCGTCACAAGATTTTTTTAGCACATCCGTAACAAATAACTATATAGTTATGCCCATTATTTTCAGTACTGTAGTCTTACAATCAGTGTAAAAAAAAAAAAAGGGGGGGGGGGACATTGGAGCTAGCTTTAGACCCTTTATGTCTGGACAAAGCTCAGTGGAACTATTTTGAGATGCCAGTGAGTTTATATTTATGTGCACTTTATGTAATTATCTTTTGATTTGGTAGCCCCTCTAGAGTTTTTTTTTTTGTGATTGGCTCTGAGAAACCAACATACAGGTGTTAAGATTTTTCCCCTTTTTATTCTTGGCTTTCTCAAAGTTCAAGTGTAGTTGTAGTAGAAAGAAAAGACAACTTGCACATGTTACTGTTACTTTAAATAAAAGCCATTTATAAAAAGAGTGCTGGACTCTTGCACCATACTTAAACCCCAATGCCATTCTTCCCTATAGGAAATAAGATAAACGTAGCATTAAGACATACAGCATTTCAAGGTCTCCTGTTTGGAAATAGTGTGGCATCTTTTCAGGGATCCATATCATGTCTAGCAGGTAAGTCCTTCACAAAAGATGTCTTTAGTTGAAATGAGGGGCTGTGAGATTTCATAACAGAGGGCACATCATGATTTTTTTAGTGGGTAGAAAAGCTAAAGGAATGTTCTTCACCTATATTCTAAAGGGGTTCTGTAAATTTGAAGAACCTTAGCCACTTAAAGAGAGATAGCATTTTTAATCTGCCAATGAAGTTGTTCTCTGGATGAGATACCATACCTCCCAAGAGCTCCTATTTAAGAGGGACAGTCCCTATTTTGCACCCAAAACAATCCGTCTCTCTTCCCTCCTCTATTTTCCCTCTTTCCTCCTTTATTTCCCCTCTTACTTCCTCTATTATCCCTCTTTCCTCCTCTATGTCCCTCCTTCCTCATCTATTGTCTCTCTCACCTCCTCTATAATCCCTCTTTCTTCCTCTATTGTCCCTCTTACCTCCTCTATTGTCCCTCTTTCCTCCTCTATGTCCCTCCTTCCTCATCTATTGTCTCTCTCACCTCCTCTATGTCCCTCTTTCCTCATCTATTGTCTGTCTCACCTCCTCTATAATCCCTCTTTCCTCCTCTATAATCCCTCTTTCCTCCTCTATTGTCCCCTTTCCTCCTCTATTGTCCATCTTTCCTCCTCTATTGTACGACTTTCCTCCTCTATTGTCCCTCTTTTCTCGGCGCTCCAAATTTCTGGTTTGGTAACTGTATCACAGAGCTACAGAGCAATAAAACTCACGAAAAAGTGAGTTTTAAACGTGAGCAAAATGTGTTTTTATATTCATTTGTGTAAGTAAAATACTTCATTCTTAATCTAAAGGAGTTATCCAATGACATAATCAATGATCAATTGGCCATAAAGTCCACGGCCCCAGTAATGCCCCACCCACAGTCTCACAACCACCCCAGACTTGATTTGACATGTTGGGAGATATGCAATACTATTGTCATTAGCCAATTTGTTAGTGTCATTGTCTAATTGCGAAACTGTATAATTCTAAAAAGTAATAAAACCTATCAATTACATTTGCAGAAATTCAGCACATCTTGCTCTACATCTCCCATAGTACTAAGCGATTGGCAGGGGAGTTGGAGGGCTGAATTTTTACACTCCTATCTTAAGCTGATGTGCACCTCCAAATAGTATAAGATGTGGAGTTGTACCATTAACTATCAAAAAAAGTATCACACGATAAATCAAAGTTACATCGACAATTGAGTATAAAGTTCCATGGCACCTGTACTTTTATCTAGAAGATCCCCTCACCGTTTCTAAGTACCTAGTAATGGTTTGTTATCTTACTGTCAGTATTGACGGTATCTCTTGTAACATTTTTCCCACCAGATTTTTATTATTTATCTAGCACTGCCTCCAATAAGATTTAATGACAACAAATACACAAGGCCCAGCACTCCACATTTGTAAGCAATATTGAAAACGGTTTATTGTTTGTAACTAAATTCCTAGTTTGTGACCCCCTAGCACAGGATCTTCAGAAGGGAATAATACATTTATTTAAAGAGAGCCAACAATTCACATAGCGCTTGTTACAGGGCATTGAAGGGAAACGACATACTACATTAGACAAACAGAGACAGACAACAATAAAGATGACATCAAAATACAGAAAAGTGTAATTTGTTGTATCAGATGTATTCAGCGTTACTTTTTTTTTTTTCAAGAGCAGAGAAAGGTACCCAGAAACTTCTTTATGAATTAATTAATAATACAAAATGGCTAGCTATTTTGGAAAATGATTTGAATATCTGATTACTAACTTTGGAAGCAAAGCTAATGAGAACAAAGAATGAATGTTTTAAAGATTCGAATCAAACCATTGGCAATAAAAATCAATTTAATTCAGTCATTCACACCACCTATTTGTGTGTAAACTGTGTTTGGCAGAGATTCTACCCCCTCACACTGAAAAGTGTCGAAATTTACATAAAAAGGCGCATTCTCTCATATCTAACAGCGATTGCGTCTTTTTTCCATTTTCCGACGTTTTACGGGGCAGGAAGTTTTTATACATATCCCCCTCTTTGTCATATATATTGTTATATTCCCTTCAGGCCAGAATAATCCTGGGAAAGAAAACAAAGAAGTAATGGGACATTTGTTTCCTGAATCACAAAGTGATACAATGGCAAAAATCTTAGACAAATATATTAATTTAGAGATAAATACAATTACGGGGCTCCACTTTAAATAAATGTTACACACCAGGAACAATTAAGCCTATTTCTATGACCTTGCATAAAAGTGAAAACACATGCAGAAAAAAAAAACTAGGGGTAACACACATAACGTGTTTCTCGTTCAACAACGCTTATTCATAAAAACATCACTTTTGCGGATTCCGGAACGCCAAATTTAAGGTTAGGAATAAATAATGACAACAGTAAAAAAAAAAAAAAATAATTGGGGATTTTGTGTTTAACATTTTTCAACAATTTAAATAGCTTGTTTATTCATTGGCTGATATTATTGCATTGATAAAAACGTTTTGTTTTTTTTAAAGCTATAATTTGACCTCCATTTGCTATGAAGGAATTTCTGTAGGTGTTTTATTTAAAACAATAAATAAATAAATAAAATGTGCCAAAAACATTTTGGTTATATTTTTCGCAGTACATTTAAAAAAAAATATACATATATTATCTTATTTTTAATTACTCCATTATGATATATTTCTTTATAAAATTATTCCAAGTAGGTAACTTTGTTATTTTTTTTAAATTAAATGCCTTTAATCAAAAACTCTTTATTATACTAGCCAAGGAATCAAAAACTTATTAAAAATGGAAATTAGACTTAATTATGAAATTTAATCACAGAACAAGTTTTTTTTTTTTTTTTAATCACATTAATTAAAAACATTAATCATGTATGGTAGTAGAGGGGAATGTTCATTACCTCTTGTTTACACAATACCACCCCCACACCCCCCAAAGAATGACACCAGGCATTGTATGGAGTTTATATAGGCCACAGCATTTATTTATACACAAAACCTTAACTGTATTAAGCCCAAATGACCTCCATTTATTCTTATACCTTTCATTATCATATAACTTGAAAACATATCCAAATATATTAATACAGTTTAACAACGTATCCCTGGTCCTTGCCAATCTTATACAGAACCATCCCATCAAAGTCTAACCTTTTAAACTAAAAACCCTAGGTTGATTCCCTTTCCCTGGTCCATACTATCTCGGCACCTTCCTTCAAACCTGATGCTGACCTCCAGCCAGCTGTTAGCTCGGTGGGCAGGCCCGCTAGTAGAGACTTACATCGTACTGGACAGAGGTTAGGGGAGGGGCTAACCCTGACCATCCATATTAACTAGGCAATTCTTCCTCCTTAATTACTTGATTGGCAAGGAGTTAACCCCCGCCTGCTGTGACAAAGAAATGCATATGTACCGAAACATAAGTGCAGAGCATAATACATTCACAAAGGCGCGGAAGGTGGGATATTCTGTGCTGTGTCCATTATTCTATAAAATGGCTGTCAGTAGGGGGAGGAGCTGGCCCTATATACTGATTGTATCCCCAGCCACTCCCACACCACATCCCATCCCATCATCCCATTACATGCCCCATTACCTCCATTGCATGCTTCCATTACCCCATTATATGCCTCCATCACCCCATTACATGCCCCATCACCTCCATTATATGTCTCCATTACCCCCATTACATACCTCCATCACCCCCAGCACATGCCCCATCACCCCCTTTGCATGCCTCCATTACCCCATTATATGCCTCCATCACCCCATTACATGCCCCATCACCTCCATTATATGTCTCCATTACCCCATTACATACCTCCATCACCCTATTATATGCCCCATCACCCCCATTGCATGCCTCCATTACCCCATTATATGCCTCCATCACCCCATTACATGCCCCATCAGCCCCAATTATATGTCTCCACTACCCCCATTATATGCCCCATCACCCCCATTATATGCCTCCATTATATGCCTCCATCACCCCATTACATGCCCCATCACCCCCAATTATATGTCTCCATTACCCCATTATATGCCTCCATTACCCCATTATATGCCTCCATTACCCCCATTACATGCCCCCTCACTCCAGGACTTACCCTGATCCCTGGTGGCTAGTGGCAGGCTCCACCCAGTGAGTGTCGATAGGTCACGTGACCTGTCATCACTTCGACGATCAGGCTGCCCATGCGTTTTTTTCACTGCAGTGTTGAGGGCACGCCGCCGCCCCTAGAACTTTGCCGCCCTAGTCATCCGCCTAGGATGCCTGGCGGTAAATACTGCACTGCTCACACCCCTCACACATACATGGACCCCTGTCCGCCTAGGCTATGCCTGTCCGCCCTGGAACATATATTTTGTTTTTATTTTTTGCTATTACTCATAAATATATCGTCAGCATTAGCTTTACATTTTCAAAAAGAAAATGAGGAATCACGTTTTCTGAGTTTATATGCAGAGAGTCACTAGAAAATAGTTGTTTTTGGTCCCATTAAATAGTATTAAATTGTATATACGGTATACATTTTAAAATATGTTTCATAATTGAACAATTCGTTTGGTTTTTGGGATTCAGAGGACACAGTTCCGTTTCATTGTTCTAAGTGGCCTCAGGGATCATCTAATAAGCCATGATATGGAGTCATCGTTATATATATCCTCTAGCATCACCTAGCCTCCTCTCTGATTAGAATCCACACAGAGAAAATCTCAATTGTTAGATAAGAATATCCCTGAGTAACAAAATATTTTACTATCATTACATTTTTTTTTTACATTTTAATTAGATACATTTTTGATCTGCAATTGCATTTCCTGATCTCTCTTACTGTCGCTGTTCTGACAATATGTCCAGGAAAGCAATTCTTGCCATCAGGTGAAAGGCGTGAGCTCGAGATCACTCAAATCACAGATTTGAAAGCTAGGCGAAAGTGCCGTATGAGACAACTACACTTTCCACAATGCCTACCACTGCCAAGGGTATAACATGTGAGTGATTAGGCTGGGGGGGGGGGGGTTAGGGTTCCAGTGCGGGGGCAGATAAGGGTTAGAGTAAGGGTTGGGTTGAAAAAGAGATTCGAGTAAACCCTTCCCATCACTGTAACCCGAACCCCCCTGGTCCGCTCATATTTCTTATTGGTGGAGGCATCATTGGCTCTGCTCAGTCGATGATAAGAACTGCATTCCCAGACATATTGTCAGAACACCATGATAAGACTGATAAGACATTGTCGTTCTTTTACTTCCTGTATCATGGAGAACTTCCTGCCGTCCCCACTTTGAAGTTATTGTGATAAATGTGATTTTCTGGCCCGTAGTAAGATCTGAAACAAGTGCCACAGTACATGGCATACAAGACCAGACACAGGCTTCACTCCAGTAAGGGACCTGGCCACTGATGGGTCCATTAGTTGCCAACAGTTATGAGTTTTCCCGGAACAGTCCTGGTTTTTTTAACTGTGTTTCACGCAGAGTCTAAAGAAGGAGTATTGAGCTTCAGCCACCCAGTACCTATACTGGGTAGCCGGAGCTTAGTGCTGAGGGGTCATTCAGCGTCTGTTGACGTAATGAGGCGTTGCTTGACTCTATCCCGTTTAGACTCCATCTTTTTTGTCCCAGGTGCCTGAGATCAAAAAAGTATCCTTACTGCAGGGCTGTATGGATTACAAAGCAGAAGGCGTAGACACTTCCCAGTATTTTTTGGTTTAACTGATCAGATATCGTAATTTCCCCCCAAAAATTAGGAAATACTTGGTTATGCATGAAGATTCATTTTGGGTTCTAAAATTGGTCCAGTCTCCATGGAAACCAATGGAATCCCCCTGCTGATTACATCACTTTTAGAACCTTGACCCAGAAATTATCTTTAGAATATAATCCCCACATAGATACCACCCCGGGCTGTAGAAAGTAGTGGAAATATACAGGGCATTGTATATACTTTACTTAAACCAGAAGAGATAAGTACTAGTACTAACCTCCTAACCACAATATATGTCTTGTTGTTGTTGTTTGTTTGGGGTTTTAATTTGGAATAAATGTGTATATTAATATATATATATAAAATGCGTAGGGGGGTATCACTATATAAGTGTGGTAGATAGAGCCGATTCAATCTAATATTGAAGTGTCCCAACCTTGGAAACAAAGCTCCTGCCATCCGATGCATTGGGGTGCAGGGGTTGAATAAAATAATAATAGTTGTAGTCCAGACCTAGCCAGAGGGCTGCGGAGGAACACCAAGAGACTGGGCCATGTCTTTCATAAGCGCTATCAATATGCAATGTGTGTATGTTTTTGAACAGGCTTTGAAGCCTTTTCCTATGTCCTGGGGAAATTATTTCCCCCAGTATTGCAGACAAGGCTAATTTAGCAACAAATTTAATGATGAACCCATTAAAGTAGACTATTGGGTGGAATAACACTTTGACAGCATTACATGACATTTACTGATTCTTTAAGTCACCCCCCCCCCCCCCCCCCCACCAAATTAAAAAAGGACCCTAATTGGGAGAAACAGCCTTATCCTGGGCTTGCTTGGTGCATTATTTTTTGACACACGATTCATGCAACCCTTTGATAGCCAAAAGGAAGTGTAAGGTACTGTGACACCATGCGTTACACACCCCTCTGGAACTCAAAGCGTTAAGAGCTTGTCGCTGACCACAGCGTATATATATATATATATATTTCCTCCCTGCGGCTTGTGTATTTTGTTTTTTTATTTTTATTTTTCCAAGGGCTTTAAGATGGCATTAGGCACTGCACTGGTGTGATTACCATCAAATGTAAGTAGTAGATTTGTCTGCTCACAAATGTAACCAATAAACCGATAAAAAAAAAAAATGGACGCCATAAGAATTAAATTTGGATTATTACAAAGGTGAAAATTCCGGGCTGCTTTCTAAAGCCCTTTAGCTGCAAAACTGGAGAAATGCCAGGCAAAATCCTCAAAATGAAAAAAAAAAAAATAATAATAAAAAATCGAAAATCTCATAATATTAATTATGTCATAATTTATCTTTGATCTATGTTATGGAGCTGGATTGTCACTGGTATTGCAGCATTAGCTTGTACCTCCCCCCCAAAAAAAATCCTCATGGCCGTGAAGCAACAGATTCTCAGAAAGGAGGGAGTCTTGCTTATGAGACTAGCCGAAGACATCTTTGCATGGGTTTTTGTCGTTGTAAATTTGACTTGGCTCTTCAGAGACATAACAGCTGGAAAGATCTGTCACCCGAACCAAAAAAGGGGATTGTGTTTCGGTGAAGTTCTCAATTATATCCTTTTGAATACGAATGCACCATCTGGAAACAAATATATATATTCAAAGTCAAAATGTGGATACTTTTATAACATTCCATTAGTTTCCTTGGCAACTGCTCCACTGTTTCAACTTGACCGTTTTGATTTATTTAATTAATATCAATGGCCAACGTATTGATTGTAGAATGAAGTTAGTCTAAAAATCAGCTGTGTTTTCAGTGTGGGGGTGGCCATCTTGGAATCCCGTCACCATTTTCAAATCCTGGGTTTTAGGTTTCCCCAGAATTCAATGGGGTCGCAGAAAAAAAGTGTAATTTTCTAGAATGGCGAGGGTGCCGCCATCCACCCTGCCACCCTGCCACCCTGCCAAAAATGACATTAAATGCTGTTTTTTATTCAAATCCTTTTACTTAATTCAAAACCTACATGACAATAGTTCACAATAATAAACATCCAAGTAAAACCACTTTTTAAAAAATAGTCTTATCGTTCTTAGAGCAGTTGCGACAGTCCTTTTAAATAACTGTACCCATGTATTTTTAATTTAATAACTATTTATTTTTATAGTCCTTTTTTTTTCTCGAGAGGGCTTAGAGAGCTTTAGCACACACTCTCAGATATCACTGACTTAACTGCTGATTTTATCGACAGCTGATATTATTACTCTACTTTATGGTACTCATTTTATTGATGGACAGTTGCACATCAGATCACTTGGACGTCAGCGTTTGCAAAGTGCAGTTAACGCCTTAACGGCTACCACGGTAATCTTGTTCTTCAGGACTCTAAAACGAATGGTTTAGTTCCATAGAGTTACTGATGGCATTCCATTGTGGTATGGGATCTTTGCGGGATGGCAGCATGGGATCTCATTGGTTCTTAATGTGCCTATAATTGTGCCCACGAATCAGACACTTTCCAAAATAATCTGCATGTGGCCAATAAATGAATTGAAAAATACAATTTTCCAGTTGATCATGATATTTGAGTTATGTCTCTGATCAGCCATATATTTTATGCCCTTTATTGTATAAAGTTATCCTTGCACCAGGTTCTGGACAATATAATTTGCACTTCATAATCCTTTTTTTTTTTTTTTTTTCTTTTTTCTTTTTTCATTTATGTCATGGATATCAAGGTTATGAAAAATCCCGGAGTCTTAACAGCATAGCTGGTATGAGTGGAAACATGCTCAGACTGTCTCCTATCTCCACCCCATTTGGGTCACCATCTACAGTGAGACGGCCACGGTCTCCCATTCCCTCCATCTTATAGCATGGACTCAACCAACCGATAAGGGGAACCTTAACTAGTAATAACAAGACAAAAAAAAAGCAAAACAGACAAACATCAACACTGGCATACATAAATAAGAGACTTTAACAAATTCTATTATTTTTTAAGCGATTAACAAAAATTATAGATTATATGCAGATATATTTAAAATAAATCAAGTTTGGCTTTTAAAATAAAAAAAAAAGACAACAGAAAAACAACAAAAAAAAAAACAAAACACAACATTTTGCACTTTGCTGAGGAATATTTCAAAAAATAAAAAAAAATAAAAGACTTCCACAACTCCCCCCTGCTGAACCAAATTGGTGTGCTCCAGCAAGATGCTCTTTGCGGAAGTAAGAAAAAACGCTCTTCCGCTAAGGAAGAAAAATAACACACCAAAAGATGTTTTACTAGGGAGGAGGGGCTACGAGGGTATCATTTTTTTATTGATATAAATATTTATTGTTCTTAAAGGTTACCTTCCTGGAAAAAAAAAAAAAAGACTATATAAAAAAAAATAAGAAAGAATTAAACTGTTAATTGAGCCTGAAAAACCTCTCTAAATCTATATAGATATGTATTTAACTTTATAAATCTCCAATACATAATTGTTCCTATTTTTTGAATTTTTTGTTTAGGTGCCCCTACTATTTACTCATCTCTCTCTCTCCTGTTTTATTAAAACAGAGATCCCATTTTTATTAAGTTGATTTGTGTGTCCTTATCATCCCCTTACCACCATACTCAGGATTTTATGAGCCATATCTCTGAAATGTACAAATATAAATATATATATATAATATATATAGCATATATTTGTATGTATGTTTTATTTCCATATATATAAATATATACCCTATATACAGATACTATATAGATATTTATAGATTCTAAGTCTCTCCATTTTCATGATTCCTTCTGTGCATGATTTACTGTTGCAAGCAATAAATCATCTGCCTGAATGCATGTTCCCAAACTATTTTAATGGAAAAACTGTATATATTATAGAATAGCACAGTGACATAGCTGGCTAATCATTTTGATGCATGGCTCTTTTTTTATTGGTGGTTAGTCTGTGTCACGTTTTCTCTCTTCTCTATCTCTCACCCTCTCACCTACGTCCTTCCTCTTCTCCTTTTTTATTTTTTATTTTTTATTTTTATTTTTTTCTCTTCTTCGCACAGATAATTATAAGGAAAGTCCTGTCCTTGTTCGGTATATGCAGGCAGAAACTGTCACTGTGAATTAATTGATTTCTTCCCATACTTAAAGTATCCTTCAGACACCTTGTATTATGAACAGACAAAAAAAAAAAAAAAAGAAAGAAATAAAAAACAGCAAACACAAGGTAATGAAAAATAATATTTAAAAAAAAAAATTAATTAAATGAAGGCATCAGAGAGAGAGAAAAACTTTATTTTTTTTTTTATTCCACGGAGTTGGGAATTCTACAACACCTCCATCGGGACTCTGAGAGAAAATGGAATAAAGACAGAAGAAAAATGGGCAGCAAAGAAAGGGACAAGAAGTCTGAAAGAAACTGAATTCTTCTATTTTTTAAATTATGATTATATTCAAGTGGATTGCACTGGAGGGGAATGAAGAATGTAATGATCACTTTGACATTTTTGGGATGCAGGAGACTGCTGAAGGTGCATTAGAGCATCAAAACAATTATACAATAACATAGAAAAATGAACTGGGAAATGATAACAAAACAAAACAAAAAAGTTTAAAAAAAAAAAATACTATTTAAAGGTTGCATTTTCCTAGCCAGCATGTGTTTGCATGTTCTACTGTAACAATGATATTTAATGTTATATGCAAAAAAAGGTTGTTCCTTCCAGACTGCAAAATCTGACAAAAAATGTACAAAAAAATAATAATTTAGCCAGCCATTCAACGAGTACCTTAAAGACACTATTTAAATTGGATGACTTTATGTAAGAATTTCTTTTTTTGTGCATCAGATGGAGTATTCACAAGTTGGTTATTTGGTTTGGGTGGAAAACTTACTGTTATAACGGAAGGAATATTTCACTGATGCCTTTCCACGGATGTGTACTATGTGTCTGGGGCTCGTTTGTTGAATTTTTTTTATTTTTTTCGAAAAAAAGGGTGATGTAACGGTTCCTGTGGGTATTTTAACAATCTCGCCCTATGTTACCCTATCGTCTCTAGAGGTTGCATCTACAAGGGTTTTTGCGTCATCACTGGTGGTTCAATCTAGAACGTTGTCTGAGTGGGGAAAGGAAGAAGGAGAGAAGGAAATAGCAAGGCTGCCATATTGTTTCCTCCTGGACTAATATAAAACAAATGGAAGCTAACCCATAGATCAAATTGGCCAACTGGGCTGTAACCTTTTTTAGCTTCAGAGATAAAAAAAAAAAAAAAAAATTTAATAATGTGTACTTCACACAAAAGCAGGAAATCGGTTTACGTTTGTTCTTTTTTTTTTTTTTATTCACCTCGTATAAATGTTTGAACATTTGTTTGCCAAAGCTAGCCAATCTCCCTGACCTCTTGAGCCAATACTGCAAGGTCATCTATTGTGTTTTGATGCTGTAAAAACAGAGGCTCCATCATTGTGTGTATATATCTATATATATATATATATCGCATATCTCCATCGTAAGTGTTTTCAGCTTAGCCCTAGTTTACAAGACGAGCACGTGCTAGTTGTATTGAATTAACATGCATGAATGAAGGGACGATAAGCCTTCCCACCGAAGAGTCCACACTTACCAAAAATTAAAGCCAAGGGACGACCGTCGGCAAAAAATTTGACTTCTGTTAAATTGAAAGATGCAGGTATTTCAAATAGGAATGCTTTAAAATGAAGTATACAAATAAAGTACATTGTTGAGCCCTCTTCGCTCTGAATAGCTCTATCAGGGATGGCTGGCGTTTAAAATGTTGAACTCTGTGATATTCCTTTATCTTGGGTCAGATTGGTCCATACATTGTGTTAGCAAAATTGCAAGCGAATGCACAGAATAAGAGAAAAGTGTGCTTTAAATGACGCAGTGGTTGTCGAGTGCTTATGACCTCACCTTGTGACTCGGTGATCAAATCGCAAGTTTCGCATTGAAAAGAGCTCATTTGCATATCGAGCCAAAAAGCTGATGTCATACAAAGGGGACACAACAGGCGCATTTCAAAATACATTTACCTCTTTGCATACAATCCTGCTACATAATGTATAGATCATTTTTCAATATACAGTATAAAGTATAAATGATGAATAGGTGATGGAAGACCCCTAGCCTTAAGTGCATGTACATCCCATCCATGCATGGGTGCTTTCTGCATTTCATTGTAGTTTAGTCTGATTTGTTCAGGGCTGGATTTCCCCAAACAGTAACTAGGCACTTACCGAAAGTTCTCTTTATCAGAAGATCAAAGACAATATGTGAAAGAGACCCGATGCTAGGACACGCCCAGTTTTCACCCTCTGTACCCTGACCTCACCCTGCCTCCGTATCTCACCAATAATGTATTTAATGCTGCACATCGGTTAAGAGTAATATATGTACCTGGGGCACTTGGTATATAAAGTGCTACCTCATTTACTAATGTCGAATCCCGTAAGAATGTGAAACCACAAAATAGAAAATAGCCCAAAACCCCATGCATTTTACAAAGCATTATAAGAAAAATGTGAACTAGCCTGAATAGTGTTAAACTGTATCTAAATATAGGGGAACTTATGAAAGAAGTTATAAAATGGCACCCATTAGAAATACTGATGATAACTACCTATGCTTATGTTTTTTTATTTTCCAGTAATTGGGCCACACATCTAAAGTTCTAGCCATCTATTTCACACTTATAAAGTTACACAATCTCTGTTAGAAAAGTAGTTTGGAGAGGTAGAAAACATTTTTGTGACCGATTATGTTGTTCAGGCTAGCTTTACACACATCCCGAGCATTCCCAATCCAGTCTTACAAGACAAAAGACTAGGCAGTGTTGCCATTTCCCTAATTGTTTTTTATTTGGTGATTAAATCCCCTTCACAGAATACATGGTCGAGCTAGCCAGTCACACGGCTGAGGGAGAATATCTACATTCATTCGTTAGGAATTTCATAATATGAATTAACGGTACTCATATTACTAATTATCTGTATCCTCCCATTTATTTTTATGGGGGGCAGAATCTGGTGTTAGAGAGTGGTCGTACACTCATCTATTTTATTAGTAATATTCTCTTGTGTATTCATTAAGGTCTGAGTGCCTTGGTTTCATTCACTGAGGTTACTTTCAATGTATTGACTACTATCCATTTTGTTTAGTTTCCTTGGGTTAGATTTCATGGATTTGTAATATTTTTTCCCCCATAAATTCCAGGGTCTAGTTGGGTCATTCACTAGGAGTGCCTGATTTATATTTGGCTGATGCAGCCTAATTTTAATTTTTTTCCATGTACCTTCACTGTATCCCTTGGAGGTACCTTCGTTTTATTCCTAGAGGTTACTTTTATTCCACAGGCCTGTCTTCTAGTGGGATATTCAGTCCCACTTCAGTCGTCTTATTAAGTGTTTTATTTTGTGGGCGTATCCTTGTTTTATCCAGTGGGCGTGACATTGTTTTAGTTTATGGGCATATCCTTGTTTTATCCAGTGGGTGTGCCCATGTTTTATCCAGTGGGCGTGCCCATGTTTTATCCAGTGGGTGTGCCCATGTTTTATCCAGTGGGTGTGTCCTTGTTTTATCCAGTGGGTGTGTCCTTGTTTTATCCAGTGGGTGTGCCCATGTTTTATCCAGTGGGTGTGCCCATGTTTTATCCAGGGGGTGTGTCCTTGTTTTATCCAGTGGGCGTGCCCTTGTTTTATCCAGTGGGTGTGCCCATGTTTTATCCAGTGGGTGTGTCCATGTTTTAGTTTATGGGTTTATCCTTGTTTTATCCAGTGGGTGTGCCCATGTTTTATCCAGTGGGTGTGTCCTTGTTTTATCCAGTGGGCGTGCCCATGTTTTATTCAGTGGGTGTGCCCATGTTTTAGTTTATGGGTTTATTCTTGTTTTATCCACTGGGTGTGCCCATGATTTATCTAGTGGGTGTGCCCATGTTTTATCCAGTGAGTGTGTCCTTGCTTTATCCAGTGGGTGTGCCCTTGTTTTATCCAGTGGGTGTGTCCTTGTTTTATCCAGTGGGTGTGTCCTTGTTTTATCCAGTGGGTGTGCCCTTGTTTTATCCAGTGGGTGTGCTCATGTTTTATCCAGTGGGTGTGCCCTTGTTTTATCCAGTGGGTGTGCTCACGTTTTATCCAGTGGGTGTGCTCATGTTTTATCCAGTGGGTGTGCCCTTGTTTTATCCAGTGGGTGTGCCCTTGTTTTAGTTTATGGGTTTATCCTTGTTTTATCCAGTGGGTGTGTTCTACTTGTTCTCTCAGTGGGCAGACCTTCCTATCCAGCAAATAGCATCTTACAACAGAGATATATTTTCCTATTTATCGCTAATTCCCCTCTGCAAAGTCAGAGGAAACCACAGACGCCAGCAAGTCCATGTTTAACACACGGGGTTCAACGTGTTTTGTTTGGTGAAATTTCATGGATTAATTCCTGTATGCAACTTATTCTATGCAACTCTGTGATTCAGTTCTCATCTCTCCTTCTTCCGACATTTTAAGGGAAAAAAAAACAAAATTAAAAAAAAAATAAAAAAAAACCCCAGTAATAAACAGAAATCCTTTTCGAGAGCAATTGAGAATTCAGATTTCGTGTGCATGTTTTTTTTCTATGACTTCTTGGCCAGATTAATTTCATGCTCGCGAGATAACTCCTGGCTGTTCCAGCACATGTCTCTCTCTATTGTTTTTTTTTTTTTTAATTTTTTTTTTTTTTAAAAGCTGTTTATTCTCAATGAATTGTGAAAAAGGCGAATGAATTGATGAAAAACGATACATTATATTAAAGAGTAAATTTATTTTTCTTTAATTCTTTTATATGGCGTCAGCCAATAATATCAATGGAGGCTTTTTTTGGGGTGCCAGTGGGTTAACTCTCATTTTAATCATGGGTAATATGCTGAGAACAGCACCACTTTAATCAGTGAGTGCACATGGGCTGAATACGCTCTATGGATGGGAAATGTTTCGAGTGGTCATCATTGCCGAGAATCCATTAATTGAAACAAATCTATAAGCATGTGCTGTACCGTACTAAGAGTAGGGTAACCCTACTCTCAGCCTGTTATGGGACCATAGCATAACTCTTTGGTGGTTTCATAGACTTGAAGGATTATGGAATCTATTGTCAAATTAAAAGGTTTTCGAGCCATGCTGACATAATAATATTGTTAAACCGCACGTACGATCATATAAGATTGGTTATTGCAGTTAGAGGCATGCCTATTGGCTAACAAAGATGCAAAATGGTCTCCCAATGGTCCCCGATGTGTTCAGCTGGGGAGGCGATCATGAAACACTGCAATGTTGAGGAAGGAGTGCAGAATTTCTGATTTTTCTCTGTTCCGTCTATACCGGACACCATAGGAGGAAGCACTGGACAGGATAATCTGCTTAGAAGACAAACTCCTGCAAGACCTGCTGGGCAGTGACACACCCTAGACCTTTAAAACAACACCAGCAAAAGTAAAAGAGATTAACGGAGTTATTCTAATGGAATTTAATGCTGTCTGCTCAATAAGAATGCGATCATTTACTTTTTTTTTATGTGGGGGGAGGGGGGAGTTGAACCTCATTGATACAGGTATCAAGTGAGAGAGTACCTTACAAAACAAAAATAATACTCTAAAGTTAATGCATACTGCAATCAGACATGACGGGGGCCAGTAGAATAACGCAGCCGGCATGGTTGAGTAAAGCTGTAATCCAGTGTCCAAAGCTTGATTCATGCATAGCCTCTATTTTTTATTTTTTTTAGTAAACGTACCGGTTACAGAAAATGTATTTCCAAGAATTACTTTCCCACAGATCCTAGCGTGGGGGGCAAAGTTCCAAACATAGAGCCATCGCCGCGGAAAGTTCCGCAGTCACCAAGGAAAACAATGGAATGTCCCGGTAGAATGTTCCACTTTTAGAACTTTTCCCGTCAAAAGGTTTTTTTTTTTAATTTTGGATGATTTGGAAATCCAGTCCTAACCTGTGGCAACTGTACACACTAGCGCCTCACATATCAATGGGAGATTTATTGCGAATGACGAAAGATTACACGTTTTGTAGGATATTCCCTGTTTTATCAAGCGCGGGTAATTGCTGGGTAATCACTGATTACTACACATCAAAGCTTTTAAATGCAGCGAATAGTAACACGTATAACAAAAGGATTGAATTTATAGTGTTCAGATGACCGGAGGAATCGTTTGTGTGACTGTTCAAATAACAGAATTGGGGTAATCGTATAATGTAAACATGCCTTTATTCAGCTGGTTGTGAATAACATGATGAGGATAGTCTCCCAGTAGAAGGACACTGGAGGTCCGTTGGGTGTCTCAAATAAGTCAACCAGGAAAACCTGCTTTATTAATAGCCCTGTAAATAATCTAGGTACAATGTACCGCAGGTGCATATTTATAGAAGATGTAACAGACAGCTCCTTCCTTGCCATGCCACCACCACACAGCTGGTCGCTGACCACATCCTATTAAAGGAAGAAGATCATTCTCATTTTTTTTTTTTCTTTAAACTGTTGAAGGCTTTAATGGTGTCGACCCCGCCACCGTTTGCTACAAGGCAAGGAGACGCCATGTTAAAACGTACAGTAATTCATTTGCACGCTGTCTAGCACGGTGCTTTCCCAAAAGAGCCGAGTGGTGATAGAAGAGCAGTGATTGGTCAGATCTATTCCTTGTTTTGGCCTGGGGTACAGGCGGGTTACTCAGAGATTCATTGGAGGCATATAAAAGCTGCCACTGGTAGGGGCATAGGTAAATAAATAAAAAAAATACCTCATTAGCAATTTCAGTCTGTGTGGTGTATCTGGCCCTCACCAAGTGAACAATCACAGGCTTGATATCGTTATCTCCTTAATATTAATATACTCGCGCAATCAGTTATTTTCTTATAAACCAGTTATTTGAACTTCAAGTACTATTTGAGGATGGGACCTGTTTTTTCCTCGCTCGGAGGAGGCCATTTTGGAATTTCTAGAGTTCCTCAAACTCAGAGACAGTTGCTGATAGTTATAGGTAAAAAAAAAATGCCTCTTGAAAGCAGGCCATGAGAAGAAGCTGACCTCCCTGTGAAGGGGAGCGGAAATTAAGGCTTCCCTGATCCAAGGAAAAAATAACATGAACGATAGAAGTGTTAAAACATAAAAGACGAACAGGTTAAAAAACTGAGTGGCCCACATGTGTGCAATTTTTTAAAGTAGTAAATTGTCCAAAGAAAATTTCTTTTGATGGATACAATAAATAGAACAAGCAAGAGATAATAAATGTTACCAGGAAATCAGTTCCCAAGGTAATTTTTGTCTTTAATGTTGTTACATTGCAATTGAATATTCTAGGTTAAAACCCTACAAATAATGGCATTAAACTCACTAACTGCAATTTAAACGTTCTATAAATGGTGCTATACCGTAAGATATCCAGGTCAACACCATACTGTCCTGTCGGTTGACTAGGCCATAATCAGAGAGATTCAGTAATCCTAGAAAATTTGGGGGGGAATTCTCTTGTCATACCTTATTCTGTGGATCCTCGGTCTTAAGTTTGGACGTGAGATCATGCAGAATAACAGAACATTTTGCTACTTTGGTAAATTGCACACACAAATATCTATTTTCTAACACAGACTAGTAACACTGGCTAAGATTAAATTCTAATTTCTTAAACTAGCGACCTAGTGTTCTAGTGTTTTTTGTCTATATTCTTACATGGATAGGCAGCCATGGCCTTCAATTCTGAGAACGATCGGCCATCTTAGGTGTCCATGGCAGTTGGACTGTGTGAGGTTGTCTCGTCTGCTGTGACGTCGACTCAAGAGTTGCCATTTTTGGCCTTCCCATATGGCCAACATAGCTCGCTCTTGAACAATCCTGCTTGCCCACTCATTTGTGGCCACCAGAACTGGAGCTATGGCTCCGTTGGTAGCCATAGTGGCAAACAAATCAGCTATGCTCCGTTGTAGGCAGGTAATTAAACCCAGCAATACTTCCACACAAGTAGCATAACATATCGTAGCCATTATTCAAAGCAATAACATACGTCACACTCTCAAATAGCTAATCATTTCTCTTAACCCGACAGAGCTGCTCATATTTCTAAACCCCAAATTAAGTGATGCCAGATTACCTTTAAAAATCAATCAATGTTACCACAATTTTTTTCAGAACATCCCAAGCCTGTATGTACTAGGACAGGGGCATCCAACGTCCCGCCCATAGGGCAATGCGGATCATGTGACACAAAGGGGCATCTCATTTGAGCTAACTAATCATGTTCCATTAGCCCTATAAAAAGTGTAAAATTATTTTAAATAAGTGGATTTTAACTGTTTTAGACTGCTTTTGCCTTACTGCTAAACAAAGAAACTACGTTTTTTTATGGCTAGTGGGCTGTTGCCTTGAATAAATTTAAAAAAATGAATGTAGCCCATGCTCACGTGCTTTTGTAATCATGTGGTCCACTTCTGAACAAACATGGACGCCCCTGTCCTAGGAAGATTATCAAATAAGCATCTTGCTTTTTGTTTTGGAATACCCTAAGCAAGAACAAACAACTAAGAGGAACAAACACTTGTTTAAAATGAGCCTGGCGTGTCTCCTGTTTTATAAAATCCCCCTTTTGGCTAGAGATGCAGATAACACATTTTTCTGGTGGAAAGTAGTTCGTTTTGGAAAGATGGCAGAAAAGAATGGAAACACAAATGTTCCGAATGACGATTTTATTAAATATTGATTTAAAATGAATTATGCAACCTATATCTGTGCAAATATATATTTATATATAACATTATTTTGTATAAATATATATATATAAAAGAAATTATTGTAAAGAAACATATTCTTTAAAAAATTATTTGAATATAAATATATATATATAGATATATAGATATATATATATACACACATCAGAAACAAAATTATATCAATATATTTATATGTATTTATATACAATTATATACGTATATATACATATGTTGCCATATATATAAATATATCTATATATATTTATATACATCCATGTTTATATAAGTACGTAAATATAAACAGACAAGAACGTTTTGTATTACACATATCTATGACATGTAAAGATCACAGTAAAATAAATAATAAAAAGTGAAATACACACGTTCAGTTTTAAATACAGAAATATTTTTTTTAATTACAGTGGATTTTAATCCACTGAAAAGCCAGCTCAAATCTTTGTGCCAGCTTCCATCGGATTTTTTTGCTCTACACTCCATTCATGTAGTTCTTTTGTGGATACCTTTTGTATAGTTTGCAGTGATATAAGTGAGTTGTTCATTTTACCAGCTTTATCCATGGTTGGAACCTTCCCATGTGGATTGATACAGTAGCAACCGGTCATTGATATGCAATATGGTACATGTCTCCTGTTGTCCAATGATTGTATTTAGTAAGAGTGGCATGAAGAGGCAATTTAGGTTTTAAAAGGATACTTACATGATTTACATTCTTCTAATTAAGCAGTGTTTGTTATTTTATTTTTTTAAATAGGTTTTGCTGCAATATGTATTTCTTATTTTTTTTATTTTTTTTTTTAGAATTCTTTATCTCTTTGATGCTCTAAAAAATTTTTTTGTCTTTTATTCAACCGATTTCAAAGGGTCAGGGGAGGGACATGGTATTTTGACTAATTGGCTTAATTTATCATCTCAAATATTTGGCTGATAAGACTTTTGTTTCCAGTAGGGTCGCCAAAGAATTAACTTGCTTAGGTGTCAGTCGGTAAATGGGTCTGAAAACACCAATAATGTGTCATAAAAATCAGATTTGTGTGTTTAAAAGAAGTCTATGTTTACATAGCTTAAATTCATGATATTGTCCCTTTAAGGTCATAGGTCATGCATTAACTTGCAGTATAGTAGTAGCCAGCAAATCTGCCACACACTACCCGCTATTGATGGATTCCAATCTCTTTCATGATTTCAGAAAATAAAGGGAGTTTAATAACAACCTGCCCGCCTGATGTTTCCGGACTACATTTCCCATACTTCCTCGCCAGCCTTTTAGCACAGCATTATGGGACTTGTAGTTCATCAGCAGCTGGAGGTTGCCTACCCCAACCGTAAAGTGACATAAATATAGAATTCCTGGGTTAAAATCAAGGTTGTATTTGAGATCTGCCTAGCGCAACCCTTGTTTTTTTGGCTCCGTGGGGAAAACATGAGAAAAAATCATTCTGTGGCCACTTTGAAACATTTGTACCTTTCCAGTGCATTATATCTTTTTTTTTTTTTTGTTTTTTTTTTTGCTTCTATTTATTTTTTATGCGCTGTTTGTTTGTTTTGTCCTGCTTTATGGCTTTTAACCCGTCATACTTGTATAAGAGTCTAAGATGTGCCAGGAGTGAAATAACATCAAACATATCAGCAACACACAAAAAAAAAAAAAAAAAAGAAGATAAATCTGATGTAATAAGTCCTAAAGTTCATGAAGTCATGCAGCAATCAGGAAAACACCTAATGTGCAAAAGTGTATCATAATACAATATTATCCCTTTATGCCCCACCCATCCCATCAATGCTGCTTAAATTTTTCAAACCCTGGCGAATGGTACCCAAAGGGTTAGGTGATGCCAAAAAAAAAAAAAACGTCTGTGTCAGAAAGGGAGAAAAGAATAAATTCGCTGTTACCTTTGTATGTAATCCACTTGAAATGTATTGTTATATTCGAAGTATGCTATGAGCTTGCGGTGTATATAAGATTTAAAAAAAAATGAAATGTACCTTGCAAAAGAAAAAAAATACAAAAAACAAATAGACAATGCTCTAACCTAAATAATAATGCTAATAATAACAGCAAAGATGCTTTTTTTATATGAAAACTGAAAATGTGATTATAAAAAATAACTATTTTCAAGATGTATGTGCAAATATTGAAGCTATTTTCTATACAGTGTAAAATGTTATATGTATGGGTGAACACATTCTTATACATTCAAATTCTCTGTGCTCGTTAGTTACGTTTTAATGGTCACTGGGGTTTTTTTTTTTTCCCCCAATGTTCCCAGCTATTCTAGAGCTTCTCTTGTTGGTGGAGCCTAGGGAGTAACATCTTAATTTAGTCTTAAATGTGTCTTTATTGTGCCTGGTCCACTAGGTGACCCCCTTTCTCAAGGAGGTTAGATGCATCCAGACCAGCAACACATGATATGGCACTGTTATTTAAAGGGAAACTATCACTGATAAAAAAACAATCTGCTCTTATATGTCTGTTTATGTCGAAATTCCCATAGGTGGATGGAGTCGATGAAAATTTTGGATTGGGTGGACTGTGGTTAAAAAAAAAAAGAAAAAATCTAAGGCGCAGATAAGTGAGAGTCAGCCCAAGGGGCAAATCCAACCTTGTGGCTAAATAATCTGATGTGAAAACACTACATCACATTAAGGGTACACGCTTCTAGCATTCATTAAAAAGGAAATTGTATTAAAAGTTAATAGAAAGATCACAGAAAAGGATCATGGCGTTCAAATATTGACTATAGTGTTGACTCAATAGAGTGGATTTTGGGCCCCAAATCGTTATCCGAGTAGCCTGAATTCCTGGGCACTTTGGAGTGATCTTAAGTGGTCCAAAACTCGGAGCTTCTAGCGACCCTCAATGTATAGTATAGACGATGATGTGGCCAAACATGGAACTGTAGACTATCAAAATGCTGCTGACCCAAATTCTCCAAACTAGGGAAGTCCAAAGGGGGATTTCCCCCATCTGTAGCGTTCAAAGTGATATTCCATTAGCAAAGAGGTCAAAGCCTTTCCATTTTATTAACAGTGAGCTTCTCATGGATTCAAAAACTTTTACACATATATTTGTGACATTGTTGCTCAATGCTCTTCCATATTGGATTGTTTGTTTCCCTGTGATAGTTCCCCTTTAACCAAAATAATCGATCTCATGTCCTGACATTATAACAAAATAATTGTATGTAGATATCGTTGAATGGGCAAATCCAAATATCATAATGTGTTTTACTCCTGGGAAGTTTAAAACGTTATTTTGCATAATTATCAGATAAGACAGAGCAGACATGCTTGTAGACTTATTAGGGCAAATAATACTATGTATGATATGATAATTATTTAATCAAGGAGTTGTAAGGGCTACACCCAGATAAGAGTGGTCCATTTTGACATTTTATTGTAATGCCTGACGATGTGGGAGGGGTAAAATAGTCATGACAAATACTTTAGCCTTTTTCAGTAAATTAAGGATATGTTGAATTAAACTTTAATTTAGGAAACAATGGGAGTTTTGTCAAATTCTCCTGTCTTCAAGATACAGAATTGTATTTATAGGGTACCTTTCCCATGTGGGTCTATTTGCAAACAGTGAATAAAGTCAGACTAAAATAGCTGCCCTGAGATTTTTTCTGTCTCTGCTATTTTGGCCTGATCATTCTTGCAATTCGAATGGCCAGTTCAAGATGGCTGACTGTTTACTAAATAGTGATTATGGCTCTGTGACATGAATATTATACATGTTAAAATATTCTGAGAAATGAATAACATAATTCATGTTAATAGAGACTTTTCCAGCAAAACTAGAAATGGACTCTAATTATAATTTAGCTATTTTTCTGCCTTCAGCCTCTTACTTGAAAGCTCTTTGATTCCACAAATATAGTCAATACTACCATTTAAAAGTCTACTAAACTTCTGGATCATTTCTAAAATAGAAGCACATGTGGAAAAAGCAGTGGCCCTACTTTTTACAATGCAAGATACATGCAACACTCCATGCTTTTCTGGGAAACAGAAAGGCTGATGCTGTCACCGACTGTCACTGTTAGTGAGAGACATTCATTTTTAGATATAATAAATAAATAAGACTCTCTTTGCAATAGTGTGTGCCTGTGGCTGTATCAGCTCTGCCTCAGTTGAGAGGCACACCCAAAGTGTAATCCCACATGGATCTATAAAATGTAAGTGGTACAGTGCTTCTATTTAAGAAGTAAATGTTTTTTTTTTTTTTTTTTAATCCTTTAGTGGCACTTTAAATCATTTGATGTAACTGCATCATAATTCTGTCTTGCTTCAGTGTCTGTTGGGCATCGAACAAAGCATGTCTAATATGATGTATATCTCTTTAAGCGTCTCAGGCATACTCAAGATTACACAAGAGGTTGGCCCAGTGACACCAACAAATCAGGTTGTGTGGCTTGCAAGGTGAGGCTAAAAGCAGAAATCTTAAAGAACACTTAAATAAAGTCTAATTGTGTTAGTCCAGAAGAGTACCTTTAACCAAACAAAATTGCTATCCTGAATACTTGCAGCATTAGAGTGCTGTTTCAATGGCACATCACTATAAAAACTGGACCACCTCGGTTCAGTGGTCTAAAATGAAATGTCACACAATTGTTTACATAAATATGCACCTATTAAGCTTTGGCAAAAGTAACAGAAAAATGTCATTGACAATCACCTGCTCGACTCTCAACTTACCTTGGTTAAACTTTTCAACTTGTGGCGATTTAGAAAAAAAAAAAAAAAACATCTCTTACAAATGGACTATCTTTGTTACAAAAAATGCATGAAAATATTACTATATTTTTTTGTGTGTAGCCTATTTCTTAAATAGATCAGTAGAGAAACTAATGTATTGCTAAGAAGACCAGTCTTCGAATATTAACAAAGATTCATTTCATTTCAATTTGCATGCTAGATTTGAATACTTGGGATACTTTTTCATCATTTTAGGCTTGCGTAAGTCTAATTTCTAAGTCTGAAAACACATTGAGCCTTTGCTGGATTTTTCACATATGGCCCAAGGCAAGGTCGTCCACCATTCCCATTACTGTAGTTATGTCGCAGTGGCATGTCCTTCCATGGAAGTTTCACTCAGGTATGGCAGAGTCAGGTAGACAGCTCTGCCAACTAACTGTATTACATACCTGTTGTGTCAAATTATGAGCAGGATACTATTTTAATAAACTGTTCACATGTTTCTTATATAAGCACATGGTAAAATTATCCTGGCAATAATAAGTTTCAAAATGTTTCGTATTAACAATAGATGGGAATCACTGAGGGACTATAAAGCTTGCAAAGTAAAGTATTCAGGGTTAAGTGTCTGCCCAATTGGATGATACTTGCTTACCTATCAATCATACTCTTTATAAAGTTTAAAAGACTTTGAAAACATGGCTTCCTTAAAGTATAAGTAAATCATGTCCAACCTTACTTCCAATGCAAGGACCTTTTTTTTGGTAGTTCTAACTCTGGTTATCTAAAATATAGTTCAGCAATTTTTAAAATCTTTCAGACGGTCTAATTCTAAATCATTTATTTTATAGGATGTGTGTGAGGCGCTCTATACTGTAGCCTGCCGGCCTGTTTTTTTGACTAAATGGTTATATTCCAAACAATAATGGCGTGAAACTATTGAGTTAAGAGGGAGAAAATACAGAATTATAGAAACAATTATTTTTTTTTTAAACATTCTGAAAACTCCTGTTAGTCATTTACTACACTTAAGATATTTACTAACACTTTAAGTAAATAGTGCTTTTGAGCCAGCATTCAGTTTATATCTAGAAACCATTTTAAATGAATACAAAATAATATATGCATTTAATTAATACAAAATAAAAAATCATACCTGTTAAAATATGCTCATATATTCTTTGTGACAAAAAGGGCTACGTAAGATTCTGTGTTGCGTATTGTAATTTGCTTGATGCTATGAGTTGAATTGATTAACTGTCTACAAAGATTTTTAATCTATAAATTATTTCTGTTTTCATTCATGTGCCAAAATGATAATGGACTATTTCTTTTTTTTTGTTTTGTTTTTTTATGGACGCATGCATCAAAAAATGCAATCACCAGTATGTGGGCTACAAAATAGTGAATTCCCAAAAATAAAGATTATTTACAAAATAAAATAAAAAAAACTTTGTCTATTTCCTCTGAGATTAGAGAGAAATCTTTTAATTATGACAAAATTTGGGATTGTTTTATTCCTTTAAAAAAAAAAAAAAAGTATCCACCAAGTTTTGAGCAAGGTTCCACTAACCTATAAAAAAAAATGCAAAATTGAATGGAGCTAGTAGACTCTAAACTATATTATCAGTGTTGAAGGAACACTGATGTTTAAAATTAGAATGTTTACTGGTGTTCTACACACAGTGCTTTTCCTCGACCAGAGAGTTATGATTGGCCGCCTGCTGGTTCACTTCCTCTCAACAGACAGGAAACCGAGCATACTGGCAGCATAGCTAAACGTCCTCTGACAAATACTACATCCTGTATTACCCAAACTGTAACTTTTCTCGGCATATCAGAGATAGTGTACTAGGTCAAATTTTAAAAAATGAAAGTTTCCCCTTAAATAACACACGAGATATTTAATTTTTGATTCTGAACAAAAGTTGAATTAGTGCCTACGAAGGAGGGTAAGAAAGAAAATTAAATAAAACTACTTTATTTTCATTCTTGTAATTGTTTTAATTTTTTTATTTTGGTCCTTTTGCCTTTTTTAACAATGGTGCTACAATGACATATTTAATAAGAGGCAGATCTTTACGTCTCGCTTTCCAGAATGAGGTGACCCAAAATTTGACTTTGTGCAGGGTTGTCGTAAAATATTTTTGGGCATTTTCATGAATAAAAAAAATGTAAAAAAATAATGCTCATGGTTTGGTTTTGATTTGGTGGCTGGGAGGTCAATGACTCCTGATAATTAACGATAACGATTTTGATTCTATTTGTTTGTTTGTTTGTTTGTTTTTTCTGTTCCGATGTAAAATGTTTTATTTCTGCAAGGCTTGTTCTTCCCGTTATTTATATGTCCTTTGATTACAAATGTTGAAGTTTAGAATTGCAGGAAACGTATGCATGAAATTGACATGCAGGGAGTGAAAGCATGAAATAAAAATTTCCTTTTCTAATTGAAATTTTCACCCGCTGAGCCTGCTTTGTCGTTTATTTTGTGTTGTGTCTTCTTATATATAATTATAACCGTACATGAAAATAAATAATGAACGTGACCCTCTAAATACTACTGGTTTGAAAGAATATGACATCCGACTTGAGTCAAAAAAGGGGAAAGCTGGCTTACCACTGTTCACGGGGACTCCTCGGGGGCAGTGCCCAATCTGGAAAAAACTTTGAAGCAAGCCAAGATGCCAGGACAAAGTAACAGACTGAAGTTCACTCGGAAGTCAAAAGTGCAACCATTTCAAGATTTTTATTCCAAGCAAATAAAGGGCATAAGGGGAGAAAAGTACAGGCAAGGATCTCACAGCGCCTTTCAAAACGATTTTCGAGCTCAACTACATTCAAGCAGTCTTTTACTTTTCCCTTGACACCCTGGCTTGCGTCAAAGTTTTTTCCAGATTGGTTTACATGAAAAGACTTTGAATAGATACACATGTGTAGCCAGGGAATGCCCACCTCCAAAGCCGCTTACCCATAGAGCAAGCTGGGCCAGTTGTGTATTGAGGTTTTGTGCCGCCTTAGGCCTAACGTAAGGCCTCAATTGTCACACCCCTTCCTCTACAGGTTCCACACAAGTTCCTCCACAAGTTGACCAAGGCAGTCATACAACACAAGGCTGGCCTCATACCTAGAGCCCCATGTATTCAAATCTAGAGGAACAGGACGCACTTTGATTAAACTGGCCAGGTGATGGTAAGTCTTTAAAACACATTGACAAGGAGGGCAGTGTTGGCTCCTAGATATCCATTCTAGGCTACAAATGTGAGAAATAAGACTAAGAAATCACAGAGCTCCACAGCAATAAACTCACAATAATGTGCAGTGTGTTTCTGTTGCATCGCAGAGCTCCACAACAATAAAAGTCACAGTATTGTGTAGTACATGTGTATTCAAACAGCTCAACAGCAATCAAACTGACAGCAATGTATAGTGTTTGAGTGTATTCAAACAGCTCCACAGCAATCAAACTGACAGCAATGTATAGCGTTTGAGTGTATTCAGAGAGCTCCACAGCAATCAAACTGACAGTAATGTATAGTGTTTGAGTGTATTCAGAGAGCTCCACAGCAATCAAACTGACAGTAATGTATAGTGTTTGAGTGTATTCAGAGAGCTCCACAGCAATCAAACTGACAGTAATGTATAATGTTTGAGTGTATTCAGAGAGCTCCCCAGCAATCAAACTGACCTTAATGTATAGTGTTTGAGTGTATTCAGAGAGCTCCACAGCAATCAAACTGACCTTAATGTATAGTGTTTGAGTGTATTCCGAGAGCTCCACAGCAATCAAACTGACAGCAATGTATAGCGTTTGAGTGTATTCAGAGAGCTCCACAGCAATCAAACTGACCTTAATGTATAGTGTTTGAGTGTATTCCGAGAGCTCCACAGCAATCAAACTGACAGCAATGTATAGCGTTTGAGTGTATTCAGAGAGCTCCACAGCAATCAAACTGACAGTAATGTATAGTGTTTGAGTGTATTCAGAGAGCTCCACAGCAATCAAACTGACCTTAATGTATAGTGTTTGAGTGTATTCCGAGAGCTCCACAGCAATCAAACTGACAGCAATGTATAGCGTTTGAGTGTATTCAGAGAGCTCCACAGCAATCAAACTGACCTTAATGTATAGTGTTTGAGTGTATTCCGAGAGCTCCACAGCAATCAAACTGACAGCAATGTATAGCGTTTGAGTGTATTCAGAGAGCTCCACAGCAATCAAACTGACAGTAATGTATAGTGTTTGAGTGTATTCAGAGAGCTCCACAGCAATCAAACTGACAGTAATGTATAGTGTTTGAGTGTATTCAGAGAGCTCCACAGCAATCAAACTGACCTTAATGTATAGTGTTTGAGTGTATTCCGAGAGCTCCACAGCAATCAAACTGACAGCAATGTATAGCGTTTGAGTGTATTCAGAGAGCTCCACAGCAATCAAACTGACAGTAATGTATAGTGTTTGAGTGTATTCAGAGAGCTCCACAGCAATCAAACTGACAGCAATGTATAGTGTTTGAGTGTATTCAGAGAGCTCCACAGCAATCAAACTGACAGTAATGTATAGCGTTTGAATGTATTCAGAGAGCTCCACAGCAATCAAACTGACCTTAATGTATAGTGTTTGAGTGTATTCCGAGAGCTCCACAGCAATCAAACTGACAGTAATGTATAGTGTTTGAGTGTATTCCGAGAGCTCCACAGCAATCAAACTGACAGTAATGTATAGTGTTTGAGTGTATTCAGAGAGCTCCCCAGCAATCAAACTGACCTTAATGTATAGTGTTTGAGTGTATTCAGAGAGCTCCACAGCAATCAAACTGACCTTAATGTATAGTGTTTGAGTGTATTGCGAGAGCTCCACAGCAATCAAACTGACAGCAATGTATAGCGTTTGAGTGTATTCAGAGAGCTCCACAGCAATCAAACTGACCTTAATGTATAGTGTTTGAGTGTATTCAGAGAGCTCCACAGCAATCAAACTGACAGTAATGTATAGCGTTTGAGTGTATTCAGAGAGCTCCACAGCAATCAAACTGACAGCAATGTATAGCGTTTGAGTGTATTCAGAGAGCTCCACAGCAATCAAACTGACAGTAATGTATAGTGTTTGAGTGTATTCAGAGAGCTCCACAGCAATCAAACTGACAGTAATGTATAGTGTTTGAGTGTATTCAGAGAGCTCCACAGCAATCAAACTGACCTTAATGTATAGTGTTTGAGTGTATTCCGAGAGCTCCACAGCAATCAAACTGACAGCAATGTATAGCGTTTGAGTGTATTCAGAGAGCTCCACAGCAATCAAACTGACAGTAATGTATAGTGTTTGAGTGTATTCAGAGAGCTCCACACCAATCAAACTGACAGTAATGTATAGTGTTTGAGTGTATTCAGAGAGCTCCACAGCAATCAAACTGACAGTAATGTATAGTGTTTGAGTGTATTCAGAGAGCTCCACAGCAATACAATCCATAGTAATGTGTAGTTTTTGAGTATATCAGAGAGCTCCACAGCAAGTGTATCAGAGAGCTCCACAGCAATAAAACAGTGAAGTATGAGTAATGGGAAGTTTATCTTACAGAGATTCACTGCAGCAAATCTTACACTAACATATGTTCAAATGGCAACAAATCTGCTTATAAATGACACGTATTAATGTTTGGTCTACTTGACTGAGATAATGAGACACCAACAAGAAAAATATCATGAATGCCACGTTGGCCTGCCACGGAATAATAATAATTTGCCACAAAAAAACACAAAGTGTCCCAGCCTGGTGATGTTGAGATGTTGAGGGACGTGTAGAGGTAATGAAGTCACATAGCGCAAACCAACAGTCTTAGGTTTTGGTCACAGAAAAAGCAACCTGGACTTCTTGCCACACGTGCAGTGCCGCGAAGACTAGAGTGATTGGATGGGAGTGGAAGATGGCGCTAAAGATATTCCTATAGACCTACGGTGATCAAAGTTTCTCAACAGTAAGTTAATGGTATTCAGTATTAAACTGTTGTCTAAAGGAGCATTGCTACAGATGGGATAGCTCAGTAAGTCATTATATTGAGTTAGAAATAGTCACGGTAATGCATGATTTTAGATCTTTGTATAGAATACACAACCATCGTATACTGTTAAATTGAACCTTGACCTTTCACATACATGATGAAAATGTATTAAAGTTGGAGAACTCTAACCAAGGCACAGAGAGATCTAGGATTATTTTTCAAGGCTAGCCAGACAGAGCACTGTGGGACTTGAGAGACGGGAACTGATACGCGAAGACGTCTTAGACTCTGAGATTTTACAGTCAATGACGAATGCAGAGACAATCTTACAGCAAAGCTGGGTGCGGAAACTCCTATCATTATCCAAGGCATGGAAACAGAGGGTCGGTGACCCAAACAGAACACATTAGTGCTAGACTAGCAGTCTAGGTTTTATATATGGTCCAAAATGTTAGAATTTAAGAGAGGCAGATGTTGTGGGATGTTGACCGCCCCTTCCTCAAAATAAATGCCCCTCGTCCCAAACTCAGTGCCCGCAAAATATGTCAAGCACAAAGTGTCTCATGATACAACAACACAATTCCCTTTAGAAATAGTATTGCAGTTGTTAAGGGGAGACATGTCATCTGAAAGCACCCCAATTGTGCTTTAAAAAAATAAATATTAGAGGTGAGAACAGAAAGCAGCGATCAAAATGTGCCCGTGTTTATTAGGGATGTTTTTAAGACCGCTTAGTGTGTTTTGGATTCTGTAGTCTACTATGAGGTCCCCTATTACTTCTGTAGTCCCCTATATATTACACTGTGCCACAGGGCACAGTGTTTGGGTATGGGAGTCAATTTACAGGCCTAGGCCCACCACACCAGGTGTTTCTATGGTTAGTCATCCTTTCTAGCAATGGAAACGGAACTAGCGTCAGGCAGGACCACACCAAGAATCAATAGCATGGGACAGGTCTAAGAGACAGACAAAGTCATACAGACCACATTGGGACCTGGATCTTAAATGTGTAAGGATTAAATCACACCCGATGGTCCTAAGTGTGCCATCGTGTCACAGAACAACACACTCTAGCAATTACTAAACACTAACCCAGCTCACAAAAAAAAAAAAAAAATTACTAAACGTACATATATTAATCATAGGCTGAAACAAAGCAAAGCTGGGCATGGCAGGTTAAATACACAAGGGGTTTGTCTTGGCTAGAAAACCAGGCAAGCTATAGTGAATTGAAGGGAGAGAAGATGCAAGACAACTGGCCTGGGCTCACCTAGCCAAAAAGTCCTGCACATTGATATGCTGTAATGATACAGAAAGGTGTGCTATAAATACATTGTACACAAAATCTACTATTTACCAATGCTGACATTATACAGAATTATAAACAGTAGCTTGGTTCCACCAGAAAAAGCCAAATTTAGAGTGAGCATGATCTTTTTTTCTTTCTCTTGTTAAAATCCTACTTTTTTTTTTTTTTTGAAGACCTACGATTAATAATTTGAGCGTACTCCTGCTGGGCTTTGATCACCATCGGTGTTAACATTCAGCCGGAATGCGACGGTTCAGTTCAGTTGAACTACTTGAATTAAAAGAAAGGAAGCAGGATTATGGGGGCACCCTTCCCAGTTTAATGTGATCTGCCCTATTTCTGGCAGAGACAGAAAACTCCAGACTGCGCTGTTTACTTTTAAAAAAAACATTTGGACTTTGTACATGGAGGAGAAAGAGCTCAGAAACATCCAGAAGAAAAAAAAAATGTAATTCAATACCACATACACTGAGGGTGAGTAGATCATGGTCAATAAAAATGGAGTCTATAACACATACACACAAAATACTAGAAGTTGGACAGCACCCCATAAGCACCCCTATCTTCAGGAGACTCCACGGACCCATTTAAAACATATTTTGCTCCTAATTTAGGCATTTTCTTGCAGTTTTGCTAACACAGTGTATAGATCATTTTCAATCATTTTTTATTCTCTACATGCGCAGTAAAAACAATATTTAGGTGATACTGTCCCTTTAAGGCCAAGGTAGCCCAGCTGGAAAAATTGAAGAGAAGGCAGGATGGGAAATCAAGAAAAGGAAAGCAGGTAGGCCTAAAGTATATGGTCTGGCTAACAATCAGCAGTGAACACATTAGTTACCAGCAGTCCCAAACTTTCTGGGAAAGTTCTGTCAACTTCAAATCTGTGCCGGTGTAAATAATGCCCATGCTCTGTCCACTGGCAGCATTGCATTTAAACTGGGAGTGTAACTAGGTGTTTGGCCGCCATCCGGCCAGAAGGGTTTTTTAAAAAAAGGTTTGTATTGAGAGGGGCGGCAAACTAAATACAAAACGGCATCTTTATGCTACTGGCCCCGATCATAGAGTGGTCAGGAGCCAGGGACACATAGGCAGAGATGGGATCCGGGTCTGGAAGTTAGGGTAGTTTTAGTAAAATATAGCCGGTTCTCGCGTTGAGCATCACCTACATTTTTTTTATGTCAGGCTGAGGCTGAGGGGGCAGCAATGAGCTGTCCTCAGAAAATTGCCACCCATGGCGGACCGCCCTCCCTAGCTACGCTAATGCATGCACAGTCGAAATGCGAGGAAGTTAGTTCCAGAAAAACTATGTCTGGACCAGTTGGACTGCATCTTACTCCGGCGGGGTTCACATGGCCGTTACGGAACCCTGCCCCCTTGGAGGTCCGCCCCCCTCAACTTCACGGGAACACCTAGTCACAAAATTGGCAACTATGTGACTGTCACAAAAAAAAATTCCATCAAATGTGACATGAATCATCGACATGTGATGCCCCGTCTATAGTTAACAGTGCAAAAAAATCTGCATTGACGAGAATTTTAACATCCAGTCGACACCAAGGAACGTTGGATAAGAAAGGGAGAAAATGTACTGCAATAACCGCTGCAAAGCCTCTCTTTAGAAAGCCACAGCGTTGAGGGGGGGGGGGGGGTATGTTAATGCTCTCGGTGTCGGGGGGGGGGGAATCAATGTATTTTAATTGCTCCGTGACCATCCGTGACCATGATAGAAGCTTGGAGAAAATAAAGAACATTATAAAGGAAAATATAATAGGATATTTTTTAAAGTAGGGAACAAGTTTAAGGAACTGGATACCTTTGGGGGAACGACCAAAACGCAGGAGACATGTTACACTCTCTGGGTAAAAGTCATAGAAAGCTATATTTGCTTGAGATAAAATAAGACTCGGATTTATCGCCAGTGAATGTGTCAGAAAAAGGTCAGGACCATGAGATTAACCAAGCGGAGCCAAGAAACCACCGACCAGCCATGAACGTGGCAAGAGGGATAAACGCATTGGCAGTTCATTTTACCAAACGGCGGTCATTGACGCCAATTCAAACTATGAGCCTTAGTTTTTTTCAGGGGGGGGGGGGGGGGTTTGGTCGAATCAAAGGAAGCTGCAAATGCTTTATTATACCATGTAACAAAAACATTATTGTAGGGATAAAAAGGAATATATCTTGAATTATGGTTACGCCCTGGATAAGCAGGTGGCCTTCCGCTGTTACTCATTGCACCGTGAAATTGATTTCTTTTTATCACTTCAATAAAGTTTTTTGTTACTTTATAGCTTAACTCTTGAGCTGGCCGACATTTGTGTGTTCCTACATAGAAAAATAGAAACATCGAATGTGTCGGCAGACAAGAACCATTTGGCCCATCTAGTCTGCTCCATTTTTTAAATACTTTTATTAGCGCCTGGCCTTATCTTATATCTAGGATAGCCTTGCGCCCATGCCACGCATGCTTAAACTCCATCCGCTGGAAGGCTATTCCATAATAGATACATAGCAACTCTGCTCTACCCTCTAGACTATAACTGAGATTTAAAATAAATATAACCTGATAAAATGCACCATTGACAATGCACCCCTAGGATGCCAGAGCTGTAACGAGCGTGAGACAACTGAGGTACACAAAAATGTCTTACTCCTGTCCCCTTCAATTCTTCAAAAAGGGAACAGTGGTCCAACAGCTTTGAATAGGCTTCTAGACACAAGTGGTCTTCAAGGCACGGAGCACTGATCTACTTCTGTCCACTGTTTAGTCTTCACTTGCTGCTGGTATGGCGCCACATGAGGGAGCAGTGGAAGAGAGAGCTGTTTCATCCAAGGAGCAGATCTTCCTGCTGCCTTCACCATGATCATCAATTAGAGGAAAACACCAGTCCTTCGACACTGAACAGAAATACAAAAAAAAAAAAAAAATTATTTAGAAAGTGTTTTACTAGAAAGAATAGATTGAGATTTCTCACATTTTCAAGTAGGTCCTGGGGACCAAGCCTAGAAACGGTATTACACAGTGTTTCACATTAAACAGCAGATTAAAAAATGTATACATACATATATGTATACAGGAAAGTTGGGGTGAAAACATACAGGGTAAATAATTCTAGATACAAACAAACAAAAAAGAGAAACCCACAACAAACATGTACAGTTTGTAAACTAATAACAGGTGCATTCTGCTCTTAGAAGTCAGGAGACAATCATTTTGGGGGGATTTTAGACTAGAAGATGATGTGGCGGAATCTGGGAGGCTAATTCCACATATAAGGAGCTCTGAAAGAGAACAGCCCTGGACCTCCTTCTTTTTTAAAGTGAGGCACAGCTAGTAAGGGGCTGATGCTGGCTTTGAGATTGAAGTGTGAATAAAAGGAAAGCAAAAATTAATGGCCTTAAAAAGAAGGGGTACTGGACCCTTCCGCAATTATTTTTACTACTTCTTGGAAGACAATAAATCCACTGTGCTCCGTGGCTGCCGCACTGCCCACTCCTACCCCGACAATATTTCAATTCCCTCCTCCACATTTCAAACTCATTTTGTTACTTCAATTATTTGGCCCTAATGATTGCTGGCAGCATTGACTTGTGGTCAGGAGTAAACCTCAGTTGAACAGCACCTGATAAATTAGGCTTTTTCAAAAGCTTGACAGTGCGGCCCATAATTAACCCAACTGGCCTACGTATAGACGTAACACTTGCCCCTCAGAGAATATCAACTTTCGCCACCAGCAGCAGATTTTAACTATTTCTGCCCCTTGTATTGCAGCAGAGGAAGCAATAAACAACATCTATCATCACACAAAAAATTCTGAATCGCCTTTTAATTTTTTTAATAATATCCTCGATGCTCAAAGAGATTTAAAGGACAAATGGCAGCTTAATTGAAAGATGGCATCCAGCGTAGACATTTCTAAGATACGTGCTTTAATGAAAGAATACAAATAAAGCATCTCATTGAGCCCTCTTTGCTCTGCACGGATCTATCAGGGGGCGGACATGTTGAATCTTGGATCAGATAGATCAGATAAATGTAGATCTCACCCATCTGACCCAAGATGTCCACCCCCTGATGCTTTACAAGCGGAGAGGGCTTTATTTTAAAGCATTTGTATTTAAAACGTCGACATTTTGTGTAATTTTTTTTCAAATTAATCGGCACTACACATTTTCCCAATACTTGCCTTATAATGAGTCTACACCTGACACATTATATTTATAGATATTTGATTGACAAGAATACATTTGAATACCTCCAAACTTCTTGCCCTGCCAACCAGTGGTGTATCTTGATTTTGTGCTGCCCAAGGCAGACAAAATCCGGGCACCCCCCTACCCAAGCTGCACACCCACGTTACACACCTAAGACATGCCCCATCATTCAGACTCACATCAAGCTCACACTCCCATCACACTCCTACTCCCATCACGCACACTCTGACTCCCATCACACTCAGTCACACACACTGTCTCCCATCACACACACACTCTGACTCCCATCACACTCAGTCACACACTGTCTCCTATCACACACACTCTGACTCCCATCACACACACTCTGACTCCCATCACACACACTCTGACTCCCATCACACTCAGTCACACACACTGTCTCCTATCACACACACTCTGACTTCCATCACACTCGGTCACACACAGTCTCCCATCACACACACTCTGACTTCCATCACACTCGGTCACACACAGTCTCCCATCACACACACTCTGACTTCCATCACACTCGGTCACACACAGTCTCCCATCACACACACTCTGACTCCCATCACACTCAGTCACACACACACACACACACACAGTCTCCCATCAGCACTTACCTTTCCCTGGCAGGCAGGCAGCATGGTCCCTCCATGCTGCCTGTTCGGCTTCCCGGCGATTGTGCCGACAGGTCACGTGACCGGGCGTGCGTATGACGTCAGCGCGCCCGTCACGTGACTGTCGGCACTTCCGTGTCGGCACACTGCACGGGGAGCCGAACAGGCAGCACGGAGGTTTCTCTGTGCTGCCTGTTCGGCTCCCCGTGCAGCCTGGCAGGCAGAGCGATGGTGAGGGGGGATCTTCCGATCCCCTCTCACCTCCGTCTCTGCCTGCAAGCGCGGTGGGGGTTTTTTTTTTTTAAAGGGCCAGATTTTTTATTTTTTTTTCCAGTGCTGGGGGGCCCCCCAAAATTTGCCGCCATAGGCATCCGCCTAGGATGCCTCGCGGTAAATACAGCACTGCTGCCAACCCCGGGGATACCGGGGTGGGCTCTCTATTTGCTCACAATGGGCTGGGACTGAACTACTTTTCAAATTGAAATTCCCCAGTGGGTAACAATTTTGATCTTTCTATCCAATTGTCTGCCTGTCAAACTCTGTACGTTCTCTGTCAGCAAATCTGTCTTGCATGTCTATGTGTGTCTCTCTCTGATGACATCATCTGGACTGATGAAGTGCCTCCAAGGCCAACTAAATAGTTTTTCGTCCAGCCCTCCCCTATACTGTAAATAAATGATGATTACAAATATCCCCGCCATTTTAAGTCATGCCCTACTGTCTTATTTATCTGCAATATAAGATATTATGTCAGTCAAGGCTGGCGACTGTTGCTGAAACACTCAGCACTCACCACTTACACTGGATTTCCCATCCCACTGGGACCCTTACTACTTAAATTGTACATCTGAAACCATATTTATGCATTTGTAGCCCACTGCATTTAACATTCTGCCAACTTGTATTGATATTGAATTATATTAGAGTGTCAGAAAAATGGCTCGAGTGTGAAAATACACACTGGGCTTTATCCACGAAGGGGATTGACAAAGGGATCGCAAACAGAAGGCCTAATCTCTAGTCTTCCTTTCCTATTTCCAACGCATTTCACTTTCAGCTACTCTTAGGAAACGTTGTACCAGTTACTATGTGTCCAGGAGACCTGTGGATAATCGATATTTATTTATTCATATAAGTATTTTGCCAGAAAGGATACATTGAGATTTCTCTTACTTTCAAGTTTGATGGTTAAAGAACATAAATATTCTATCTTTATATTATAATCTTTGTTCCTTTCGTTCTGCTTTGAGGAGAATGAAAAGGAGCAATTTTCCGTTTGGTTTGTATGATGACGGTTGCACCTTTTTAGAACTCCTAACAGAGCAGGGCGGGAGAGAAGGACCCCCCGCCAAACATTGTACTCCAACACTGTTCTCGACGCACGCAGCCCAGACTCCCGAGATTTGGGGGAGTCTGCTTTATTCATAGGCACACACACAGATAGAGCCAGTATTTGGCGCCATCTGCATCTGCACTATAGTTATACAAAACCCCCATTGTGCTAGCAAAACTGCCAGCACATGCCTAAATTGGGAGATTTTTGTGTTTTACATGTGCCTAAGATATCACGTGTGGCTTGAAATGCAAATTTTCAATGGGAAATGTGTCATTTCTAGCCACAAGTGACATCATAAGCAGAGGACTCATATAGAACACATTTTTCTCATAATTTAGGAAACTCTGCTATCACTATTCAATCATCTTTTATTCTCTACATGCAAAATATAAGTATGATTTAGGTGATACAGTACCTTAAATACAAATCCACCACTTTACAAGAAGAAAAATAAATGGGCCAATTAACGCGGATATCTCCCGTAAAAATAATACCTGAATTACCCGCTGGAGTGAGTTCCACGCTCTGGATGACATCACTCTCGGATGCCGCGGCTGTGTGGCTGATGAAAGCAGACTTTTATAGGTCCAAATCAGCCCGATCAACTCTGGGGGAATTAACTCTGGGGGAATTAACTCATTTACTAAAGAAATACATTATTTTACAAGCAAAAAGGAGTTAATTCCCCCAGAGTTGATCGGGCTGATTTGGACCTATAAAAGTCTGCTTTCATCAGCCACACAGCCGCGGCATCCGAGAGTGATGTCATCCAGAGCGTGGAACTCACTCCAGCGGGCTTCCCTGTGAGTTATGGATGATTTGCCATACAGGCCTCTCTCTCTCTCTCTCCTGTAATGATCCTTGAGTGACTCACCACTTAACAAATGGCTATTCCCAAGGCATGTGTTACCCAGCGCTCATCATAATCTCATACATAGAAAGCAAAAGCAGCCTGAAAGCCGAGCAGATAAAACATGTGTCCTTAAAACTCAGCCTTGCTTTACTCCTTCTTGTGTTCCTGTTGATTATTAAAGAGTCATTGGGAGATAAAGGCAAATGTCACTTTTTTTTTTTTAATCCTTCATTTCCTATAGGATTCAAAAACAGGTTCTGCATTTCCTAGGTAGATCCAAAGTGCATATACAATATGTCCCAGCTGAGACACAGTAGGTCTGGAGGCTGGCGCACACTGACAGTGTCAGCGCATGCATGGCCAATCACAGTGGAGGCTGGCCAGCGCTCGTCTGATCGGGGTCTGCAGAGTGCAGTGGCCTCTCTCCGCTGACCCCATGCAAATACAAGGGTCTCTGCTCTGCAGAGAGAGCCATTCGCTGACCAGAGCGGACTGCTTGCTTCCCATGGAAGCATGGCAGCTGCCAGTCAGAGGAGAAACTGGCAGTTACCATCAGAAGTAACTGCCAGTTTATCCTCAGATTAGGGACAACAATTTTTTCACTTGCACTTGTTACTTAGAAGCATACTTGAAATTTAAAGTTTAGTTGCCCTTTAAAATAAATACAGCATACCTGTATTGATGTTTAAAGATACTGTATCGGCATTGACACATGACACTTCCTATTGATTCCCATTTGAAAATCAGCTGCCAGCTCTACAGAAGAAGAATAATACATCCAGAAATCATGGATTAACATGTATAGCTTGGAGGAAAGACGTAACAGGGAGGATATGATAGAAACATTTAAATACATAAAGGGAATCAACACAGTAAGAAAGAGAGTATATTTAAAAGAAGAAAAACTACCATAACTAGAGGACATAGTCTTAAATTAGAGGGGCAACGATTTAAAAGTAATATCAGGAAGTATTATTTTACTGAGAGGGTAGTGGATGTATGGAATAGCCTTCCAGCAGAAGTGGTAGAGGGTAAACACAGTGAAGGAGTTTAAGCATGCGTGGGATAGACACAAGGCTATCCTAGCTATAAGACCGGGAACGGGGGACTAATAAAAGTATTCAAACAAAATTGGGCAGACTAGATGGACCGAATGGTTCTTATCTGCCGACACATTCTATGTTTCTATGTTCTAGAAATGAATAGATCAGGCTCAATAAGGTACTTTATTTGTATTCTTTCATAAAGCATTTCTATATAAATGGCCTACTTTTGATGCCATCTTTCAGTTAAACAGAACTTCATTTTTTGCTACAGTTGTCCTTTAAGAGATAGGAAGTGTTAAAGAAAAACCGATTAGACAGATGTTTTTTGTTGTTTTTTTTTACATTAAACGATGCATTGCTTTTCTAAAAAAAAATATTCGGACACTGCAGTGGGTTTCTGCTTCTTTAATGAACTGCGATCTTGCTCGCACAGCGTTTAGATCTGTTTTAATTCTCTACATTCAGAGTAGAAGCGACGTTTAGATGACAGAGCCCCAATACGTCCGTTAGTATACATTTCTCTATAATAATTGGCTTAGTCAGTTTTTTTGCAGAAACAGAAGTGCACGCAACTTGAACACTGAATGAAACGCGCCGGGAGCACAGTAGCAAATCAGTCAATGTTTCCAATCAATGCTACGTCCAAAGTGGATAATGTTGTTAATTAAACAAATGGAGCGGTTTTAACACACCCCCCAAAAAAAATGGCACATGTGACATAAATGAACAACATGTGTCATTTGAAGGTGACTTTTGCCTTTAGTAAATTTGTGGGTAGCTGGGTGTTCCTATAATTGGATTTTATTTTTTTGGTGGGGGGAGGGGATGTATAAAGGCACAGGGAGATGGTGTATCGCAGGAATAGGTGTAATAATGGTGTATAGCCACCATTTCTTATCCATTTTCGACTTGATCATTGTTATGCTTTCGAGACTCAATTATCATCGTAAGCGTTCCATAGAAGTACATAAATCAAAATTATTGACGTGGATGTTTGAACAGCGTATGTAGAGGGAATGGAGAGATAATTACTCGACTGAAGTTCTGAAGTCCCTGTTATCTTACAACTGTTCCCTTAATACAAATCTGGGGTACAGACGCGACAATTACTTTGTAGAGTATTTTTTTTTTTTTTAAAGGGAACATTCCAAGGAAAATCAATGAATCAATTCATTATTACAGGGGCTTGTCTGTTCAAAATAAATATTACCAACAGATTTCTATAATCTTATCTAACCATGCTGCTGTAAATGTCAGCATTTGAGGCCGTTACTCTTTCTTAAAGAGACTGTATCACCCACAAATTACTGCGCATGTAGAGAATAAAAAATGATTGAAAATGATCTATACATTGTGTTAGCTAAACTGCCAGCAAATGCCTAAATTAGGAGAAACATATGTTCTAAATGTGTCTGTGGAGTCTCCTGCTTATGACATCACCTGTGGCTTGAGATGATGTCATAAGTAGGAGACTCCACAGATGCATTTAAAACTCATTTTTCTCCTAAATGAGACACTTGCTTGTAATTCTGCTAAACATAGAAACATAGACACATAGAATGTGTCGGCAGATAAGAACCATTCGGTCCATCTAGTCTGCCCAATTTTTTCAAATACTTTTATTTGTTCCCCGTTCACGGTCTTATAGCTAGGATAGCCTTGTGTCTATACCACGCATGCTTAAAATCCTTGACTGTGTTTACCTCTACCACTTCTGCTGGAAGGCTATTCCATACATCCACTACCCTCTCAGTAAAGTAATTTACTTTTAAATCGTTGCCCCTCTAATTTTATACTATGTCCTCTAGTTGTGGTAGATTTTCTTCTTTTAAATATACTCTCTTCCTTTACTGTGTTGATTCCCTTTATGTATTTAAATGTTTCTATCATATCCCCCCTGTTACGTCTTTCCTCCAAGCTATACATGTTAAGATGCTTTAACCTTTCCTGGTAAGTTTTATCCTTCAACCCATGAACCAGTTTAGTAGCCCTTCTCTGAACTCTCTTCAAAGTATCAATATCCTTCTGGAGATACGGTCTCCAGTACTGCGTACAATACTCCAAGTGAGGTCTCACCAGTGCTCTGTACAATGGCATGAGCACTTCCCTCTTCCTACTGCTAATACCTCTCCCTATACAACCAAGCATTCTGCTAATACCTCTCCCTATACAACCAAGCATTCTGCTAATACCTCTCCCTATGCAACCAAGCATTCTGCTAATACCTCTCCCTATACAACCAAGCATTCTGCTAATACCTCTCCCTATACAACCAAGCATTCTGCTAATACCTCTCCCTATACAACCAAGCATTCTGCTAGCATTTCCTGCTGCTCTATTGCATTGCCTAACTACCTTCAAGTCCTCTGAAATTATTACTCCTAAATCCCTTTCCTCCGATGTTGAGGATAGGACTGTACCCAATAGTCTATATTCTACTTTTTGTTTTTTACGCCCAAGGTATAATCTTGCACTTGCCACAATGTATGGATCATTTTCAATCATTTTTTGGATGTAAAACCAATGTTTAGGTGATCCTGTGCCTTGAATGCAATAAGACCGATAATTCATCTGTACTAATACTTGGATTCATTGTACCGTGGGTCAACCCTGGGTGACAGACTATATATCATCATTTTTTGGGATGTCACCACTGACAGTGGTACTGATGTTGGTGGAAGCACTGTCATGGCGACTGTGCCGTAAAACATTCACTGTGCAGCTTAATATAAGCTTAATATAAATTAAATAAAGTGTAGACTGGTTGTATTTCTAATCCAAACAGTGCCTGGGTCAGGAAGAGGTATAGGTTAATGGGAAGGCCGTCTCTTTAAGATTTTGGCTTTTCCCTGATTGCTCTTGTGTTAGTCTGATGGCTCCAGACAGGAGGTCAGATGCTGTTTCCACACAACACTGAAGCAATTGTGCTTCTCTAGGCATTTCGCAGTTGTGTGGGACCCTGGGGATGGGAACTGCAGAGAAGCATTGCTGAAAGATAATGAATTCCAGTACTGGAGAGAGGAAAAGCTAAACAGTGAAGGATGGTCTTACGGGAAGTAGAGGAAAGGGATGCATAGCGCAGTAATGCAAGGGATTGTGGGAGGTACCGAGTCATGTGGAGTGGCAATGTCCAAAAAGATGCACAGTGATAGTACATAGAACTTCCTTAACCCTTGAGTCTTAAAGGGACAGTCTAGTCCCTAAACCCACTTTGGTGCAAGATGAAGATTACTGCTTGTATAATGCACAGGCTTTTTTTTCCTGCATAAATCACATTTTTAATATTTGACTCAAGCCCTCCCCAGTGATTATTCTGCATGTTTGACATCACTAGAGAGACAGCATATCCCATTCATTTGAATGGCATTATTCTCATTGGTTCCTGCAGCAAAAAAAAAAAAAAAGGAAATTCCTTTGACTCAGCTAGCATGGGCAGTCCTGGTTTCTTGCAAACTGCTGTAATATCACAATTTCATCTAGCTGTAAGTTTTTTATATTTTAAGCCATGCAAAATGTAAGACATGCATTTTAAAGTACTTTGAAAGCACATTCATATGCAGTAATTTTTGGAAGATGCATGTTGGGCACTAGACAGTCCCTTTAAGAAACGGATATGCGACGGGGGAGTTGCCCTGGGTTGAGGGGAAATGAAGCTGGAAATAAAGCTAAGGACAGCTGAAAATAGAAATGCCTTAATAAAAGAATATGAATAACAGTACCTTATTGGGCCTTCATTGCTACATATAGCTCTAGCTGGGGGGAGGATATGTTGTTTAGAATCTTGAGTCAGCGTCAACCGATGAACGCTGAAGGATGATCTGACCCAAGATTCTAAACAACATGTCCGCCCCTGGAGAGAGCTGGTACTTTATTTCTATTCTTTCATTAAAACATTTCCATTTAAAATGGCAACAATTGATGTAATCTTTCAATTAAAACATACCCCAACTATTTTGAGTTGTTCTTTCATTCTTCCGGAGGGCGGTTGTAAGCCTTTGTTGGCAGGGGATGGGACACTTCATCGCGGCTGCTTCCGCGCAGGCGCTTCACCGCCGACTCTGCACCACAAGACAGCTCGTCGCTGGAGATTTCATCGCGGGACATTTCATCGCTAAAGGTAAGTTTATTTCAGTATTTTAGCTATTTTAGTTTATTTTAGTAAGGGTGGTTAGAATTAGGGTTTAGGGGGTTAGAATTAGGGTTCGGGGTTCATTTTAGTATTAGGGTTTAGGGGGTTAATTTTAGTATTAGTGTTTAGGGGGTTAGTATTAGGGTTTAGGGGGTTAATTTTAGTATTAGGGTTCGGGGGTTAGTATTAGGGTTTAGGGGGTTAGTATTAGGGGTCGGGGTTAGTATTAGGGTTCTGGGTTAATTTTAGTATTGGGTTTTATGGGTTAATTTTAGTATTGGGGTTAATTTTAGTATTGGGGTTTGGGGGGCACTTTGGGGGGGGAATAATTTATTAGGGGGGGGATTTTTTCCCTTACATAGCCGCGGCCGCGATCTATCGGCCGCGTTATTCTTTATTGCTAATAGTTCAGCGTTCTAACTGCCGCGCTGAACTGTCAGCGCTGAACTGTCAGCGATGAAGCCGCGGCGAAGAAGAGTCCTAGACCCTTGTTGGCAATCTGGAGCTTTCGGGAGCAGACTAGATCAAACGACAAGCTCTGTTTTACTACATTTAGTCAGGTGAGAGATAAATAAAAAGGGTTGTGACACAAGTTTGAGGACAAGGCTAAAATAGCTTACTCTGTAGAGACCTCGGTCTAGAACACTGCTAAGAGAAATATCTCAACTTTAAAAGAACAATGAAATAAAGAAATAAACGTGCCAGGTCCTCCCAAGTGGCTACCATAGCATAGATTATCTGTTCTTGGTTTACAAGTTTCACATTCGATTTTTTTTTCACAGAAAAACGCGTAGGGTACGTCAGGAATTGGTTCTCTGACCTTCTGCACTGGAACGGATCAGGGGTGTATCGTGCCCTTGAGTGACAGGCGTGCTGGCAGTCCGGAGCACACCTGTCACTCAGGGGCACCACATATCTCGTGCATTTCGGGGGGGGTTGCGTGCTACGAACAGCAAGCACACAAACCCCCAGAAATAAACGATTTACGTCCAAGAGGCCTACAACAGCTGTGAATTCGGCAACAGAGTCAGTCGCTCTGTTGCCAATTCTACAAGCACTTTTGTGTGGGGTGGTTAATCAACTCTTTATTAAGGAATTTATCTTTGGACATGTCCTGTATTATGAAGGTTAAAAGTCCAAAAATGTTCAACTAAGGAGTAAACTAATAGTCTAATAGCCAACACCCTCTATTTATTATTATATGTAGTTACATAACATAACAAAAAAAAGTTGGCAATCTAAACATAATCTGGCACCGAAAAACTAAAGACTATGTAAATATAAAAAAAATTATCTTATTCATCCATATTATAAGGAACTGTTTAGGACATGATTGATTTAATTCTAAAATGGATTTTACATATTTAAAATAAAAAGTTTTATATATATTTGTTTTATATTGTTTAATATTTATTCTGGATGTTCTTCTTTTTATTTTTTGCAGATATCGCGTAATTAAACATGTCTTTCAATATTACTCCGCTCACTTCTTTGGCACTAAAAACAAAAAGGTTAATAGGATATTACCCAAAAACTTGATACAAAAAAATATATATTTTTGGTGTCTCCTAATCAGTCAAGTGTTTATTGTGCTTCATAACGAAAGAATAGACTATAGATAGTAACTGATTCCACGGGGACGGATTAAACAAATGTTTTTTGTTTAATCCTTTTTCATATTATGGAGACACAGAGCTACTAATCCCGGGAATGTTATCATGAAGTCAACTAAAAAAAATTTAATTGGCATTAATAAGGTTTCGCTGAGTATTTCTGATGTAATTAACCGTATCTGCCATCGTCCTCTAACAGGACAAACCATACTTCTTTTTTTTTTTTTAGCTCTACGGGGGTCAAAATAATCTCACTCCTCCTTAGTCCCCCACAAATCTTTCCCCCCTTGAGTCCACAATGTCTGCAGAATGGATGCTGGTGTAGACCGGCTGTTCTTGGTACCATGTGGCCATTTAAAGAAACTTCCCTTGGTTTTCAAACGTGGATCTGGTGGGATCTACAAATGATTCAACAAAAAAAGGAGAAATCCGACGGCACTACAGACGCAGCGAAAAAAAAGAGTTTTTAAAAAGTAGAAAAAGTTTTTTTTTATTGGAACCTCGGTCTGGTTAAAATCACAGACATGGATGAATGATAAACAGAGAACGTAATCAAGTATGAAAAAAAGGCCCAAATGATTCTGGAATCATGTGTGCAGGTTAACTCCCAATGCATTTCGCACAGAGGTACTTTCACAAAAGCTTTTTTGCCTTTAATAGGCGTTAGCCCAATTTCATTTTTGATGCTGTTCTCAGTTTATCATTCATCCGTGTTTGTTCCAATAAAATCTTTTTTAAAACCATCTTTTCCCTGTGTCTGAAGCGCCAGTGGACCCCTCTTTTTTTGTTACGAATTATTTCTGCTCCCCGAACATTTGTTCCGACTGGGCACACTTGGGTATGTGACCATTACCAGTATTTGGCTGCACCGGCAAAGTTTTGAGATTTGTCTGTGATCTAAAAATGGACTATTTTCAAATAAAGTTGTCTACGACGGAATTTTAAATGGCTCCTTTTTGAGCCATTGGGCGGTAGAGAGTGCTTTTGTCTGCTAGACTTAGATGAGTACAGCGAGGGAGGTTCAGTTATGGGTAAATTGAGGACTGTTTCCAGGGATATGGTCCATTTGAGTGTTACTAATAGTTGCAGTTACAGGGATGACCCATAAAATTTGGTACTCCAACACCACATTCTCAGAAGGGCCAATGGAGATGCTGAGAGTCACATGCTATGGAGAAAGCTCCGTGCGTGGCGGTAGCTCAACTGATGATATCTACAGTTTATGGTAAGTCTTGGCATTGTGTGAGTTGCTGGTGAGTTAAGGTGAGATGAAGTGCGTTGAGGGAAAGTGAACATTTCATCGCACCAATTTAACTATACCTTGTGCAGGGAAAAACCTGGTGATTGTCTCTGAACAATGTATAGATAAATTGGTGAGATGAACTGCTCATCTCCCCTCAACTCTCCTCATGTCACCTCAACCCACCTTTTAATGAATTAGCCCTACGATCTCTCATCATTTTCTTTCTTGTCCATAAAAGTTTTTTTTTTGTTTTTTTTTTTGTTTTTTTTAAACCAATAGTACATAGTAATGTAATACTATGTATTTATCATAAACAGACAAGACCAGTCTGCTATAGCTGAGACCAAAGTTAAACATTAGGGACACATAGGACTAGTATACTCTCAGCTGGAGTTAAAATGCGACCTGCGCCTCATCAATGCGAAATTCATACGTTTTTTTTTTTTTTGTTTTTTTACAGCAACGTCAAAGCACACCAAGGTCAAAGAACTCAAAGCATAGTTTTTTGTTTTTTTTTTTTTTTTTTAAAAACACTTTACATGGGGTTATTAAAATATTAATGGGCAATAGAGCTCGTTCTTAAGATGAATTTCCATTAGTCCTGCAGAGTACCCATCCCCATAAGATTTTGTTACCATCAATCCATGGTTTTCCTTTAAAACGAGTCTTTTCCTTTTGGTTGAGCGAGGGAGCCGAGCAGATACTCAGGAAGCTGGTGAGTTCCAAACATTTGCTGTCTACCTGTCCTAGCTCCGAAGGTCAGTTCCTGGTAATATCTATGTAACCGTTTGAAGCTTTGGAATGGAAACACATACATTGGAGGACGGAATGTACCAGGATGGGCCTCCGGATTGCTGGCTGATTGGTCTTTAATACTGGCCAGACGGGTAGCAGTGAGCACACTGGCAGGCATATCCAGAAAAATTACTCTCAGATCACAGGAAAAGTAGGACAGTAGATGCAGCATGTAACCTGCTCAGCAATTAAAAAAAAAAAAAAAAAAGAACATCAGCAAAATGATGTATAGTATAAATATAATCAGCATATACAAATAGACCATTCTACCCAATTAAAAAGGTCAAATCAGTTTTTGGCTACTTGAGGTAATTATTGCTTAGATTATTTTTAAAGTGGTTTTATTTATTAAAAAAAAAATTTTTTGTAATTTTGGAGAAAAACAAATTGTTTGTTTTTTTTTTGTTTTTTTTTCCCCAACCCGATCCTGGAAGGTCCAAAAAGCAGTCAGTGACCCGCGACATTACATTGGCTGCACTGTCGCTATGGGAACACTGAGCCAATGGGAAGGGGGAACATGACAAGTTTGGCCAGGCTTCTCTGAACTAGAACAGGCGAGAGGGAATATAAACTCCATACCTCCCAAGTGTCCCTATTTAGGAGGGACAGTCCCTAGTTTGCACCCAAAAAAAAAAGAAAAGCCCTGTCCCACTTTCCTCCTCTATTGTCCCCCTTTTCTGGGAGCTCTGTATCACAGACTCCACGACAATAAAGTGAGTTTAAACTGCAGTAAATGTGTTTTTATATCAATGCATGTTAAAAAAAAAAACTTAATTCTTGCTCTAAATGACGTATAAAATTACATAAATACTTACCAATTGGCCATAAGTCACTGAAAAGGTTCCAGTAAAGCCACACCCACAGCTACACCTACAGCCCCTCCCACAAAAAATTAAATTGTCCCTCTTTGGACTTTTGAAAAGATGGAAGGTATGACATTCTGTGTCTTGTCTGAGTGTCCTGTAAGTAGGCCTTTTGTTCAGAAATAAAGTAGGTTATTAAAAGTGGTTTTATTGGTGAATGGCCACTCACAGAAGGCCCAGCCAGGTAAGGCAAACGTTGGCCAACGCTTATTGAGACTTCACACCAATATATCTTAGGTTGTCGCTGGCATCTGGCTGCAATGGCTGATGGGAAATCTATTTAACCAATCATCTCTGCTTCTCTCCCAACTAGAGTTCCAAAATATACCAGCCGTGCTATTACCGCCATAGACTTAGCAATGGCTTCATCGTGCCCCGCAACAGTCTCAGATTTGAGGCTCTCTCGCTTTTTTCGGAGCAGAGGTCGATTTCAGGGAAATCCTTCCGTCCTGATCTCATTGTCCGGCGTCTGGGACGCAGTGCGCATGTGCAGTGGCGCGGTCAGTTTGAGCAAAAAGCGCTACAGTGTTTGCGCCGCTGGCGCTGACACTCAACCTCAAAAGTTCTGCCCCTCGGCTCCTCAATGCACCGGGGTCTTTTTTTTTTTTTTTTTTCGACTGCGTTACAAACCTCCTCCCAACAATTACTATGGTAACTAGAGCAAATCGCCATTCATTGTTTTGTAAAGTATTTATACGGCCAAAGATGGCTCGTTAGCTAGAAAGCAGGCAAGGAAAGATGGCTGGACTGGTAACCCATAATCCTTTTCCCTCTGCATCCCTCTGCATCCCTGTGCAGGTTTTACATCTCACATGCGCTTGCATGGAGCAGTGAAGTAATAAAATACGATGCTGTCAGCATTCCTTTCTCCTGGTGCCTTTTTTTTTTTTCCGAATCACAAAAGCAGAGCCCGTTAGCATTTTACTGCAGACCCCATCAGAAGAGCATGGGTTAAAACTGCAGAGAAAGGCTCAGTCCTTGCATCCCTGCCCCCCTCCTAGTAGACTTGTATTGTGCTAACAGCGATATCGTTTAACGATACTCAGTCACATCATTAATTCAGCCGGCTGAAGACTCAGATCTTCTCTCTGTATTTACTGGTGCAGGAGAGGAAGAGACTCAAATTCTCACCTGCCTGACAGATCACTGACATAGCTGCCAACGGTCCCGAATATGCCCAGGACAGTCCCACTTTTGGGGGTCCTGTTTTATGAAATTCAGGTCAGTCCTGGCACTAACATATGCATTATGTAAGAAGTGTTGTCTGTCATATGTACACAGGGCTGGCTCTAAGGCCCTAGTGGGCCCTGGGAAAAGTGTTTAGCAGTGGGGCCCCCCTCAACCTTTTGCTAAAGCATCAATGTAAAACTGTATGTAAATGTGAACTTTTTAATATTATATGCAAACATTTTTATAATATATTCAACTATTTTTATATGTAATAAAATGCTATTGAAAAATTGCTTTTCTTGCTTCTCTTGCCTTCCTCTCCACCCACAGCACCAGAGTGCCCACAGCACTTGCCATGCACCTGTATTGCACATGATTTGGCATGCCACAGTGTCAATTTGCCCCACAGAACATACCACAGTGTCACTTTGCCCCACAGAACTGGCCCTGTAGAACATGCCACTGTGTCACTTTGCCCCATAGTACATGTTATTTTGCCCTACCGAACATGCCACAGCATCACTTTGCCATTTAAAATGACCCACAGTCAGGTACTAATTGACATGCCACAGTCACTTTGCCATTAACATGTGCCACAGCCAGGTTGCCCATCAATATGCCACTGTTAGTTTGCTTATTAATATGCCTCATTCAATTTACCCATTCAAATGCCACAGCCAATTTGCCCATTAATATACCACTATTAGCCAGCCCATTAATATGTCACTGTTAGTATGCCCATTAATATTCCACAGCCAATTTTGCCCAATAATATGCCACATCCAATTTCCCCATTAATATGTCAGTGTTATTTTGCCCATTAATATGGCACAGCCAATTTGCCCATTAATATACCACTATTAGCCAGCCCATTAATATGTCACTGTTAGTATGCCCATTAATATTCCACAGCCAATTTTGCCCAATAATATGCCACATCCAATTTGCCCATTAATGTGCCAGTGTTATTTTGCCCATTAATATGCCACAGCCAAATTTGCCCATTAATATGCCACTATTAGTCTGCCCATTAATATGCCACTGTTAGCATGCCCATTAATCTGCCACCGCCAATTTGCCCATAAATATGCCACTGTTAGTTTGCCCTATAGGCTCCTCCCCCGCATTCCGCCACCTTGCCCAGGAAAGTTGAGCGCTATACACTGACATCCTCAAATAATTAAAGCAACACAGATGTGATTTTATTTTATTTGCCCCTATTAAAATTATCCTGTTCAACTTTACACACAGTAAATATTATTGTAAGATCATTTTTGGAGCAAATCACACACACATTTTCCTAAATCAGGGACTTCATCAATTTATTTCATTTATTAATCAAGTTCATTAAAATCTGTTTTAGAGCCTCAGTAGAATGAAAGCCATAAACTGAGATTTGAATTGTTTCGTTAGCAGAAGTGAGAGAGATAAAAACAAAAAAAACAAAGCGCCTTCGAAAAATTCTGTGCTTTAAGGAGAATGAAAAAAAAATCAATCCTGCCAGTTTGCTCTCCAGTATATCTTCCGTGGTTGTGTTCTTGGATTGCAAAGAGCAGCTCCAATTATCTTGCCAAAATGCAGCAAGATTTGCAAGCTCTGTACAAATGACTAACATCATGAATATTTAAAGGGACTGTACCACCTGAACATTGCTAATACTGCAATGGGAGAGAATAACAAACGACGGAAAATGATCTATACATTGTGAGAATTACAAGCAAATGCCTAATATAGGAGAAAAAAAATTGTTTTAAATGAGTCTGTGGAGTCTCCAGTTTGTGACATCACCTGTGGTACAGTATGCAAATTAAGTGTTTTTCGATGTGTAATTTGCATATTTAGCCACAGGTGATGTCATAAGCAGTAGACTCCCCAGACATATTTTTAAACACAGTTTTCTCCAAATTTAGACATTTGCTGGAAATTTTGCTAACACAATGTATAGATCATTTTCAATCATTTTTTATTCTCTACATTCTCAGTAAAAAAAAAAAACTTCAGCTTCAAACCTGGTATTATGTCTGCCTCGCTGAAGGTCTTACCGGGCAGATCAGCGGGGTACACATTGAACACTAAGCATTAGGGGGCTCTGCGTCAGCCTGAGATCAATTAGAAAATATCAGCCTTACTAGGGATTAAATTCCTCAAGAAAGTGAGCACATAGTTCCATAGTTACCAAGTGACTCGATTTAATCAGAAAGTCCTGGATTGTGTTTGGCAGCCTACAGACCAAATCTGTCTCTTAAAAGTTTTTGTGTGGCCCCCTCTGGTTCTTTATTAACTCAGGAACTGGATAATGTCCTCTGCCCTCTCACCCCCAACCTAAGTGTATGCTCTACACTCCCTTTAAAGTATTTGGAATGTTCTATTATGCCTCCCTCCTTCCTTGCTCGTCCAGGTGTATATGAAAGTAGTAAGGGTGTCACTGTCCCTTTAAATAAACACAATCCTATCGGAAATATAATTAGTGTTATAAAAAAAAAAATCTTGTCAGAAAAATGCCTTAACTTTGATTCAGTTTCAAAAGAATGGAGCGTTAAATAATAAATGAATGACATGACAATACAGCAGGCTTGCTTGCAATACAGATCCCAATGAGACCATTGTCTCTGACAATGACTGTAACATCCATGCTTGAGATGCCATCTGGCTCCGGATTACCAGGCGGATTCAGGAAAGCCAGGTGTCTGAGCTGGATTTCAAGTTTGAAATCAGATCCATTGGCGGCAAGTACTTGGGAGCCGCCGAAACCCACGGAAAAAAAGGTTGCGATGTCCAATCTGAAGGAAAAAATAAAAAATATGGGACGAGGCCAGATAGACTTGGGTGGTTCATACTTTTAAAGGGTTGGATGCCCTGTAGAAGTCAGAGACAAGGGGGGATTTTGTTTTATCTTGGGGGACATGTGCTGCAACATGTCATGGTATCTCAGCCGATGAGGCTAGTTTGGAGCTGTGAGACAGAGCAGACTCTCCACTAGGCCTGCCCATGACACCATTAGAAGGTCCACCAGGACCTTCATCTCACCACTAGGTCCCTCCATGACACCACAAGGAGGTCCACCATGACCACCAGCTCTCCACTAGGCCTGCCCATGACACCATTAGAAGGTCCACCAGGACCTTCATCTCACCACTAGGTCCCTCCATGACACCACTAGGAGGTCCACCATGACCACCAGCTCTCCACTAGGCCTGCCCATGACACCATTAGAAGGTCCACCAGGACCTTCATCTCACCACTAGGTCCCTCCATGACACCACTAGGAGGTCCACCGTGACCACCAGCTCTCCACTAGGCCTGCCCATGACACCATTAGAAGGTCCACCAGGACCTTCATCTCACCACTAGGTCCCTCCATGACACCACTAGGAGGTCCACCATGACCACCAGCTCTCCACTAGGCCTGACCATGACCACCAGCTCTCCACTAGGCCTGCCCATGACACCATTAGAAGGTCCACCAGGACCTTCATCTCACCACTAGGTCCCTCCATGACACCACTAGGAGGTCCACCGTGACCACCAGCTCTCCATTAGGCCTGCCCATGACACCATTAGAAGGTCCACCAGGACCTTCATCTCACCACTAGGTCCCTCCATGACACCACAAGGAGGTCCACCATGACCTCCAGCTCTTCACTAGGTTCACCCATGACACCACCAGCAAGTCCAACATGACCTCCAGCTCTTCACTAGGCTCGCCCATGACACCCCTAGCAAGTCCACCATGACCTCCAGCTCACCACTAGTCCTGCCCATGACAACACAAGGAGGTTCACCAAGATCTCCAGCTCACCAGATCCCGCTAGGGAGAGCCAGACTCATAGATCACCCCTATGCCCTGATCACTAGCCATAGCTAGACTTCAAGCTGTTCACTAGGTGCCTCAATGACACCACTAAGGAAAGCAAGACGTCCATCTCTACAGTAGGCCCTCCGTGACATCTGTAGCAGTAACAAGACCACCAGCTATCAATCCATGCCTTCATAACAGCAAGATGAAAGATAGTACCAAAACCTTTTTAAATGAAAAATGTGCTTTGTGTACTTTATGCAATTCTAACCATATGTGTGGCAAGTTATTATGTCCATGCCCTGAAAGTATTAGTGATTGCAAGCACATTCCTTCCAAATAAGTGTTGCACCTGCATTGCACTCTGATAGCAGTGAAAGCGTTAATTCATTTTAGATGTCATTTTAAAGAGTTTCAAAGATTTTGCATCAGTGTGCCCCCAGTGGTTGGATTGGATAGTACACTCCTACTGCAGTGAAATCTGTCATTGGCTACCCTTACAGGCACATGCATTGAACTTGTCTGTCAGCAAGAATCAATCCAGTAGACCAAAGTAGTGTACAGAGTCCCACAACCTGTGTGTCCAAAGATTGGCCATCAGTGTGCCCCCAGTGGTTGGATTGGATAGTACACTCCTACTGCAGTGAAATCTGTCATTGGCTACCCTTACAGGCACATGCATTGAACTTGCCTGTCAGCAAGAATCCATTCAGTAGACCAAAGTAGTGTACAGAGTCCCACAACCTGTGTGTCCAAAGATTGGCCATCAGTTGCCCCATGCCATTATCCCAGCTTCCAACTTGTCTACTTTACAATATATAAATGGGAAGTACCATGTTGGCCATGGAAAAAGGGAAGCAAGTCGAGTTAAAATGATACCATGTGTTGGGATAAAGATGGGGACCTAAATCCTCAAGTTTAAAACTGTATTCCCAAACTACAGTTAATTGTGCTTTAATCAGAATTTTAAGATATGTTTGGGGTTTTTTGGTGTAGGAGGGGCATCTTGTTATTACACAACATTTTATCATCTTGATAGACAGTTAGTAATAAAAATTAAGCCGGGAGGGAATAAAGTTGTTTTTGTAATCCAGCCAAAAGCTAGGAACTTCCTACATCGGACTGACGAGCATTGAGGAATCCACTGTGCAGAGGAGTGGGAAGAAATCACTGGGTGATGCAGAATGCCCACTGTGCCCACGGAATAGTGTCAAAAAAGTATAATATTTTTATGAACCATTTTACTAAAGAAAATAAAAACATATTTCAAGTCAAAACAACACAATGTATAGGCTTAAAAGTACAAAGAAAGGTCCAAATAAAATTCCAGATTTTTTTTATTCCTGGTTTGCATCCTGAGTGCTGTTTATTTACATTGAGTCAGGTATATTCCAACCTGTGCCCTGGCCACATCCAGGAACCTGCTCTGCTCTTCTAATTCTAATTCTGTCTCCTGTCTAATTTACAAGATGCTGACGAAGCCTAGCTTTACAGTACTGCAATGCCTTTCAGGCTTCATATATATACATCTCGCTGTCCACTACTATAGTGCTGAACTCTCTTTATGCTCTCTGCTCTTCAGGAGCCAGCTGACCCCCCCCCCCCCCCCCCCCCCCCCCCAGACAAAATGACTTAAGGCAGCTCCTCCTGTCCTAATAAATCTGAAAACAATGTTCCTGTCTTTGACCCTTTAAGGTTGCAGAGGAGGGAATCTTGACCTCTATTAAAAAATAGAAGCTTTTGATGCGTTGAGAGAAATGAAGAATCTCAGTATTGACCCAAGGAAAACCCAATAATTCCACCCACTACATTGAGTTTTTTTGTTGTTGTTTTTTTATGCTCTATGCCCTGACTCTTCTTTGTTTTTGGGATGTTTATTATTCTAGATTGGGGTAAAAAAAAAAAAAAGAAATAGAGAGAGATTTAGTCCTGGATCCCGGATATCCATTAACTGATGGACTTTAAAGACCTACAGGATTTGGTTTGGCGCATGTGTTACTGCCCCTTGCTCACCGGATCTCTCTCTCCTCCACGGCGCGAGGTAGAAAAAGGATGCAGGAATCGTGCAGTAATGGTAATTCACCTGAAGGCATGACATGAATTACAATGAGAGACACTGCAGCAAATGATGGGGGACCAGTTACATCATTACCTCTTACCAGAGTGTGTTTTAGATCAGTACAGCAAGAGAGCAGGAAGAGGTGGGATCTACAGAAAGGGAGAGGGAGTAGAAAGAAATTCACTGTTAGCTTGTTTAGTACACAGTATTAACCCCGTGACGGTCACTACAGACCCAAGTAGCAGTCAGTGGGTTACAGTGTATAGATATATATACATATATACTGTATATATAATCCTGCAGTGGAATAAGGGGACTGGTCGGTCTCAGGACACAAGTAAGGGAGAATTAGCTAATTTGGGGCACGGAAGATAAATATGTAGCTAAACCCTTTTTTTCCTGACTTATAAAGCAGTCTTCGAGGATCCCCCCTAAGTCATAGAGTTTTCTCTGAAGTGGGCTACCTTGTTTGGGTGTTTAGTAATTGTACAAAATCACTCCAAATCAGTTTAGATCAACTATATTCAAAACAAAACGCTGCATTTCTGGGGTTAATAAGAGAGGTTAAGTCTGGTGGGCGGCACCTTGCTGTGAAATGGGCAACATTTGGCCCGGGGGGCTACGCGTTGGACGCCACCCCTACCCTGTAGCAAATAGAGCACACTGAGCAGCTCTTAGATCAAAACTCGATGACATCTTGGAGATGGGGTGTATCAATTTGGAGAGTTGTTGATGCATCCAGTACTGGAGACCTTGCGGACGTCTGAGGCGTACCAAGACCTCCAGAATGGTACACATTTACCCACCAAATTGTGAGGGGCAGCTCATTGGGGTTTATGTAGAAACATTTAGAAACTCGTAAGTTCTGGCCCGTTAGAGGCGGAGCAGTCTCCCAACATCTGTCAGGAGACTGATTTAAACACAGACGCACACAGATAGTGCCAGTATTTGATGCTATTTGACGAGCACCATGTTTTTAAAGGTCATTCCTGGGGTAACGTTCCAAAAGTGATGTAATATGATGGATGAACATTCCAATGGTCTCCATGGCGACTGGACCAGTTTTAGAACTCCGCCCCACAACTGAGCTTTACACAGAACCTCCATTCAATCCCCGAAACACTATTTGTGGCACTTGGTACCTACCCTCAACCCAGTTTGTGGTGTAACGACGGGTTAGAGGTGCAGAAGGTACTCAGCGTGATTATGTCAGAGTTCTCCACTGTTTGCATGTGCTACACTTATTATACCTAGCCCCCATGGAATCATGTGTTTTACAGGTAGCCTTGGGAGCAAGTATTACTATTACCCTTACCCAAGTACATGAAATGTGTAGCCTTACAATAGCCGGGGTGGGGGGGGGGGGGGGGTTTGAATGTTTTCCAACGTTTTGTCTAAGGGTAGTGATAAATCCACTTCTTTATTTGTATTTTTTTTTTTTTTTTAATTAATCCTTTCCCGGGCCACTTGGGTCGGGAAAAACAATGGGGATGGATGGGGTCGACCATCCACCCAGGCAGTCGGAGGGTTAAATACTGCCACTGCCCCCCCCCCCCTCCTCCATCTCCCACTCTGTATTGTGCTGTATAATATATGAGATAACAATGGGAAAATGCATGCAAAAGCAGTTCTATATATTCGCATGCCTACGGGTAACTGCGATCATGCAGCAAATTTTCATCCCGTAGACCCCCACCACCATCATTTTTCCCCTCGCTCACTGCTCTCTCTCTCCCCCTACGCACACATACACTCTCTCAGCTGCTGATCTTGGGCTGTAGAGCACCATACATAATGTGATGTTCACACAGAAAGACCCATAATGCTTTGTATCTGTCATGTCACGTAGCAACCTAAAACTAGCCTTCTAGTCGCGATCAGACCCTGTGCTCAGATCTCAGTCAGCTGATTCCCCCCCCCCCCCCCCCCCAGCTCCATCCTCTCCCTTAGGCTGGACGCACATTTCATTGTAACCTGTCTCGGAGCGGGAGAGACATCTCAAGACATCGTTAGACTCCTTAGAGATAAAAAAAAAAAAGGGGACAAGAAGCAATTTGTCATCATGCCAATTTGCTGCCATGCCTTTAATCAGGGATAAGAGGATGTTATCACTTAGCGTATATTTTTTTATTGCACTCATTTTCTTAAACCACACAAGTATACTGATTTTGTTCGTGTATGTGTGTGTTTTACTGTTTTTATTGAGCGTTAATGAGCGTTAATGAGCGTTAATGAGCATTAATGAGCGTTAATGAGCGTTAATGAGCGAGACGTACACAGAGACAGAAATATAAATATTAAGAGCTTTGTTCGTGAAAAGAGGGAATTTAGAAGGGAATTTCAGACGTTAAGGCCAAAGTAGTCCACTGAATTGGAGTTTTTTTTCCCAACATGGCTACTTTGGCCTTAAGCTTTAAATAGTCTTTTCAATTCCCTGTAATGTTAGAGCATCGAAGTGGGGGATATGGAAAAATCAAGAGTTACTGGCAGGGGGATTCAAATTTTTCCAATACCTGCCAGCCTCCTCCACATCAACCCCCTCCCCCCCAGCAGCGCTGTGGAGAAGAGTCCGAAGCGTGGGGAAAAACAGTCTGTGCCAGTGATGTTGACACAGACTGCCTGCTCCGCCCCTCGCGCCACGCTACTGAATAATTGGAATGCCGGCTGTCACACGATATCCCGGCACTCAGTAAAAAGATGGAAGTAGCAGGGAGCTGGAGCAGATCATGAGTGTAAATCTGGGTGCTGGGGTAAGTCCTGAGTGCAGAGTGGGTGCTGGGGTAAGTCATGAGTGCAAATCTGGTGGCTGGCCGACAGGGTACGTCCTGTGAGTACAAAATGACCCTTCACCTGTGTAGATTAATAAAAAGCCTTGCACTAGCCCTGATTGTAATTCCCTCTTTCATAAAAAAATGACAATAAATAAATTCATTTTGCATCTTGTTTTTAATATACATTGGTTTATTTATTTGATTCAGTTTGCTCGAAGGCACTCTGTTCCCTTGAGCGTCGGTATAGCTTTAATAAATACAACAGATGAGAATCTCATTGCCAACACCTTCCAAGAAATACAACAACTTGTACATCTGTAAAGCCGTTCCCCTTCGCTGCTCGGCTGTGCTGCGCACTGGATGGTGTGTTCGTATTTTCTCTCAGCACTCGCTGTGGACCAGAGAGCCTTCCATTCATTGATTTTGCTGAGCAGTCAGTGCCCAGCATTGTGGGGGTTGGTGCGGTCCCTGTGCAGCCGAGCTTGGCCTGCGTGTGTACACCAAACTCTTACGCCACCGGTAGAGACACAGAGGGCTTCATTCATGAAAGAGGGGGGGTTGCAGGTAATTTAGAAGGGAACTGCAAAAAAGGAGTTCGAAGTATAGCAGCTTGGCTGCTTTGGTCTAGAGTTTGCTATTCATTTCTCAATTTCCTCTTTCATGCATAATATTCATCCCAAATCGAGTCTGATCTGCTTAAAACGAGACAGCTGGGGACAGTATGCCTTTCGTCCCTCCATAGATCTCTGATGTATAGGGGTGAAGACCCTTCTGCATCACCTGCAACGGTCCAGATCTCTCCACCCTGTTGCGCCTCATGGAGAGACAAAGGACACTGAAATGTGATGTCATATCTAAGAGACCACAGCGCATACCTGACAGCATTAAGGGAAAAGGAGGGGGGTGCATGGCACCCAAAGGGGCAAGTTTGGCCAGAACATGGCCAGGTTGTGTTGGATGAAAACATACAGGGATGAGTTCTGCAGGGTTAGGTCCCATACACTACTGTTCAGAAGTTTGGGGCACCTTACAAATGTCCTTGTTTCTGTAAGAAAAGCAAATTTGGACCATTAAAATAACATGAAATGGATCAGAAATGCAGTGGAGACATTGTTAATGTTGTAAAGTACTATTGTAGCTGGAAATGTTTTAGTGGTGTGTATATACATATAGTATGCAACTGAAAATTATTGTGCTGATACAAAAAACAATAAAACTGTCCTTCTTTAGAATCTAATCCCTTATTTGTGACCTGCTCCACGGCTTGACTGTATCTCCTATTCATTTCGCAACTCATTTGTTGTCTGTTTTCATGGGTATTTATAGGTGAGAGAGTGCCTCTCTGGAGAGGGTCTATGACCGTAGTATACTGATACTAACCGTAAACCTAACCCCGAGACTTAGTACTTACCCCTAACACAAATACTAACAGTGATACTTATACTAACCCTGTGACCTAATACTTACCCCTAACCCAAATACTAACCCTAATAGCAACACTAAAACTAACCCCTAAAATGCTTACTTGGTGAAAGTGCTGGGTTGAAAGTAAATGTCTTGCTTGTCTCCTGATGGCCACGATAAAGAGGTAGAGAGTTGAATAATCAGTAGAAGTGGATTACAGAGACCTGGGCAGATAGAGAGAAGACTTGAAGATATATATATATGAATAGGTGAAGATAGAGGAGGAAAGACCACTTGAGGAGCGTTAAAAACATGTTGGATTCATAGCCAAGGGTATAATTTTCCAAATATCAGATGCCATCCATGGTAGCAGTATATGTGGGGGCAAGGGTGACCCATACCACCCCAATATTTCAGATACCCAAAGTTTGTATTTTGTGGGCGTGGCTAAATGTGTGGCTGTGGGCGGGGCTCTGCCGGAACTTGTTTAGCGACTTTCTGACAAGTTGGTAACTATTCCTGTAATTTGTGATTTAATGCAAAAATTAAGTATTTTATTTTCTACAAATTAATATAAAAACACATTTACTGCAGTTTAAACACAATTTCTTGTGAGTTTTATTGCTGTGGAGTCTGTGATGCACTCATACAAACCCCAAAATTCGGAGCTCCCAGTAAAAGGGGGACAATAGAGGAAGAAAAAAGGGATATTTGGGGGGGTATTTGGGTGCAAACTAGGGACTGTCCCAATTAACTAGAGACACCTGGAAGGCATGGTGGCCACATCACTGATCTCGGTGATGTACACTCCAAGGCCTTAATCACTAAACTATAGACCAGTCTGCACTAAATTTCTCCATGTAGACCCGAACTGTGTATTTTTTCATAAGGAGATCAAAAGGGGTGAAGTGGACACCCTAGTTGGTGCTGATTGGCTTTGTATGTTGGATGGATTTCTCAACCTTCTAGCACTGAAAACACGAGACTACACTGAACCAATCTTAGAGATAGAGGTCACCAAGGGCATCGTCCTGATGTAAGGAGAAGCTTGTACAGCCACACTGTGGTGGTTTACTGTAATGCATGATCAGTACAGGGTTTTTGTTTATTTTAACACACTCATGCCCTGTCTTTTCCCTGCAGATTGCAAGCTTTGAAGACCAACTTGAGAGCCCTGGATTTAAAGGGACTCTGTCAACCTAAACATTGTCTCGAAGGTGAATGCAGAGAATAAAAAGTGATGACAAATGTTTGTTAGCACAATATAGGATCTAGTCAATATGCCACGATCTGACCCGAAGTCAGGCCAGATAGAAACATAGAACGTGTCACCGGCAGATAAGAACCATTCGCTCCATCTAGTCTGCCCAATTTTCTAAATACTTTTATTAGTCCCCAGTTCCCTATCTTATATCTAGGATAGCCTTGTGCCTATCCCACGCATGCTTAAACTCCTTCATTGTGTTTACCTGTACCACTTCCGCTGGAAGACTATTCCATACATCCACTACCCTCTCAGAAAGTAATACTTCATGATATTACTTTTACATTTTCCCCCTCTAATTTAAGACTATGTCTGCTTGTTGTGGTAGTTTTTTTGCAATTACTTCTCATTGGCATGATATAAAAAGTGTATGTATTTACTGCTCATTCGCATCAAATAAAACCTTATGTATTTACTGCTCATTGCAGTAATTGCATAATCTTTGTATATGATTCAAATCAGCAGTAAATGCATCAACATTTTATATTATGCCACTCAGAAGTATATATATATATCAACTTTTATATCATGACAATGAGCAGTAAATGCATAATACAATTGTATAGCATGCCAATCAGCAGTAAATGCATACATTTTTTATATCGTGCCAATGAGCAGTAAATACATAAACTTAATGGCATGCCAATGAGCAGTAAATGCTTAATCTTTGTATTTGATGCCAATCAGCAGTTAATGGATGAACTTTTTATACCATATCAATGAGCAGTAAATGTGTAATCTTTGCATATCATGCCCATGAGCAGTAAATGCACAATCTTTGTATATCATGAAAATCAGCAGTAAATGCATGAATATACTTTTAGCTGGCCTGGGAGAGCTCTTCCCCCTGATGCCTCCTCACGTCTGCTCAGCGTGTACAGTGCTCATGTCATTGCACTGGGTTTTTCTACAGACGCGAGACTCAAGTAGCCCACCCCTAGCGACGTCTCTGAGGTTGACGACCAGTTGGTATAAATACGGAGCGGAGAGAGTGACCGCCAGTTACCACAATATTATAATTCTATGCTCTGAACCTAGCGTTGCGTAAATTGTTGACGCTATATAAATAAATGGTAATGTAATACTGATCGCAACCAAAAGGGGGGGAGTTTGGAAATCATGGTAGATTTAAATAGGGAACAATGGCACAAATACAGTATATTTTACTAATAACATATATTTAAAGTTTTTTTTTTTTTTTGCAGTGCTACTGTCACTTTAAGATTGCCACTGACATTTTTGTCTTACCCACCCACCAATAAACAGGTCCAGATATACCAAGGTCGGGAGAGAGAGGAACCAGGCTTTTAGTAGACTTACAAGGAATTGCTTCATTTGCTAGAAGCCGGTGCATAAATTGCAGAGGTTGCAATTGGAATGACGTCTTTGGCCAAGATTCGAGAACCTCAATTTAACTATTTGTCCTTCTATGTGAAGCTTTAGCTACTTCTGCCTTGACCCCTGGCTTAATTTCTTGGGGGGGGGGGAGGGGGGGGTGTAAAGCAGAAAAGTGTACACGGTGCAGTTTCTCAAGGGTTTGACTCAACAAGACCAAACTGCTCAATATTCATTGACTGCGGAGCTATAACAAACATCTTCAGCATTTTTTTTCCAAATCCTTCCTTTCTTGACTAACATGTCCTTTCATCAGCTCGCTCCATTTCGCTACCTTTCAGTGTATCACAGCTGAAGAGGTCTGTGCATGAAGGAAATTAAAGGCTCAATGAATTGGCACAATCAAACCGCACCATTGGTATGCAGTAGTGTATCTTCTGCAAGGCAAACAAGACACTCGCCTAGGGCGGCACTTTGCCAGAGGGCGGCACTTTGCCAGAGGGTGTTAAAGCACACTTCTGGTGCTTCAAACAAAGTCTTACAGAGGAGAATTGAACTCCAAACATCCAGAATCACATACCGGTGGAATCTGGTTCTCAACCTCCCACGGTCACGGACAGTCGAATATCACATGACTCCGCCCCCTTTTTAGCTCTGGCCCTTCAAGCACTTCAAGAATGTTGGCACGTTTTGGAGTATCTCCTCCCTGTGGGGTCTGCTCAGTGTCACAGACCCCATGCACCATTCAGAGCAACCAGGTCATAGAAACCCACCTCTGTGACATGGCAACCTCTTAGGAAGACTTTCAAAAGAACTGGGTGTGGCTTCTAAGTGAGGCTCGGTAGCCGCTTCATTCAGAAGTCCTTTAAATCAGACAGAAGCTGTATTTTGTCTGATCAAAAATACATGCAGGGTTTAGTCCTTATTGTAAAAAATTAATATGTGCAAATAAAATTTTAGCACGCGTAATATTATTTTATTAGATATTAAAATAAATATGTGTTGTTTTTCAACCTATTACCACGTGGCCACCTTTCTGTACCCGCCACTCCACCTGGCTGAACCCCACTTAAATTGATACCGTTCACTAGAATTCCACACCCTCCAGCGCCTGTAGGCGCGTTTCGCAAATTTGATCTTGTTGAAACCTATCCTGGTAAAGTTTCTTGAGTCTTTATGTATCAAGTGAACCTAGAGAAATCTCTCCATATGTACAAAGTTGCAGATATAAAAATACGATGCTGTTTAAATAATGGCCGTTAGTAGCCACGAGGCTCTGACACGTGACGTCTCTCGGAATGTGGCCGGATTCCTTCATTCTGAAGCTCGGTGAGTATATAGGACACATCTTGAAGAGTCAGCTGCTGAAAAGAGACATCTGACCTACTTTGTCGGCTTTGTTCTATTAAATCCTCTTTCAGGAAACATTGCAGCTGTGAGATGAGCAAATCCTTAATATGAAAGCAGAATAGTGTTAACTCTGGAGCACAGAGGAAGCTCAGACTGCCACCCTCCCTTCAGAAAAACACAGTCCTTGCCATCGCGTCCATGTACTGATTGGCCGGCCGGTAAAAATTACCGGCCGGATGGCAGCCCTAAACCTATTTGCAAAAAATATATTAAATCTTTGGATTTTCTTTCTTGTGTGCAAAAATCGAATTTTCTCCAAAGATGTCCATGTGTATCCGTGTCAAACCGGAGCAATTCTGGAGGAAAGTTCTACATTTGGAGCAATCAGCATGGAAACCAATAGAATGTTCATTGTAACACTCAATAGAATGTTGACTGTAAGACTCTTCACTAATGTGACTGGATTTGTTCCGGGTTCGAGTGATCGAAACAGTGCTTAGAAACAAGAATGCGTCGGCTGATAAGAACCAATCCCCCATCTAGTCTGCCCAATTTTCTTAATAGTTTCATTAGCCCCTGGCTTTATCTTATGTCTAGGACAGTCCTATGTTCATCCCATGCATGCTTAAAATATTTTTGGCCACCCCACCGACATTACACACCCAGGACATGCCCCATCACCCACGTTGCACACCCAGGACATGCCCCATCACCGACATTACACACCCAGGACATGCCCCATCACCAACATTACACACCCAGGACATGCCCCATCACACACATTGCACACACAGGACATGCCCCATCACCGACATTACACACCCAGGACATGCCCCATCACACACATTGCACACCCAGGACATGCCCCATCACACACATTGCACACCCAGGACATGCCCCATCACCCACATTGCACACCCAGGACATGCCCCATCACCAACATTACACATCCAAGACATGCCCCATCACACACATTGCACACCCAGGACATGCCCCATCACCAACATTACACACCCAGGAAATGCCCCATCACACACATTGCACACCCAGGACATGCCCCATCACCAACATTACACACCCAGGACATGCCCCATCACCCACATTACAAACCCAGGACATGCCCCATCACCAACATTGCACACCCAGGACATGCCCCATCACCAACATTACACACCCAGGACATGCCCCATCACACACATTGCACACCCAGGACATGCCCGATCACCAACATTACACACCCAGGACATGCTCCATCACCCACATTGCACACCCAGGACATGCCCCATCACCAACATTACACACCCAGGACATGCCCCATCACACACATTGCACACCCAGGACATGCCCCATCACCAACATTACACACCCACGACATGCCCCATCACACACATTGCACACCGAGGACATGCCCCATCACACACATTGCACACCCAGGACATGCCCCATCACCAACATTACACACCCAGGACATGCCCCATCACACACATTGCACACCAAGGACATGCCCCATCACCCACATTGCACACCCAGGACATGCCCCATCACACACATTGCACACCCAGGACATGCCCCATCACACACATTGCACACCCAGGACATGCCCCATCACCAACATTACACACCCAGGACATGCCCCATCACACACATTGCACACCCAGGACATGCCCCCTCACCCACATTGCACACACATTAAATGCCCCATCACCCACATTGCACACACATTAAATGCCCCATCACTCCATTACATTCCCCCATCACCCCCATAACATGCCTCCATCACCTCATTACATGCCCCATCACCCCATTTTGACTTTTTTTTTGCTGCCCCACAGGCTGACAAGGTAAGTGCCGCTCTAGGCACTTGCCTTGTTTGCCTTGCGCTAAATACAGTGCTACAGATACCTTCCCCGGGCGAAACAGAGCTTGGGAGGTCAAGGGTCATTTTCCAGTGCATCAGGCAGATGAGAGAGAACCCCCAAAAAAGTGACTACCCAGCAAATACTAGACTGTTGGCAACTATGCAAACTGCTCATCCTAGTTAGCTCCAGAATTGCTCAAACTCAGCCTTTCTAAATAAGGTAAATAATGTATATGTCGTATGTATGCATGTATGTGTACATACACTCAGGGCCCACTTCATCAGGTACATCTGCTCCATGTGCAAACAGCCACACAGCAAATCATATGACTGCAGAGCAATATATACAGCTCGAATCAAGAGGTTTAACTGTTATAGAATCAAACCTTAGAATGGGTTACATGGCTCCCCCATCCTCTCCAAAACACCTGATCTTCTGGGATTTTCCTTCATTACAGTCTCTGATGGCAAATCTTGGCACTGCAGATGTTTGGGAGCTACAAATCCAAATATGTTGCACTCTCTCCCTTTAACTGAGGTCTAACTGAGAATCATGGGATATGTAGTTCCCCAAATATCTGCAGTGCCAAGGTTTGCCTTTAATACTCTACTGTTTGCAACATTGAGACCATCCATACAGCCAATCAGTTGAAAGGGAGAATGTTTCTACTTTGGCCTTAAAGAGACGATAAACTGGTTGTTTTTTTCAACTTGTCTTTCTTGTGTTAGCTGAACAGCACCATTATTGGAAGATAATTACACCCAAGTTCATGGAGGACATTACAGAGTTTGGTTAGTTAAGGGCTCGTTTGGGGTTAGTAGTATTAGGGTGTTCGAGTTAGAATTAGGGAACCAGGTTTAGGGGTCAGATATAGGGTTAGTATTAGGGATCGAGGTTTGGGGTTAGTATGAGGGTGTTAGGGATAGTATTAGGTTTAGGGATTTGGTTTTAGAAGTTAGTATTAGGGTTAGTATTGGGGATCAGAGTTTGGGGTTAGTATTGGGGTTCGGGGTTAGTATTAGGGTGTTAGGGTTTGTATTAGGTTTAGGGATTTGGGTTTAGAGGTTAGTATTGGGGATCAGGGTTCGGGGTTCGGGTTAGTATTAGGTTGAGGGATTTGGGTTTAGAGGTTAGTATTGGGGATCGGGATTCGCAGTTAGTATTAGGGTGTTAGGGTTAGTGTTAGGGTTAGTGTTAGGTTTAGGGGTTTGGGTTTAGAGGTTAGTATTGGGGATCGGGGTTTGCGGTTAGTATTAGGGTGTTAGGGTTAGTATTAGGTTTAGGGGTTTGGGTTTAGAGGTTAGTATTGGGGTTCGGGGTTAGTATTAGGGTGTTAGGGTTAGTATTAGGTTTAGGGGTTTGGGTTTAGAGGTTAGTATTGGGGTTCGGGGTTAGGGTTAGTATTAGGTTGTTAGGGTTAGTATTAGGGATCAGGGTTTGGGTTTAGAGGTTAGTATTGGGGATCGGGGTTCGCGGTTAGTATTAGGGTGTTAGAGTTAGTATTAGGTTTAGGGATTTGGGTTTAGAGGTTAGTATTGGGGATCAGGGTTGGTATTAGTGTGTTAGGGTTAGTATTAGGTTTAGGGATTTGGGTTTGGAGGTTAGTATTGGGGATCAGGGTTGGTATTAGGGTGTTAGGGTTAGTATTAGGTTTACGGGTTTGGGTTTAGAGGTTAGTATTGGGGATCGGGGTTCGCGGTTAGTATTAGGGTGTTAGGGTTACTATTAGGTTTAGGGGTTTGGGTTTAGAGGTTAGTATTGAAGATCGGGGTTCACGGTTAATATTAGGGTGTTAGGGTTAGTATTAGGTTGAGGGATTTGGGTTTAGAGGTTAGTATTGGGTTTCGCGGTTTGTATTAGGGTGTTAGGGTTAGTATTAGGTTGAGGGATTTGGGTTTAGAGGTTAGTATTGGGTTTCGGGGTTAGTATTAGGGTGTTAGGGTTAGTATTAGGTTTAGGGGTTTGGGTTTAGAGGTTAGTATTGGGGATCGGGGTTCGCGGTTTGTATTAGGGTGTTAGAGTTAGTATTAGGTTTAGGGATTTGGGTTTAGAGGTTAGTATTGGGGATCAGGGTTGGTATTAGGGTGTTAGGGTTAGTATTAGGTTTAGGGGTTTGGGTTTAGAGGTTAGTATTGGGGTTCGGGGTTAGTATTAGGGTGTTAGGGTTAGTATTAGGTTTAGGGATTTGGGTTTAGAGGTTAGTATTGGGGTTCGGGTTTGTATTAGGGTGTTAGGGTTATTATTAGGTTTAGGTTTAGAGGTTAGTATTGGGGTTCGGGGTTTGTATTAGGGTGTTAGGGTTATTATTAGGTTTAGGTTTAGAGGTTAGTATTGGGGTTCGGGGTTAGTATTAGGTTGAGGGATTTGGGTTTAGAGGTTAGTATTGGGGTGCGGGGTTAGTATTAGGGTGTTAGGGTTAGTATTAGGTTTAGGGGTTTGGGTTTAGAGGTTAGTATTGGGGTGCGGGGTTAGTATTAGGGTGTTAGGGTTAGTATTAGGTTTAGGGGTTTGGGTTTAGAGGTTAGTATTGGGGATCGGGGTTCGGGGTTTGTATTAGGGTGTTAGGGTTATTATTAGGTTTAGAGGTTAGTATTGGGGTTCGGGGTTAGTATTAGGGTGTTAGGGTCAGTATTAGGTTGAGGGATTTGGGTTTAGAGGTTAGTATTGGGGTTCGGGGTTAGTATTAGGGTGTTAGGGTTAGTATTAGGTTTAGGGATTTGGGTTTAGAGGTTAGTATTGGGGTTCGGGGTTGGTGTTAGGGTTAGTATTAGGTTGAGGGATTTGGGTTTAGAGGTTAGTATTGGGGTGCGGGGTTAGTATTAGGGTGTTAGGGTTAGTATTAGGTTTAGGGGTTTGGGTTTAGAGGTTAGTATTGGGGATCGGGGTTCGGGGTTAGTATTGGGGTGTTAGGGTTAGTATTAGGTTTAGGAGTTTGGGTTTAGAGGTTAGTATTGGGGATCAGGGTTGGTATTAGGGTGTTAGGCTTAGTATAAGGCTCTGCGGTTGTGAGGCCGGTTGGATGTGCTGTCTAAATTCTCTGAAACCTTTGGAGACAGCTTATGGGAGAGAAATGAACATTCACGGGCAGCAACTCTGGCGGACATTCCTGCAGTCAGCATGCCAACTGCACGCTCCCTCAAAGCTTGGGACATCTGTGGCATTGTGCTGTGTGATAAAACTGCACATAATAGAGTGGCCTGTTATTGTGGCACCAGCCTAAGGCCCACCTTCGCAGTAATCATGCCGTCTAATCAGCATCTTGACATGCCACGCCTGTGAGGTGGATGGATTATCTCGGCAAAGGAGAAGTGCTCATTAGCACAGATTTGGGAACAATACTTGAGAGAAATAGGCCTTTTTTTGTACGTAGAAAAAGTCTTAGATCTTTGCGTTCAGCTCATGCAAAATGGGGGCAAAAACAAAAGTGTTGCGTTTATAATTTTGTTCGGTGTATGTCCTGAAAGAGAAGCATGTTGTTCAGTGAAACACTAGCATGGGAGATGCTAAATCAGGGGTCCTCAAACTACGGCCCGCGGGCCACATGCGGCCCGCCGAGGACATTTATGTGGCCCGCGGGGGGTGCTGCCGGCACCCACCCCGTTTACTTTTTTTTTCTTTCTGGCAGCCGCAAAGGATGCGGCTGCAGGAAGAAAAAAAAAAAAAAAAAAAATTCACCGCGACCGGATGTGACGTTACGTCACATCCGGATCCGGTAACTGTTTCCCTCCTCCACAGGAGGACACCGCGCGAGACGTCCGGGGACACAGCAGCTGGAGGTAAGTGATGGGGAAGCGGGGGAGGAGGGAGGGATAACGAGCACTATTCCTGGCCTCTGACTGGCATAATATTCCTGGGCATCTGAATGGCAAAATATTACTGGGCTCTGACTGTCATAATATTCCTGGGCATTTGACTGGCATCATATTCCTGGGCATCTGACTGGCATCATATTCCTGGCCTCTGACTGGCATAATATTCCAGGGCATCTGAATGGCATCATATTCCAGGGCATCTGAATGGCATCATATTCCTGGGCATCTGAATGGCATCATATTCCTGGGCATCTGAATGGCATCATATTCCTGGGCATCTGAATGGCATAATATTCCTGGGCATCTGAATGGCATCATATTCCTGGGCATCTGAATGGCATCATATTCCTGGGCATCTGAATGGCATAATATTCCTGGGCATCTGACTGGCATCATATTCCTGGGCATCTGACTGGCATATTATTCCTGGGCATCTGACTGGCATATTATTCCTGGGCATCTGATTGGCATATTCCTGGGCATCTGAATGGCATCATATTCCTGGGCATCTGAATGGCATCATATTCCTGGGCATCTGAATGGCATCATATTCCTGGGCATCTGAATGGCATCATATTCCTGGGCATCTGAATGGCAAAATATTACTGGGCTCTGACTGTCATAATATTCCTGGGCATTTGACTGGCATCATATTCCTGGGCATCTGACTGGCATCATATTCCTGGCCTCTGACTGGCATAATATTCCAGGGCATCTGAATGGCATCATATTCCAGGGCATCTGAATGGCATCATATTCCTGGGCATCTGACTGGCATAATATTCCTGGGCATCTGAATGGCATCATATTCCTGGGCATCTGAATGGCATAATATTCCTGGGCATCTGAATGGCATAATATTCCTGGGCATCTGAATGGCATCATATTCCTGGGCATCTGAATGGCATCATATTCCTGGGCATCTGAATGGCATCATATTCCTGGGCATCTGACTGGCATCATATTCCTGGGCATCTGACTGGCATCATATTCCTAGGCATCTGACTGGCATCATATTCCTGGGCATCTGACTAGCATCATATTCCTGGGCATCTGACTGGCATCATATTCCTGGGCATCTGACTGGCATCATATTCCTGGGCATCTGACTGGCATATTATTCCTGGGCATCTGACTGGCATAATATTCCTGGGCATCTGAATGGCATAATATTCCTGGCCATCTGAATGGCATCATATTCCTGGGCATCTGACTGGCATAATATTCCTGGGCATCTGAATGGCATAATATTCCTGGTCATCTGACTGGCATCATATTCCTGGGCATCTGACTGGCATCATATTCCTGGGCATCTGACTGGCATAATATTCCTGGGCTCTGACTGGCACACTATTCCCATTGAAATACTGGTAAGTTTGTTGATTTAACTTTACTTTAAATACTGTATTTGTTCTCGTTTTGTTCAAAATAAGATATATGCAGTGTGCCTAGGAATTTCTTCATAGTTTTTATTTTTACTATAGTCCGGCCCTTCAACGGTCTGAGGGACAGTGAACTGGCCCCCTTTTTAAAAAGTTTGAGGACCCCTGTGCTAAATGGAGAACAAATGAAGAAGCAGGTTTGTCCATGCTCCTTGGAATAAACGAAAGCTAAACTGCCTTTTCCCAGTGTTTTGCTTCTGCCAGAGAAGCCAACTCATCCTACTTCAGTTCCTTTCAGCGGTTTGGGAGTTAATTTAGCTGCAGTCCTCATTTTCTAACTCTCTCTAATGCTGTTGTGCTTGGTACCTGCGGATCTGCTGCCTTTCTAACACAGCGCACCTCCTGTTACATTCCCAGACGCGTTTCGCCTGTCTAATGCCGTTTTTTTTTTTTTTTTTTTTAGGGGAGGAGGGGTTTTGTTGATTTTTTTTTTGCCATCACTGCATCGTTTGACCCTTTCACTACCAAAGAAGTGTGTAATATATTTTGGGGCTGTCTTTCCTTTAACCCCCGCATGGAGACAGTTATCCTCCAATAAATTCCATGTTAATTAGCATGTTTTGAGAATTTAAAGCGGGTACTTTTTTTGGGGGGGGGGGGGGGGGGATGAGCCAGAGTGAGACCTAGGGAAGGCAAGAACCCCGAGCGGTGGATTCACTGCATTAATTTATGGGATTAATCTTTTTTTTTTTTTTTCTGTACTACTGCAAGCATGTTTCTAAATGTATATCCTTTTTTTTTTTTTTATTGCTCCCCCAACCCCAAGTAGACGACATTTTCCATTAATTACCATGCGTCTAAAGTGTCTTCAGCAGCACTGCACCGCTATGGTGTCTAAGCACCCGTTAGCTTGTAAGCTCTTGGGGGCAGTCTTTTATTTTTCTTCTGTCGTTCGTGCTCTTCCTCGGATTGTGTCTTATCCTTGTCTGTTAGTCCGCAGAATTGATTATTTGCACTGCCAGGTTTCCCCTGCAGCAGAAATGTAACCCTTTGAGAACTGCAGTGGTGAGCAATGCAGTTTTTTTTGTTTGTTTTCTTTTTCCCCTTACATTTGCTGCACTGCCCGGGTTAGCAAATGTTTTTACAGACTCTCATTGTTATATTACAGTGTATATCCTCCACCGCCTGCTAGGTTGGCCCTTTCTTATTGTTAATACATATCCCTTTTTTGTATTCCAGAGGCTTCCTCTCTCTACCTCCCCCCCCCCCCCCCCTTGCAATTTTCTCCCCAGAGCATTTGTAACATTCCTGTTTATCTGCAACCTCTGTATCGTAGAGCTTAGTGGCCAAAATTGCATGCAAATTTTTAAAAAAAAAACATAGGTACGCATGCAGGGGAGGGCTGGCAACTTTTTGGTCTTGGGGGGACGACAAAGACAACTTAGTGGATCATGGTGCAACATCATCAGCCCACCTGTTCGAGAAAAACAGGACACATATGTTGACAGATGTGATACAGAGATGGATAGACAGACAAAACAATAGCATAGAAATATTACACTTGGACATTTAGAAGTGAAAAGTGGTTAGGAAGCACCTCCGGGCGGCATTGCCCCCCCACCTATTTTGCCATGCGTTCTGTGCTGAATGATGAATGATCCAGCCATACAGATGAGTGGCAAACTGAATTGTGCAGAGCAGGGATACGCAGGAGGGGGTAATGCAGAGACCTCTAGTGCGGTTCTGTAGCTGAGAGATTTGCTGTACAGCAGTGATGCTGCACCAACACCTGTGCAGAAGAAATCTGTAAGCAGGGGGAACTGAGTTCCCTTTTCAACCAAATATATATATATATATCCTCAGAATGAGAAAATGATCTTTATTCTCTCAGCCCTCGGGTTAATAAGCCCATTTTTCGCATTGCTGAGAATTGTTAAGCAGCCTGCGACTTTAAGGAGCCCCGAGGATTTCAACTGAATTTCTATACTAAGTTATTGTCTTTCTGAAAATAACGAGAAGGGAAATCACAGATAGACAGACAGACACACAGCACAAATGTCCCAAAAAAAAAAAAGGACAGCATGCCTCTCAACTGACATTTTTTGTGCAGGGAAGTCGAGTATTGAGGCTTCTGTCTTGATGTCCCACTTTGCTTTTTCCCCTGTCCCGGTTTTTGAGACAGAAGTAGAATTCGGCCGGGGGGCCGGGGGGGCGGTGGGATTCGGGTCCGTAATGCCGGGTTCATTCTCTGGTTGTCTGGGGCATGCCAAACTCCGCCACCCGGCGCCAGATCCGCCAGGGGTATAAAGTTGGGAGGCATGGGACAGTATATATAGTATTGTTTTCAATTTTGTCATACAGGGTTCAGCCAAATGTGCAGTCATGAGAAAAAGAAGAATGTGCACAGAGCTTAAATGTAAAAAAAAAAAACAACCACAGTGTGAAAGGATAATAATAAAATATAAAAATGAATAAAAACTAACCAGTATGTACTCCACACATAAAAAAAAGGGGGGGAGGAAAGGAAGGGATACCTTTCACATCAATAGAAAATATCTCAATCTCGTAGAGGAGGGGGACAATCCACTTGCAAATAGTGAAAAAATATAGCAGCTAGTCTTACAACTGCAATGGACTACTCCACTGCAAAGGAAAAGCACAAAATTATGGGAGGGAAGTGACAGCGCTAAAATATGTACCCCAGAAATGACAAGACATATATTATGAAAAATAGGAATTATTTATTATACATCACAGAAGAATTATACAACTAAAAGGACCTGTGTGAAGGTCTAATGCCACCAAGAAACAAATGTACATAGGTGGTCACATAAACATGGGAATAGGGAAAATACAATCTACATATATATAAATATACATAAAATAACCAAAGGGAAAGATAAATAAAAAATGAATAAAATGATAAAATACAATCTTACCCACTGCTGGTATAGTGCCGTTCACCTGGCCAGGTCACAGAAACATAGGTATAATATATACACTATTTGCACATACACATAAAAAAACTAGACACCCCTCAGGACGCGTTTCGTAGAAAACTTCTTCAGCTGGTGGGTGTGTTGATTCTTGGTGGCATTAGACCTTCACACAGGTCCTTTTAGTTGTATAATTCTTCTGTGATGTATAATAAATAATTCTTATTTTTCATAATATATGTCTTGTCATTTCTGGGGTATATATTTTAGCAAATGTGCAGTCATAATATTGTTTCTTAAAACTCTAAGAATCCATCCATTTTTGTCATCACTACCTGAAGCTTAAAGGGACTTAAAGGATCCATTTAAAGAATACAGATCTAGGTGAAGATTTTACTCTTCCCCTCAATAAGTGGCATTTAAATGGAGTCTCCTGCTTATGACACCACCTTGTGGCCTGGTATGCAAATGAACTACTTTTCAATGGGAAAATGTATCATTTGCATATCAAGCCACAATGTGATGTCATAAGCAGGCGACACCAAAAAACACACATAAACACAAATTCTAACACTATATAGATTTTGTTTTACATTCACAGTATAAGGAATGTTTAGGTGGTGTTGTCCCTTTAAAGACACCCTGACTGGATATAGCTCTGTATAGTACTGCAGTCAATAGGGGGGTCCTATGTTATGCTGATGTCTTTAACAACCAGATTGTAGCAAATAGCATAGACCAGCGACGGCTAACCTTGGCACTGCAAACGCTTGGGAACTACACGTCCCATGATGCTCCATCCTCCTCATGGCTGACTGAGTCTCGTGGGATATGTAGTTCCCAAGCTTCTGCATTGCCAAGGTTAGCCATCACTGACTACGCTTAAGGGGGTTTCATTACATTAACATTTATTTATAAAGGGTTATAAAGGGGGACTACATACTAACTGAGATGTTAAACATGAACAGACTGATATATGAGGCTTACAGTCTAGAGGGTGAATGGCTATTGGAAATATCCAGGTAAATTGAGAATATTTAAGGTCAGTATATGGTAGTGAGCTGTATTTACATTATAATTATACCCTATGTGAAGCTGTATTATTTGGAATATTAGCAAATATCAGGCCGATGCAGGAACAGTATCTGCTGAAAATGAAAAGATTGAAACACTACTTATATAGCTTACTCGTTTCTCTAGCTAGCACCTCTCACTTTTTAAGGAACATCCTACATTGGATGGATAAGCCCCATTCCGAGTATATGTTGGAGGGTTGTGACTTGTTCAGTAGGTTTGGTTGTTTATTTGTATCATGGCTGTAAAGATCAAACTGTCAGGGTTGTGCATGTACCGTGAGACGATTGGTATTAAAAGGGACGACCTGTGACAGAAAAAGGGAGTGTATACAGTTAAAGAGACAGTATCGCCTAAACATTGTGTCTATGTAGAGAATAAAAACTGTTTGAAACTGATCTATTCAGTGCGTTAGCAGTATTGCAAGCGAATGACTAAATTGGGAGAAATACTGTATGTGTTTTAAATGTGTCACCTGCTTATGACATCACCGTGTGGCTTGGTATGCTAATTACACATTTCCCAGTTGAAAATTGAAAACCAGTTCATTTGCATATAAAGGCACAGGTGATGTCATAAGTAGGAGACACATTTAAACCACAGATGGGTCTCTTCACTAGAATTCGAGAATAGCAGAGGAGGTCGACTTTCATTTTGAGACTAAGTCAAATTAGACTCCCCGGGTTTGATTTAGTCTCAAAAATAGCTTTGATCCTTTCGCCTGACATTACTTTCAGTGGGGAAGATTTGAACCTGGGTTTTTTTTTTTTCTAAGTCAAACCTCTGTACGGAATTTAACTTCATAATGAACGTCGACCTCCAACGTGAATAGATCCAAGACAGTATTTATCCTAATTTAAGCAGTTTTGCTAACACAATGTATAGATCATTTATAAAAAAATTTAAAAAATTCTCTACATAGACAGTAAACACAATGTTTAGGTGATACAGTCCCTTTAACCCCTTCGCGACCTTATGACGAGTTAACTCGTCATAAGAGCCGCCGCATTAGCGACCTTATGACGAGTTAACTCGTCATGCAGTCTGGCCGGCGGTGCGCTCCGTGGGCACCGCCATCTAGTCTGCAACGGGTCCAGGACTAAGCCTCGCACCCGAGGCAAAGCTCCTGGACCCGATCGGTCAGTTTCCGGGCATGTGATCGCGGTGATAACGTGATCACCGCGATAACATGCAAATTAGATGGCAAAGTCAGTGTGTTCACACACTGCCTCTAATTCACTCTCTGTGCTTCACATTCTTATAGTGACAGAGAGAGTGACCTGTAAGTAAAAATAAATTAATAACACACACAGAGGTTAAAAAAAAAATGTTAAAAAAATTAACCCTTTCATTGCTGATCACAGTTTTTAACTGTGATCAGTTTCCTTCCACTTTATGGCCATCATTTAGTTTTTTTTTTAACAGATTTTTTTATTTTTACAATTTATAAAGTTTTTTTAATAAATAAAGGTAATTTTAATATATTTATTTAATAAAATGTAACCCCTGCATGCCTGTTGCATGATTTTTACTGATCTGACATCGCACTCTTCAGAGTTTTTTTCTGTCTTTTTTGTTATGGGGGGTTTGGGAACCAATATTTTTCTTTTTTATTAGTTAGTTAATTAGGGGGCATAAGTGGGTTAGTGTTGCACTAGTTATGTAGCTTATTATTGGGAAAATAATGGGGAAAAACATTTTTTTCCTCAAAAATGTCCTCTTTTATATGTATTTTTTAATACTAAAATGTAAATCATTTTTATGTATAGGGTATCAAAAGAAAGCTCTAACTGTCCTTTAAAAAACAACATATAACTTGTATGGGTACGTTAAATGAGAGAGAGGAAAATTATGTTTCAAAAACCGCGTAATAAAAATTGAAAAACGCTCTGGTCCTTGGCCCAGGAAAATCCCTGGTCCTTAAAGGGTTAAGGCAGCCGTGTTATCTTCTGTATGTTAATGTTATAATTTGCATAGGGTGAATATATATAAATATATATATATATATATATATATGTGTGTGTGTGTGTATGTTTCACCAGGAAATCACCCAACATGTCTTTACGTTCACATTTCAGATTTCTAACTGAGCTGGGCCGCAAATGGAATCCCTTCGCAGCGGGGGATTGAACTGTGCAACATCAATGTGTTCGCTTTTTTCTGCTGTCTACTTTTGATTTCCTTGGCATTTATATTTTAATAAAGTTGCACTGATTCAATCATGACATCAGCAGTCAATATGGCAAATCATCATTCCCAGATTGTGTTTACATCCCCTTTAAAAAGTCACCTTCTCTCCACACAATCTTTTAATATCCCTGTGTGTGTTACACACCAATATATTTAGCTCTGCGGCATTGTAACACACACACACACACTGGTGCAAGGTGTATAGTAATAAAGACACCGAATTGAATGACAGGTATATATATAAGACAGAATAACCAATGTGGAATAAAGAAGATAAATAGCTTGAAGGATAGAGATGGATCAGCAGAAAGACCGACGAATAGTGTGTAACATCCAAACGCCTTCCTTCCCATAACTAATTAATGCACGGATATTGATCCCCCCCCCCCCCCCCCCCCATCGTAATGCCCAACAAGCCTGGATGGGGGTGTTGTGCTGAGAGAGCGTTCTTACAGCAAATAGAGGCACTGGAACTCCCTGCAATCTCAACCAGACCATCTAGCAAACCGCTTGGAAGAGAAAAAGGCCCAGATTTTTTGGGTTATCGCCATGGAGTCCAAACAGTCCCCAAACAGTGGGGAGTATTTATAAAGGCCACTTCTGGGGAGAGTTCTAAAGTTGGTGCTGTCACCGTGGAGACCAGTGGAATATTCCAGCTGATTGCTCCACTTTTTCAAATGACCCCTGTTTTACTCCAAGAAGAACACGGCATACTCCAGAGGGGGCTTCCTGTAGTATTTGGGCAGAATCGTCCGCGCACTTTTAGGATTTTCGTCATTCTTTACGTGGGAGTTTAACGAGCAGGATCCCATTTATTGTATCATATCATTTAATACGCCAATAAGACCATCTCTGCGCCCCGGCTTTCAAAAAGAGTTCCTGAATACAGGCACCTTCTAAAAGAGGAGCGTCGGACGGCAGCATTTTGCATCAAAAAACCCAACACAACAAGGCAGAAGGCAGATCTCTGCAGAGGTAAACAAATCCCTAGTCTCACCTCATTGACCTAAACTCACCTAAACCCCCTTTAAAATCTAGTTGCGCTAAGCTTTTTGACTCTATTTCCGCCGCCCCCCCCCCCCGTTCGTTGCTGCCCCCTTTGTCAGTACATTGGTGGCCCTTGTGTCAGATCTATTGCCAGGGTCTCCAACAAGGCTTTTCTGGTCCTTCCCAGAAGAGATAAAATGTTCTCCATCGGCAGAAGCCACTGCAGTCTCTGAGATAATTGACTCGTTCCGGACTCCATCAATCTTGTTTTACACACACAGATAAAGTGTTATCACCTCGAACAAGCAAAGTAACAATTGGGAAGGGAGCCTGCTACGCCGCATCCTTCTCATCAGTCATCCACAAGAGGCAGATACAGGACTTTGGTGTCAAAGAAGAGATGCTTTGCACCTGCTTCTGTATAATATTCATATATTAAACAGAGCTTTTAACAGCAGCTAAAACTCAGTTGGTCTTACCAGCCTGTCAGTCCTGTATCGTTTCCTAAAACTAGGGTTGCTAATCAGCCGGAGTTTCCTAAAACAAATACTCTTGGTTTAAAGATACTTCATTAACGCTTTTCATAACCAAGTATTTCCAAAGAAATGCAAAACCCCATCTCAAACAATCCTGCAATCCACTGACCATATGTTGTTGGTTACATTAATTCTATCTTGTAGTCATGTGGTTCAAGGAGAGGACACTGATAGGTCATAAGAGTGCGATTTTGTGGACTCTAAGTTACCTTGTCCTTGTACGCAGTAGGATCTCGTAGCAGTGCAACACATTGTCTGATGACATCACTAGAGAGACAGGATAGGCCATTGATTTGAATGAAATTTTTCTCATTGGATCCTGCAAGAAAAAAAATGGGGGAATTGACTTTTACTCAGCTAGTGTGGGCCGTCCTGGTTTCTTGCAAACTGCTGTAATTTCACAAATTCATCTAGCTGCAAGTATTTTATATTTTAATCAATGCAACATATAAAACATGCATTTTAAAGTACTTTGAAAGCACATTAATATGCAGTAATATTTGGAAGATGCGTTTTGGGCACCAGACAGTCATGCTAAGTCCGTCAAATTGAAGATTTGGTTAAGGTAACCAAGAAATCACAGTGCATGTCAGTCCCTGTCTCTTACCCATTCTGCGACAAACCAGCCTGTCTAACAGGATAACATGGCATCGGCAGATCAGAAGATTTACTAATTAGAGTTGAGTGGACACCTGGATGTTCGGGTTCCGCAGGTTTGGCCGAACTTCGAAAAAATTTCCGGGTCCGTGCTCGCACTTGACCCCGAACCCCATTGAAGTCAACGGGGACACGAACTTTTGGCCACTAAAAAGCCTCTTAAAAAATCCTGGAAAGGGCTAGAGGGCTGCAAAATTAAGTAAAATGTGGGTAAGAGTGTCCCCATTCATACGAATAGGTCAATTGACCTATTTGTATGAATGGGGACTCTATTTCGGTTTATAGAAAGCCCATAGCATTACATACAATGTAATCGGGTCCAGGGTCCAAAAAACGTAATGTTCGGTACGAACCCGAACAGTGCGGTTCGGTTTCGCGCAACACTATTACTAATCACTAAGTGACTCAAAGAGTTTCCCAATCGCTGACTTCTTCAAAAAGAGGTGTGAGTTCAGCACAGAACCAAACATTAAAGGGTCGACTTGGGGAGTATCAATTGTCATGAGAAAATCAGAGCTCCAAGCTTCAGAGCCAATTGAATTGCTTCGGCCAATGTGGGGCCGGACTTTGGCTTATTCCTGGGGCCTTTTGGGGAGGACCTTGGCTATAACAGAAATAGCTGAAATCCTCCCATAGAAGTCAGTGGGAGCAATGCGAAAATAGTTCATACAAAATGGCCCTAAAATTAAAAGTAAAAAAAAAAAAAAAACTGTAAAAAATACAAAAAAGAAATGACACATGAATCAAATATATACAAATGTTAAAAATATTGTATTCATGTAAAAATAAAATTATAATACACAGGTTGGGTATCCCTTTATCTGAAGATCCAAAAACCAAAATTACCCAAAATGCTGAATTATTTTTTCGGATGTGGGTCTATTTGTATAAGGAATTCCTGGCGTCCAGCGGTGAAGCACCTGTGTTTCACCCCCCCCCCCCACCAGGTGTCGTAAATAAGAAGCCAGTGCTCATGGGAAATGTAGTTCCCAGAGCGCTTGCGACGAGAGGGAGGGACTACACGTGACGGACAGATCATCTCGCCAGCAAACGGAATGTGGCCTAAAAAGGGCAAAAAATCAGCCATATTGGGTAGCCAAACTGATGCTTTCTGGGCACTTTCTGCTTTAAATGATAATGCCAAACTATAAATACAGGCAGCTTCTGGATATACCCCTGTCACTTATACATTGTATGTACTGTGAATGTAGAGAATAAAAAATTAACTATACATTGTGTTAGCAGACTTGCAAGAAAATGCATAAATTTGGGGAAAAATGGGTTTCAAATGGGTCTGTGGAGTCTCCTGCTTATGACCTCACTTGTGGCCTGATATGCAAATTACACAGTTTCCATCTGAAAGCAGTTCATTTGCATACCGTGCCACAGGTGATGTCATAAGCATGGGCACATTCAAACATATTTTTCTCCTAGCTTGAAGCACTTGTGTGGAATTTTGCTAACACAATGTATAGATCATTTTTCAACATTTTAATGTAGAGAATAAAAACAATAATGAAAAAAATGCCATCTTGTGGGAAAAATGTCATAGGACAACTCTCCAGAAGTCTGCTCCCGGGTTTCGTCGGAGATTTGGCTTGCTGACCTACTAAGTGATAAGACAATGTTTAATTGTAATGTAGACAAAGGTGACACCAGGAAAATCCACCCCAGGGCGTCCAACATAATAAAATATCATCATTTATTATAGAAACATAGAATGTGTCGGCAGATAAGAACCATTCGGTCCATCTAGTCTGCCCAATTGTTTTTTGAGTACTTTTATTTACTTGGACAAGTACAATTTCGGGGTCACACAGATATACATTTTCGACGCGTTTCGCTTCGTCTGTTGCTTATGGCTAAGAGTTAGTTCGTAAAAGAGATATAGTCGTAGGGACAGGCAACTCAGAGCACCCAATTCTGAGAACTGTGCTTTACACGGGTGAGTGCAACACAGACGGCGTTCCCTTACGGTTATAACAATAGGATCCAGAGAAAACTTGAAGCACTGGTGCACCTCCTCTGATGTAAGTAAAAAAAGTGATTTAGGAAGATGTCCTCCGGGTTTAAAACATAACAAATTTTATAACTTGTAAAACAACAGGACTAAGCATAGTCTCACGCGTTTCGCCGTGAGGCTTAATCATAGACTAAGAGTTAGTTCGTGTCTCTGTTTGCTTCCGAATTTTGCTTGTCCAGGGACGGATACCTTTGAACATGGTGAGGGATGGTAGCCGTGAATTGTATGTACTGGTTGGCCTTTGACAGATCTTTTAAAAAGTGGTCCTCCTCTCCTCTGTATTACACATGCATTTTAGATTACTGTCAAAATGGAAAGTAAAGAGTAAAAAAATATATAGATTTTGTTCATTTTGCTCCTACATAATGTGACTGATCACTGCTCAAAATGGGGGGGAAATAACACATCCATCTCTTAAACAACCGCAAAAATATAATTTATTTATTTTATTTTTAATGTCCGTTGACCTCTAATTAATTGCACCATCATGACCTCTTTAAGTTTAATTATTATTTTTTTGTCTGCCAACACATTTATTTATTGATCCACGCTGCGTTTTTATGTCTATTGCCAGCAGACGGGAACGTATCAGATTACAACCGTTTGCGCGAGCTAAAAGGAATATCTGGTTTGCTATGCTGCAATGAGCAAGGAACATCATAAACTGCCTATTTAATAGAATTGGAAAATGCTATGTAACTTGTAGGGAGGCAGTGCGGGGGGGGAAATGATTAGTCAGCATGCTATATACGTTTGTCTTTACAGATGATATATTAAAGCCAGGCAGCAAACATATGCAGTCATTTCACCGAAGATATACACCCCAAACCTTGGTGTAAACCCTGATTGGAATGATTTTTTTGTTTTTAATCAAATATCCAAACTGGGAAAAGGTTTGGATCAGGCCTAGAAAGGTCTAGGGAGAAATATAGTGGGAATGTGTCAGGTTTGGTCTACAGGCTGCTGGACAGGCCTTTTGCCAGGGACTAATGCCACCATTAAAAAAAAAAAAAAAAAGTTAGTCAATTGGCTTTATTTTGTTGATTTAAACCAGGGCTTTTAAAATCCCTACTGCTGGCTCCTAATTTTTTTTATTTTTTTTTTAATTGTTTTACTTTTTATCCCTGGCTCCTAAATGTAACCAGACTGGCTCCTAAAGTCTACAGATATTGGCCCAATTTCAAGGCTTTTTTAATGACTCCTTCCCCATGTGACCCTTTGGGTGCGTCATTCTAATGCCTTTATTGGTTTGTCAGGCCTTTAAAGGAGAACCAAATTTTATTTTTCACTTATGCTCCTAGTATAGAAGCACCAGTGATATGTTACTTGTCCCTAGTGTGAGGACAAACCAGCTGGGACTTCTGACCGGCAGCTGCCATGCTTGTCCTCTGACCGGCAGCTGCCATGCTTTCCTGGGAATTGGGTTGCCACCCAACATGGGAGTCTGGAGGCGGGGGAGGGAGGCGGGCGAGACAAAAGGGGGGCACTTGCCTGCCCCTGGAACTTCAAACAGGCAAGGGAGGCAGAAGCAGTAGACTGTTTAGGGTCGTTAACCAACATAAAGCAGAACAAACAGAGGGAGTACAACAACAACAAAAACGTATTTAATTCTATACACCCCCTTGCTGTCAGAGTTGATTGGTCTGCTCTCCTGATCTCCTCCCATTCATTCCAACTGACTCCGCCCGGGCAGAAATAAAAAGTAGTTTAGTTTAAACATGTATTGCAGCTAATGTTAGTTAACACTCCAGCTGTTGAGACTACATTTCCCATGACTCTCAGCCAGTCTGGTTAGGCATCATGGGGAAAGTGAGTTCTCAACAACTGGAGTGCCAAAAGTTAGCTATTATGGCAAAGAGTGGTCAACAACTAGAGTGCCAAAGGTTAGGTATTATATGGTAATAGATTGGTACTGCAGCTGCTGTGGAATCCATTTGGTTGGTTGGTGTGTGAGAGTGTGTAAGACTGTGTGTGTGTGTGTGTGTGTGTGTGAGAGAGAGAGAGAGAGAGAGAGAGAGAGAGTCTGTGTAAGACTGTGTGTGTGAAAGAGAGAGAGTCTGTGTAAGAATGTGTGTGTGTGTGAGAGAGAGAGAGAGAATCTGTGTAAGACTGTGTGTGTGTGTGTGTGTGTGTGTGTGTGTGTGTGTGTGTGTGTGAGAGAGAGAGAGAATCTGTGTAAGACAGTGTGTGTGTGTGTGTGTGTGTGTGTGTGTGTGAGAGAGAGAATGTGTGTGTGTGTGTGTGTGTGTGTGTGTGTGTAAAAAACCTCCCACTTTCAGAGCATTCCAGCCTCCCTACGTGCCAGGCTAACTTGGGGGAAAGGGACACTTTTTTTTTTAACTCTTGCTTCCTTAACAGAAGTGATCCTTAATCCAACAATGTCCCTAAACCAGGGAGTGGTGGCCCTTATAATCACAACTTCTGGCTTCTAACATTTTGACTCCTTTTACATTGTTTTTTCCCCTGGCCACTAAAGCAAACCAAGCATCACATCGCTTGTCTGTGTTACATCCTTAACAATGCTGTATCTGCAGAAAGGTTTACTCTTCACAAGCAATATCCCAAAAGTTTTACAACTAAATCTATAGATTTCTCTGACTCCTACAATAAGTTGTCTGGCTCCTGAATTTGTCGGGGTTGGCTCCTAGAATCACAATAATCTCTGATGGAAAATCAAAATGAAATAAGGGAAAGTGAAAAGAATACACAGCTTAATATATTTGCTCATTCTACTGTTCCAACAGTTGCCATATTTAGTTGGTACCAATTCCTGTAAAATTAGCATCATATCAGCATTCTGACCTAAATCATACCTTTTTAAGGGATTTTACGGCCCTGCCCTTGAATTAGGGTTGCCACCTGGCCGGTATTTTACCGGCAGACCGGTAAAAAATTGGCATCATGCCAATGTTAAGTCTATAAAGACAGTACCAAGGCCGGTATTTTTTTGAAAAAAAAGGTGGCAACCCTACCTTGAATGGATGCGAATAATGGAAAAAATAAAACAAATGGCCAGATGGTACTTCACATCTGGCACCAGGGAACATTCTATAATTGGAAGACAGAACTCGAATTAAATGGGCGACTTCCTTTACCTGGTTCAACCTGAAAAGAACTACTGATCACATGGTCAAGATGTGGACAGATTAGTACATGGAATAGCCTTTAACCAAATGCAAACAATAGATAAGATCAGCACAAGGTATCCATGGTTTTTAGATCGAACTTATATATTAAAGTAAATGTGTATTTTTGTTTTATTTTATTTCTTATCCAATGGTTAACTAGATGGGAAGGAGAGGGACACCTATCCCTAGCCCCCCTCTCCCCCCCCCCCCCCCCCGGGGTACAAAATAAAAATAAAAAAAAATTACATGACGTGGTATAAAAAGTAAGAGAACGAGCGCAATATAAATTAATTCCGTGAAATAATATGTGAATACCAGTGAACAAAAAAGAAAAAAAACAAAACTTAAAAGTGATGGGGGATTATTAAGTTGTACTTATATTTACACAGCTAGCTTGATTGTAGGTCTCGTGGAGTATTCATAAAGATGGAGACAAGCGAAAAAGAAAATAGTGCTTTCCGGTTGGATAATAACAATGGAGATAAGGATGATGGGAGTGGTACAACACAAAGCTGGAGCAGATTCACTGCTCTATATATATATATATATATATATATATATTTTCTTTTTTGTTCACTGGTATTCACATATTATTTCACGGAATTAATTTATATTACACTCCTTCTCTTACTTTTTATACCTGATTCATTTGTGGAAAATAGGTGTGTTTTTCCACTGATTAGTGAGCTGCATTTAAAAAATATTCACAATTATAACTTTTAGTATCTCGTAGCGCCTAGCACTGTCACTTGTTCACAATTACATGACGTGCTTTATGCTCCAGTGAAACACGTCGGGCATATGGAGGCAAAGAAAGACGTACTCTCGGAGGGGAATTTAAATACGGTATTACATACATTTTGTGGAAGGGGCTGGACTTGTGTGTCTGTCGAAGGGGGCGTTGGGCAATATGTGGGGAAAAAAAAAAAAACATTGTGTGGACACTAGGGTTGCCACCTTTTCTTCAGAAAAATACCGGCCTTGCCACCGTCTCCATAGACTTAACATTGGCCCGATGCCAATTTTTTGGCCGGCCGGCACCATCTTTGTCAGATCAGTTCAATAGTGAATTCAGAGAATAAAAAAATGATTGTGTTAGCAGGATTGCAAAATGCCTAGATTTGGAGAAAAATGTGGCTGTTAATGAGTCAGTAGAGTCTCCTGCTTATGACATCACCTGTGGCTTGATATGCAAATTACAAATTTTCCATTGAAAAGCAGTCCATTTTCATATTAAGCCACCGGTGAGGTCATTCGTGTCATGCCTGGTTTAAACAAAGGAAAGTAAAAAGGTAACAGAATGGGATTATAATGCTATTTATGCAATGCCAGGGCTGACTGAGTCAATGCCGCTGGTTGCTAAATAATGTCCGTTAAATATTGCTTTTTCGTTTTAATGCTTTTTTTTTTTTTTTAGGGGGGAGGCCATTATCCAAAGAGGTAGACAGCATGCCAAATAAATCGAAACATGTCATTACACAAGGATATTCATAGCTGCGTTTTATTTAAGAATTCACAAGGTGAAAGAACTTGGCATGTACCCCACTGTACAGGCTGCACAGAAAATTAAAGTGAGATAAGTAGATAGAGCGCTAGCCGACATTCCCTCTTTTTTTTCTTGCCAGTGAGAAAAATCCGGCGTTTTTTTTCCCCAGCAATCGTTGAGTTGAATCTCCCATCCCTAATCCAACCTAAGCCTGCTGGGAGTTTACGATCCAACTAGAGCTGGAAAGAGAACCAAAAATTGTTTTCCGCCTCCAAAAGAGCAAAATTACTTACGGAGGTCCGTAGTGATCTTCAATGACCTTGCAGTGGAGCTTCACCAAAATCTATGTAAATATATTTATATAAGTATATTAAATACAGGAGTACAAATACAAAACAGATATAATACACATACAAAGATATATCAAAAGTGCAGAAGCTGAACATACAGAGAACCCCTTTTAGAGCATTGCGCCGGTCATTTACCCCCACCACCAAGTAAATGAAGAAGGAGCTTTCCTATTGGCATCAGAATGTGGGCACACATCTCTGCATTTTAACCTAAACATTGCTTAATCTGTGCATGCAGAGAATAAACAAAGTTCAAATAATCTAGACACGGCTAGCAAAAGAGTAAGTAAATGCATAAATTGAGAAGGAGATGTTTTTCAGGGTACCCTTTGGATGGCATCATCTAGTGGTTTGATATCCACTGAAAGACATGTATTTGGGTATAAAGCCATTACATGATGACATATACATTAGACACCTTCTTCGAACACAACAAATACATTGTTTTTCCTTTTATATAAGCAATGTGGTAGCAAAATCATCAGCAAATGTATGGGTCAAGTGACTTATTTCAGGTTTGCTTGCTGGTTTCTGCACTTGGGAAGGTCTTATTTTGGTTGGTTAAAGGGAGTCAAACACTGCGGATCTAGAGAATAAAGACTCAAGATCTATACATTGTATTAGCATAATTCCAAGCACATACATAAAATTAAGGAGCAAACGTGTGTTTTAAAGGAGTCTGGGGTATCCTCCTGTTCGTGACAGTACCCAGGGGCTTAATAGGCAAATGTACACATTTCTGTTTGACAGTAGTTAATTTACATAAAGCCACAAGTGATGTCATAAGCAGGAGAAACCACCGGCCCAATGAAAAACCCAATTTTCTCTTAATTCGTGCATTTGCTTGCAATTGCATGTCCCTTTAAGGCGATGGAGTCCAAAAAAGACAGAAAATAAACTCCCAAATGCACAAACCAGCAAGCAGATCTGAAATAACATATTTAACAGACGCATGCTACCTGGGGCAAACTGTGCCACTAAGGCAAAGTGCCCATAAGTTAACTTTTATTTATTTTTTTATTATTTTGTTCCTCATTTATTTCACATTTTATGTACATGTCTACAATAGTAATAATAATAATATACAATATTAAAATAGCAGGAAAGATACTGCGGCTTCTAGATCGATCACGGAACGCCTCTGCCAAGGTAAGCGGAGCGGTTTAGTCTACGCCCATTCAAATCCCACGCGGGGAAGGGGGTTAGTGGGTGGAGGGGTTACAAATATGACACTGCTGTAGTTCAGACTTGACGCAACGGGCGGGGTCATGTATAAAAACTCCTGCACTACAAAGTGTCGGGAGAGGTATAAAAAGGAGCAATCGTCATTTGTTATGTATAACAGCGCCTTTTTATTAATACCGACACTTTGCAGCGCAGGAGAAGGACCGCCGCCAAACGTTCGCTGGAGTTTTTCCCCCACCCCACCCCTTTTCTTGTTAGCAGATGGTTAAATATATGAGGGAAAGGCATCGCTCACGCCTTTCCGGCCAGCGAGAGTTAAATCTTTGGGTCCACTGCCATTAAACTTCCAAAGTGTTTTGCCGTCAATTAGGGAAGTCAGGATATTTCTTTCATAGTAAAGGAGAGACTGATAAAGCCATATTGTCAGCACAAGGGTACGACAGCAAGATTAATGGTCTGTTTTTTTTGTGGTTCCTTGTCGATCAAAAAGGAGGTCTTTCTAGAAAGGCTGCACTTTCCAACACAAACTTTCAGAAGTAAAACGGAGAGGGGCCTACTTCCTAACTTCACTACTTTGACCGTAGAGGCACAGATCAGCTATGCAGCCATACAAGAAGCTCGAGAGATGAGCTGTACCCCTTCAATAACCCTTTTTGTTTTTTGATTACTTGTTCTGGTTTACAGCAGCCATTACTACCTGATAAATAAAAAAGGTATTTAGCAAACTTCTCAAGGCATTCAGAGTCTTCTGACAGTCAAAAGTCTGGCAATGGAAGTCATAGGGGACAAAATGGAAGTCCAAACATTGGCATATCGACATACATTTCTTACGGTTATTGCTGCAGATCTTTTTCGTAGTTATGGTAAGGGAGAAATAACGGAGCGAGCAGGCGTATGTGTGTTATTTAACCAACAAGTCTTCCAATTGTGTCTGTTAAGTGGACATGGAGCAGAGAAGTTAAGGGACATGGAAGTTGGGTGTATGAAGGTGACATTGTCAAGGAGACAGGCTTTGTGAGGTTGTAGTATCCTCTGTGGGTAGGATTTCAATGCTGCTGTCCGGTTGACTCGGGGATACACTGTCAGTAAGATCCAGTTCGTGAACCTGGCTTGGTGATAGAGGTTGGGGAGGGCTGGCTGTGTCGGTACTGGGAGCCGGGCTCTTGGCTTCAGCTAGGCCGAGAAGCTCTTTTACATTAAGGGGCAGCTCCTGTGAAGAAGTAACAAAGAATAGAAACACAATGAACGGACAAGGTTGCTGTGCATCTCCCACACAAATCTAATACTCCTCTAGGTATAATAGGAGGAGGAAAGTATCCAGTATATCAAATGACATCACAGGAGAGCATACAGGTCTCTGATTTCATGGCTACACCGATACAAAACTCTGAATCTATGTTTAGGACTAATTCTCCTGCAATGCATTTTCCATCACGGTGTCCTTGAACCTTGAAGATCTAAACTGACTCAGTTATTTTTCCTGTTTTTGGACAGCCTCCGATGAACACACAGCACTATAGGGACAGCAAAGCGTTCGCACTGAACTGGAACAAAGAAGAAAATTAGGAGCTCGGCTGTCTTGGTGTGGTCTAGAACAGTGATGGCTAACCTTGGCACTGCAGTTGTTTGGAAACTAGGTTTTCCATGATGCTCAGTCAGACTTGGGGGAGGGGGGTGCGTGCGTACCAGTTTCCTGCAAAAATATAAAGCTTACTCAGCATCATGGAATATGTAGTTCTCAACATCTGCAGTGCCAGGTTTAGCCATCATTGGAACATAACATTTATCAGCATGTCCACACAGCCCATCTATTAATCTGAACACCTCAACCGATATGCCTTGTTCTACGCAGTCACAGGAGCCTAGACGTCTGTAGGATGGCTTAGGACTTCCTGACTTTGAGAGTCCCTTTCAACGTATAAACCCTTCTTAGCCGACAGAGTCCCTTTCAACGTATAAACCCTTCTTAGCCGACAGAGTCCCTTTCAACGTATAAATACTTCTTGGCCGACAGAGTCCCTTTCAACGTATAAACCCTTCTTAGCCGACAGAGTCCCTTTCAACGTATAAACCCTTCTAAGCCGACAGAGTCCCTTTCAACGTATAAACCCTTCTAAGCCGACAGAGTCCCTTTCAACGTATAAATCCTTCTTAGCCAAGAGTCCCTTTCAACGTATAAACACTTCTTAGGCGACACAGTCCCTTTCAACATATAAGTGAGTCCCTATCAATGTTTTAAAATCTCTCCTGCTTGACACTTTTTTAAACCCAAATCTAATTCACATCCATCTTTTCCTGCATCGAAACTCCCAGGGCTCTGTCTTTTTTTGGCAATGCTGGTAAAACCATGCCAGTCTAAGGGCCGCCAAGGGAAACGGGAGATGGACAGGTCATGGAACAGTGGCAGGTCTGCGGCACTAGCAGCAGTAGCCTCGGCACCCACCTGACAGTGTGCCAGCTGCTGATTCAGAGCTTCAGCCCGACACAGAATGTCCTCCAGGCTCATCTTCATGGTCAGCTCGTTTATGTGCTGGGGGAAAAAAAAAATAGACCGATAAATAAAAGGTCTGCTGGAGCAGGGGAGGCAGCATAAAATCTAAAGTACAAACAAGCACAAACTATAATGACATATAGGAGATTTTTAATTTTTTTTAAATTTACGTAAGAGAATCCTTCTGTTGGTATTTGGGATGATCTGCTGTATTCAGGTCCAAACACTGCACCAACAGACTTCATGTCACAGGGTGGGTTTGTGCTTTGATAGGCGTTTTCCAAGCTTGGCCTGGACAAATCTTAATTAAAAAAAAGGGACAACTGTCCCCTAAACATTGCTTAAACCAATGTACAGAATGCAAGATGATCTGTATATTGTGTTAGAAACAGGGGGTAGGCAACCAGCTCTCCAGAATTTGCCGGACTACATTTCCCATACTCCTCTTAGCTGAAAGCATGGTGGGAGACTTAGTTCATCAGTAGCTGGAAGGCTACTTGCCAACCCCTGATTTATGCAAACAAATGCATAAATAAAACCCAAATGTAAAAAAATATATATATATATATATATTTATTTATTTTTTTTTATCGAAAGTTGTCCTTTAAAACAGAAGTTATGTGTAATTGAAAAATTGCATGAAGTGTAGATATTTTAAGTAGAAATACTTTAAGGTATACAAATAATTTGCCTTATGGAGCCCGCTCCACTTCTACATCAGAGGGCAGACATCTTGGGTCAGATCTTCCTCCATCTGACCCAAGATTCTAAACAATATGTCTGCCCCCTGATAGCACTATACAAGCAAAGAGGGCTTGATATGGTGCTTTATTTCTATTCTTTCGTCGAAGCATTTCTATTTAAAATGCCTGCACTTAATATAATCTTTCAATTAAACAGAGCTTAATCTTTTGCCGACTGTTGGCCTTTAAATGTGTCTGTGGTGTCTACTGTTTATAACATTATCTACTGGCTTGACACGTTTCCCTCGGCAAGTAGTTTGCATATCAAGCCACAAGGTGATGTCAGAAACAAGAGATAAAATAAAAAGGGAAAAAAGTTTTTTTTATATATGTAAAAATTTGCTTGAAATTCAGATAACACAGCGTAGAGATTGTTTTTCATCATTGTTCTATATTTGAAGTATAGATAATGTTTAGGTGACAGAGAGTGATTAAATAGCTAGGGGAGCTGGCAATCAAAATCATAGCTACTTAGATGATGTTCCTCAACTCTAGTCCCCCCCCAAATAAGAACAGACTCTCCTAAAACTTGGAAGGTATGCACTGCCAACCTTTACCTCAGGATTGTCAACATGCAGCTATAGGTGGATGAGATTTTTAATTCTCCTGGGAGATCTACTCCAGGGGAGACGTAGGCCGCAAACTGCTAACAGGCCACAGTTTGACCAGGAGGTAGTAGCATGTTCTGTCATTTTTATCCAACATGTAAATCCCCCCCCCCCCCCCCCCAAAAAAAAAGGTTTTTCAACTTAAAAATAAGTTCTGTTTGGGTGAAAGATTTCAGAAAGTGTAGGTAGGGTGGCCACCTTTTCTTCAGAAAAATCCCGGCCTTGGTACTGTCTCCGTAGACTTAACATTGGCCTGATGCCAATTTTTTACCGGCCTGCCGATAAAATACCGGCCAGGTGGCAACACTAAGTGTAGGCATTTTCAATAGAAATTTTTTAATAAAAGAATATAAATAAGGCATCTTATTGCAACCTCTCTGTCAGGGAGGTAGACGTCCTGCTGAGAATGTTGGTCAGATGAAGGAAGAGCCGACCCAAGAGGTCAGTCCCCTCATAAGAGTTATACAAGCAAAGAGGGTTCAATACGGTGCTTTATTAATCTTTCATTAACGCATTTTTATTTAAAAAGACCTACACTTGACACACTCTTTCAGTTAAACAGAACATATTTTTTGCCGACAGTTGGTCCTTTAAATATGAAGTACAGTAAAATGTGTACGAGCACAATAGAAAAAACAAAACAATTAAAAATAAATAAAAACAACTTACTTTTAGGATCTCGTTGAAGCCGTAGTCCGAATGCATGAGCGCTTCCCGTTCCAGATCGAGGATACCGCAGCCAATGAGCAGGTGGAAATTCGGGCAGGGAAGAGCCGTCCAAAGTACCTACATTGAGAGAACACGAGGCCGTTAAGGTCCGCGGTTCTGAGAACAGATTTTGATCACACTAAAGCTTGGCGTCTCCTTTAAGATCTGTGTAGATTCTCTCCCAGGGACATCTGATACGTGGGCAGCTGGAAGGTGTTCAATATTAAAAGAGATAGGCGGATTAACCATCTCTGTGTCCTGTATTATACTGACGGCCTTGATATTACTACGGATGTAAAATACTGCAGACAGTAGCTACAGAATGTATTAGAAACAAAGAAACATAGAATGTGTCGGCAGATAAGAACCATTCGGTCCATCTAGTCTGCCCAATGTTCTAAATACTTTTATTTTTATTATTATTATTTTTATTAGTCCCCCGTTCCTGGTCTTATATCGAGGATAGCCTTGTGCCTATACCACGCATGCTTAAAATCCCTGACTGTGTTTACCTCTACCATTTCCGCTGGAAGGCTATTCCACACATCTACTACCCTCTCAGTAAAGTAATACTTCATGATATTACTTTTAAATTGTTGCCCCTCTAATTTTAGACTATGTCCTCTAGTTGTGGTAGTTTTTCTTCTTTTAAATATACTCTCTTCCTTTACTGTGTTGATTCCCTTTATGTATTTAAATGTTTCTATCATATCCCCCCTGTTACGTCTTTCCTCCAAGCTATACATGTTAAGATGCTTTAACCTTTCCTGGTAAGTTTTATCCTTCAACCCATGAACCAGTTTAGTAGCCCTTCTCTGAACTCTCTCCAAAGTATCAATATCCTTCTGGAGATAAGGTGAACAATGGTCTTAAAACAAAAAGGATCTCACCTCCCAAAGAAGAAGGACATCTTGGAAGGAAAATTCCCGTTTGAACCAAATAAGAATCCAGCGGAAGCAGAAGCTCAGATTCCCAGAATCCTTGGAGTCTGAGGAAAGAAATCAAGGTTTAATGTTGGAGATCTTGCAGGGCAAATCTCTGATCAATGGCAAATGAGACTCAATACAGACAGATGTAGGATTATGCATTTTGGGTACAATAATAAAAACGCAATAAAGTTTAAATGGTGTTTTCTTGGGGAAATTAATAATGAAAAAGATTTACGAGTAATTGTAGAGAATAGACTTAGCAGTAGTGCACAGTGCCAGCTGGCGGTTGCAAAGGTCAATAAGATATTGGCACTTTTTAAAAGGGAGAAAGATATTATTCTGCCACGTTACAGGTCCATAAGAAGTGCAGAGGAGGGCTACAAAACTAATAAATTTTAATTATGAAGAAAGGCGAAAAAAGTTAAATTTGCACAGAGACGGCATCTTAGAGGGTATGATAATGTTATATAAATATGTACAGGGACCAGACAAATGAACAGAACAGTACAAAGGACAAGAGGTCAACCGCTAAGACTTGAAGAAAGGAGATTTAGTCTACGACAGCAGAAGCGATTACACGAGGACAATAAAGGTATGGAATTCACTGCCTGTAGAGGTGATGCTATCAAAATACATTAGATGCCTTTAAAGGGGGCCTGGATACTTTTTGTAATGAACCAGAACATAGGGGGCTATGCATGTTAGGGTTAGGCATTAATATTTATCGAGTGCTTGTTGAAAAATAAATATGACTGCCATGTGGAGTAAAGAAGGATTTTTTTTCCCATTGAAAGCAGAACTACTATATTAAGAGCTTTATTCGTGCAAGAGGGAGTTGACAAGGCAATTACAAAATTAAGGCCAAAATAGCAGATTTTGAAGCATAGCTGAAAAGGAGAATGTTCCCAACTCTGCTACTTTGGCCGTAAAGCACACCTGTCTGCAAATATTAAATTAAGCTTAATTGAAAGATTTTATGAAGTGCAAGAATTTTATATCGAAATGCTTCAATGAAAATACAAATAAAATACCTTATTTGCTTCTCTTAAGCCCTCTTTGCTTATCTAGCACTTTCCAGTGGTGGACACCTTGGATCAGATCTTCCTTTATCTGGCCCAAGATTCTAACCAACATGTCTGCCCCCTGAGAGAACTATATGGAGCAAAGAAGGCTAGATAAGGTACTTTTTTTATATTCATTAAATCTATTTAAAATGCCTGTACTTGATAGAATATTTTGATGCGTTAACTGTGATAATCCAAAGAAACAATGGGCAAAAAGAAAAAGCAGCACACGTCCTTTAAATGGCATCTAGCAGGTAAATATTTATTTTCCAACATGGAGTTATATCCTAGACATGGACCACACTGCCAACGCATTTTGCTCTCTAACTTACTAGCACTTACTCATAGGCAGTCTACCTAACCACAGCATACTAGCTATTACTTTGTTTTTGTGTGAGTGTAACTGGGATTTCTATCTTTATAATTTAGGTGACTAATACAAATTATATACTGTTATTTTCAGTATGGCTTTCTTTGTTTGCCATATTCAGAGCAAAACTAGAAACCAAGGAGGTGGTAGAGGTTAATACAGTGAAGGAGTTTAAGCATGCATGGGATAGGTATAAGGCTATCCTAGATATAAGATAAGGCCAGGGACTAATGAAAGTATTACTTTACTGAGAGGGTAGTGGATGTATGGAATAGTCTTCCAGTAGAAGTGGTAGAGGTTAATACAGTGAAGGAGTTTAAGCATGCATGGGATGGGTATAAGGCTATCCTAGATATAAGATAAGATCAGGGACTAATGAAAGTATTACTTTACTGAGGGTAGTGGATGTATGGAATAGTCTTCCAGCAGAAGTGGTAGAGGTTAATACAGTGAAGGAGTTTAAGCATGCATGGGATAGGCACAAGGCTATCCTAGATATAAGATAAGGCCAGGGACTAATGAAAGTATTACTTTACTGAGAGGGTAGTGGATGCATGGAATAGTCTTCCAGTAGAAGTGGTAGAGGTTAATACAGTGAAGGAGTTTAAGCATGCGTGGGATAGGTATACGGCTATCCTAGATATAACATAAGGCCAGGGACTAATGAAAGTATTACTTTACTGAGAGGGTAGTGGATGCATGGAATAGTCTTCCAGTAGAAGTGGTAGAGGTTAATACAGTGAAGGAGTTTAAGCATGCATGGGATGGGTATAAGGCTATCCTAGATATAAGATAAGGTCAGGGACTAATGAAAGTATTACTTTACTGAGGGTAGTGGATGTATGGAATAGTCTTCCAGTAGAAGTGGTAGAGGTTAATACAGTGAAGGAGTTTAAGCATGCGTGGGATAGGTATAAGGCTATCCTAGATATAAGATAAGGCCAGGGACTAATGAAAGGATTTAGAAAACTGGGCAGACTAGATGGACCGAATGGTTCCTATCGACCAACACATTCTATGTTTCTATGTTTACCAAGATTAGTCCTCAAGGTGGAGCTGCCCTGATCTTGTCCTTGAGACAAGTTTGAGTATGGTTTATATTGAATCCAGACATGGATAAATCTGATTCACAGGTTGGAACCGTGCCAAAGATATAATGTACCCAGAAAATCGCAAAGTGTCGGATCCAAAACACGTAACAGAAGATTGAGTTGAGCTAACTGCCTCTTCATACTCTCCTGGCTCTCCTCAAAGTTATGGTGCTATAAAAAAAAGGTAAAGAAATACAGAACAGGTCAAATAATCAAAGTGAAGCACACCATCATCCACGTATCTGTGATCAAGCTGACAAGCTTGAGACAAAAGAAAAAAAAAAAAAAATGATAACTAAACATATATACATAAATAACCTGTATTATTTCAGCTGCTGATCTGGTTAATTCAGAGAGCGCGTGATAAAAAGCCCTTTGATGGGAGAAAGGCGCTATATGTGATACTAATTATTTTATTATAAACATAAAAAATGAAAATATGCAAACTGCGGCTCTATAGCGACACCCAGTGTACAAATATATATAAAAACTATAGGGAATTGAGATGGGAATTTCAAACCTAAGGTTGAAGTAACTTGAGTTGGAAAAATTCCCCAACGCAGCTGAATGCGAGAATTTTTCCAACTCAGCTACTTTGACCTCAAGTTTGAAATTCCCTTCTCAATGCCCTGCAATTGTCTCTTTATTGAGCAGACCCGTTAGTAAATAAATAAAAAAAATAGCATTAGCCACGTTCACTACGGAAACACTAAATGAGAAATTCTGTACTGTAAAAACAAAAAAAGCGCTTGCGCGCCCTCTGCCCTTGCGGTTGCGCACCCTCTGCCCTTGCGGTTGCGCGCCCTCTGCCCTTGCGGTTGCGCGCCCTCTGCCCTTGCGGTTGCGCGCCCTCTGCCCTTGCGGTTGCGCGCCCTCTGCCCTTGCGGTTGCGCGCCCTCTGCTCTTGCGTGTTCTGGTTCTCAGAGGATATAATAGGAAACTCACCACTAACTCCATGAAACCAGTGAAACACCAGAATGAATCCACCTCGTTCTGAGTGACGTAAAGGATTGGGGAGAGGAGGTCACTCATTCCTTGCACGTAACCTGAGAGATAAAAAGATTGTGAGATCAGGCTGTGAAGTAGCGCCAGTACTGAGGCCCGGCTGTGAAGTAGCGCCAGTACTGAGGCCCGGCTGTTAAGTAGCGCCAGTACTGAGGCCCGGCTGTTAAGTAGCGCCAGTACTGAGGCCCGGCTGTTAAGTAGCGCCAGTACTGAGGCCCGGCTGTTAAGTAGCGCCAGTACTGAGGCCCGGCTGTTAAGTAGCGCCAGTACTGAGGCCCGGCTGTTAAGTAGCGCCAGTACTGAGGCCCGGCTGTTAAGTAGCGCCAGTACTGAGGCCCGGCTGTTAAGTAGCGCCAGTACTGAGGCCCGGCTGTTAAGTAGCGCCAGTACTGAGGCCCGGCTGTTAAGTAGCGCCAGTACTGAGGCCCGGCTGTTAAGTAGCGCCAGTACTGAGGCCCGGCTGTTAAGTAGCGCCAGTACTGAGGCCCGGCTGTTAAGTAGTGCCAGTAGTGTATCACTCACCCAGGTCGAAGTTGAACATGCAGTATGTCATTAGCACGTCATTGAGCAGAACAAGGCCCGGGTTGTCGTTTCCTTCGTAGAACTTGTTGTTCCGATCGGTCCGACTAACGTCTCTCTCTGAAATAAATAAATGTTAAAGTTTAAAACTTTTACGGTGTGGGCAACAACAAAAAAATATATATATTTATGTTTTATTGAAAGATGTGAAAACGTTTTAAATAGAAATCCGCTAATGAAAATACAAATAATGTACCTTATCAAGCCCTATGAGCTCAGTATAGCGCTCTCAGGGAGCAGACATGTTGTTTAGAATCTTCTGATCAGATCTTCCTTCAAGGAGAAGAATGCTGGGTTGTACAGGGAGAGGTATGAGCAGAATGCTGGGTTGTACAGGGAGAGGTATTAGCAGAATGCTGGGTTGTACAGGGAGAGGTATTAGCAGAATGCTGGGTTGTACAGGGAGAGGTATTAGCAGAATGCTGGGTTGTACAGGGAGAGGTATTAGCAGAATGCTGGGTTGTACAATGAGAGGTATTAGCAGAATGCTGGGTTGTACAAGGAGAGATATTAGCAGAATGCTGGGTTGTACAGGGAGAGGTATTAGCAGAAAGCTGGGTTGTACAGGGAGAGGTATTAGCAGAATGCTGGGTTGTATAGGGCGAGGTATTAGCAGAATGCTGGGTTGTATAGGGCGAGGTATTAGTGGAATGCTCAGTTGTATAGGGAGAGGTATTAGCAGAATGCCCAGTTGTACAGGGGGAGGCATTAGCATTAAAAAGTGCTCTCGCCATTGTACAGAGCACTGGTGAGACCCCACTTGGAGTATTGTACGCGGTACTGGAGACCGTATCTCCAGAAGGATATTGATACTTTGGAGAGAATTCAGAGAAGGGCTACTAAACTGGTTCATGGGTTGCAGGATAACACTTACCAGATAAGGTTAAATAATCTTAACATGTATAGCTTGGAGGAAAGACGAGACAGGGGGGATATGATAGAAATATTTATATACATAAAGGGAATCAACACAGTAACAAAGGAGAGTATATTTAAAAGACAAAAAAATGATCACAAGAAAAGGACACAGTCTTAAATTAGAGGGGCAAGGGTTTGAAAGGAATATCATGAAGTATTACTTTAGAGAGAGGGTAGTGGATGTATGGAATAGCCTTCCAGCAGAAGTCGTAGAGGTTAATATAGTGAAGGAGTTTAACTATGCGTGGGATAGGTATAAGGCTATCCTAGATATAAGATAAGGCCAGGGACTAATGAAAGTATTAATTTACTGAGAGGGTAGTGGATGCATGGAATAGTCTTCCAGTAGATGTGGTAGAGGTTAAAACAGTGAAGGAGTGTAAGCATGCATGGGATAGGTATAAGGTTATCCTAGATATAAGATTAGGCCAGGGACTAATGAAAGTATTACATTACTGAGAGGGTAGTGGATGTATGGAATAGTCTTCCAGTAGAAGTGGTAGAGGTTAATACAGTGAAGGAGTCTAAGCATGCGTGGGATAGGTATAAGGCTATCCTAGATATAAGATAAGACCAGGGACTAATGAAAGTATTACTTTACTGAGAGCGTAGTGGATGTATGGAATAGCCTTCCAGTAGAAGTGGTAGAGGTTAATACAGTGAAGAGGTTTAAGCATGCGTGGGATAGGTATAAGGCTAACCTAGATATAAGATAAGACCAAGGACTAATGAAAGTATTACTTTACTGAGAGGGTAGTGGATGTATGGAATAGTCTTCCAGTAGAAGTGGTAGAGGTTAATACAGTGAAGGAGTTTAAGCATGCGTGGGATAGGTATAAGGCTAACCTAGATATAAGATAAGGCCAGGGACTAATGAAAGTATTACATTACTGAGAGGGTAGTGGATGTATGGAATAGTCTTCCAGTAGAAGTGGTAGAGGTTAATACAATGAAGGAGTTTAAGCATGCATGGGATAGGTATAAGGCTATCCTAGATATAAGTTGAGGCCAGGGACTAATGAAAGTATTACTTTACTGGGAGGGTAGTGGATGTATGGAATAGCCTTCCAGTAGAAGTGGTAGAGGTTAATACAGTGAAGGAGTCTAAGCATGCGTGGGATAGGTATAAGGCTATCCTAGATATAAGATAAGGCCAGGGACTAATGAAAGTATTACTTTACTGAGAGGGTAGTGGATGTATGGAATAGTCTTCCAGTAGGAGTGGTAGAGGTTAATACAGTGAAGGAGTTTAAGCATGTGTGGGATAGGTATAAGGCTATCCTAGATATAAGATACGGCCAGGGACTAATGAAAGTATTACATTACTGAGAGGGTAGTGGATGTATGGAATAGTCTTCCAGTAGAAGTGGTAGAGGTTAATACAGTGAAGGAGTTTAAGCATGCGTGGGATAGGTAAAAGGCTATCCTAGATATAAGATAAGGCCAGGGACTAATGAAAGTATTACATTACTGAGAGGGTAGTGGATGTATGGAATAGTCTTCCAGTAGAAGTGGTAGAGGTTAATACAGTGAAGGAGTTTAAGCATGCGTGGGATAGGTATAAGGGCTATCCTAGATATAAGATAAGGCCAGGGACTAATGAAAGTATTACATTACTGAGAGGGTAGTGGATGTATGGAATAGTCTTCCAGTAGAAGTGGTAGAGGTTAATACAGTGAAGGAGTTAATGCATGTGTGGGATAGGTATAAGGCTATCCTAGATATAAGATAAGGCCAGGGACTAATGATAGTATTACTTTACTGAGAGGGTAGTGGATGTATGGAATAGTCTTCCAGTAGAAGTGGTAGAGGTTAATACAGTGAAGGAGTTTAAGCATGCGTGGGATAGGTATAAGGCTATCCTAGATATAAGATAAGGCCAGAGACTAATGAAAGTATTACATTACTGAGAGGGTAGTGGATGTATGGAATGGCCTTCCAGCAGAAGTGGTAGAGGTTAATACAGTGAAGGAGTTTAAGCATGCATGGGATAGGTATAAGGCTATCCTAGATATAAGATAAGGTCAGGGACTAAAGAACTTATTACTTTACTGAGAGGGTAGTGGATGCATGGAATAGTCTTTCAGTAGAAGTGGTAGAAGTTAATACAGTGAAGGAGTTTAAGCATGCATGGGATAGGTATAAGGCTATCCTAGATATAAGATAAGGCCAGGGACTAATGAAAGTATTACATTACTGAGAGGGTAGTGGATGTATGGAATAGCCTTCCAGTAGAAGTGGTAGAGGTTAATACAGTGAAGGAGTTTAAGCATGTGTGGGATAGGTATAAGGCTATCCTAGATATAAGATAAGGCCAGGGACTAATGAAAGTATTACTTTACTGAGAGGGTAGTGGATGCATGGAATAGCCTTCCAGTAGAAGTGGTAGAGGTGAATACAGTGAAGGAGTTTAAGCATGAGTGGGATAGGTATAAGGCTATCCTAGATATAAGATAAGGGCAGGGACTAATGAAAGTATTACTTTACTGAGAGGGTAGTGGATGCATGGAATAGTCTTCCAGTAGAAGTGGTAGAGGTTAATACAGTGAAGGAGTTTAAGCATGCGTGGGATAGGTATAAGGCTATCCTAGATATAAGTTGAGGCCAGGGACTAATAAAAGCATTCAGAGATTGGGCAGACTGGATGGGTTCTATATTTAACCAGCAGTGAATCATTTCCAGTCCATTCCAGTTTATTTACCGGTGTACTACCACTTTAACAAATAACCTTCATTTCCCCGGACCCACCTATGAGGCTGCGGTAACCTCTCAGCAGGGTGTTCCTCTTCTCCTGATCCTCCGTTACAGATTTCCACTGTAGCTTCATGCGGAAATACTCATCACTGGAAAACAGCAAGCCAAACAAACACCGGAGCATGTGTTACACAGCATCCTATGGAGATGGCATTTATCCCATGCTAGCTTTACGGGGGGTTTAGCGGCTGTTTCAAGCTTGTGTGGGAGAGGGGAGTAGTAACCTGTCTGGTGCAGGAGAGACAAGTGGCAGATGGTTTTGGAAGGGTCTGCGGGTCCCCGGAGGGACGGAAGGGGTTAAAAGGCTTCCAAAACTAGGCATGTTCCATCTGCCCAGGAAAACAGGTAAATACCAGCGGGGGGGGGGGGGATCTAACACGTTCAACCTTCCACCAGTCCAACTGCACACTTCCTATTGGCTGCCTAGAAATAGGAAGGTTAACCCTGTATGGGAAATTAAATTCCATGCCATCATCACAATCTGGATGTGAAGAACCTGAGCCAGCATGCAAAGTCCGGATTATTTACCATCAGCCGCTCTATAGACCATGGTTAATGCTAAAAGGGGGTAGAACAAGTCACATCAGAGCAAGGAATAAAAAATAAAAAAAAGACTACTCCAAAACACTTTAACTAATTCCTTTCTTGTGGTTTTGTTAGAGATAGAGATATATATCTCTCTCTCTAGGGGGCCATATTTCCCTATTTAAACGCTACATGCACATTACACTTCCTGGTCGGTGACGTCATACTACGGCAAAATTCTACAATGGAATGTCAAGAAAAAGGGAGGGGCTTGGACTCTTTGTAGATTTAAATAGTGAAGGAAAAAATTGTGCATCTGGATACACTATTGTCACATCAAGCAACACAATTAAAAAGGATATGTTCGACTAATTCAAACGACAACATATGTAACAAACATATGCACGAAAAAGTAACAGAAAACTATGGTGTACAAATAAAAGCAAACTAGGAAAGACCCGTGACTGTATCAGATGGCACACGGGACACACGTGGTCATACAGATAGACAAAGAGGATGTGGAGAAAGACTCACTTGTCCTTGAATTAAACAGCTCACAATAACACTTGGGGTTTATTATATAATACAATGGATAATGGTGGTGAGCTGATAAAACACCAATGTGGATTCTCGCTAGTTTACCATGTGTTGTCACAATTCCCTCTATTAAACACACTCCCAATCAGAATGCGCTCGTCAGCTCTAGAGAACCAAAACGCTTACGTCTTTTTCCGAACCAAGGTCTTTCGTTCTTCGGCTGTGCTGCTCCATGGGTAATAACCCAGGAGGAATTTCCATGCATCCTTCCGTAGGCCTGGACACAGGCCCTATAATGAACACAATCTGGTTAATGATATTATCAAGAGACATTCGTGTAGCCCCAAAAGAGAGGCACACGATTCCTCTTCACGGAGATCGGGCACATTCCAAAGCCCTACACTTATAGGGGAGGAGAAATGTGGGGGGGAAGGGGAAATGTGTGGGTGGGGGGGTCAAATGGGAGCATCCCTTAAATTTGTTCATGCTCTACCTCATTTGGAGCTAGACTCCACCCACTATTGCCCTCTAAGCTCCTCCCACAACCCCATTTTAAAAGAAACGTTGCTTCATCCTTATTTATTTTTAGCTGAGGGGTTTCTGCACACCAGGGCCTGGGATGTAAATATGGGCCATTTCTCTCTTGCTTGTCTCCCAGAACTAAATATATATTTATGTACACTGCACATTGTATGACTCGCCTGTTTACTGCCACAAGAAACCCAAATAGGCAAAAGATACGGACGTTTTGTATTTTTTCGTTGAATTCCAAGTAGCCACACACCCAGATTACAAACTATTACATTAAATGCACATGGGAACAGACTTATGGCAGCCTCCTATCTCTATTTGTGTGTCCCCACAGTGATTGGATGCAATGTCCAAAGCTGCCATCAATGCGGTTGGAAACGAGCTGCAAGCATCATGGGAGTTATCAAGAGGTTGTAACAATTAATCTATACATTTGCTGGCGATTTTGCTTGCAGAATGTATGGGTTAAGGGGAGGTTGTTGTTATAGGCACGCATTTTAATTATGCTAGTTTGTTGATCTTATACACAGATATCACTTAAATAGCAATATATATTGGTTTATATGTGTGGGGTATATGCAGGTGGCTGGTGGTCTAAGCAACAGTGTTTCCAGGTAAACATACTGGCTATTGTTCAAGACTGGACTGTAAACAACATGGAGTCTGACAGTTTGGTCACCTGACCAGGGTTACTATGGGAAAGCTGTACCAACAAGGGCTCCATGTTAAAAGAGATACATGTTAAAGAGATTTCAGAACTCTCCTGAAGCTGCAACAATGGACATCACATAAGGAGTGCTGAGGCCAGTCTTTCCACCTGAGTTCTCCTGGCAACGTAACATCTAAAGTATCAGCATTTATATATTTGACTTTACTTTCTTTTACTTGAATAGAGTTAACTATTCTTGTTTATATTAATTTAGATAGAGCATTTACTAATCTTCACCATTCCAATACAGTTGTGAAGGACAATTCGCTTAAAAAGTTTAGAAAATCAATCACACTCACGCCGGAAAAAATCCGCTTCTTCAAGCCGTCTTCATCTACCACCCGACCGTCTGGATCGAAGTAGGATTCCCACTCCTGCTCGGTGACTGGTGCTTGACGCTGGATAACTGGCCGCTCCCCCAGCTCAATTTGCTGTAAGGGACAGTTAATCAAAACAAAATCAGAATCGACGATAACATTAAAGACTGGGACGTGTTAAAGTAATTACAAAAGCATCACATCTTTATCGCCTAACTCTTCCCATTTACCGGCAGGCCCCAATAGTCCTTCATTAGTTATAAAAACTCCATGATGTCAAGAAAGGGTAATGTTCACTCCCTCCATTTAGAAAATTCTGGCTAGTTGAAAGATTCCTGCTGTGGCCTAGCAAATGTTCTTAAAATGGATAACTGGCAAACCATGAAATTTTGTTTAAATGAAAGATGGCATCAACTGTAAATGATAAATAGAAATCCTTTAATGAATGAATACAAATAAAGTAATTTATTGACCCCTCGTTGCTCCTTATAACTTTCGGGGGGGGGGGGGGGGGGCAGACATGTTGTTTAGAATCTTTGCGCTGTATAGATCTATCAGGTGGCGGACATGTTTAGAATCTTGGGTCAGATCTTCCTTCAGCTGACCCAAGGTAAACGAAGAATTGAACCAAGATTCTAAACAACATGTCTGGCTGATGGGATGGGCGTCCAAACCCGCTTGAGTTCAAAAGGTAATTATTTACCCGGCTGCGGTCAATTACATTCCCCTTCTTACATCTCAAATAAGGGTTTAAATCTCACCAGAATCATGGATCATTAATAAGACAAGCATGTTTCCTATTTATACTTACACAAGTGATCACCTCAAACCCTGGTTCGTCCTCCAGTCCAACTGCCATCTCGGACAAAGGCCGCTGATGCACTCCATCCTGGGGCCGCAGTGCTCCACGGAAAAAATTAGTGACTTTGGAGAATCCCCCAAACGTGGTAGAGTAAGGATCCTGGAAAAATCTCTAAAGAAACACAGAATATGCGTGGATTATAATCCAACGGATAAAAAAGTGGTTAATAGGACGCAATATCTTACATTTTTGGGCATCAAACAAAAACGGTTTGAAAACGAGTGCCATGAACGTTCTACACATTCGCTATAAACTAATGTATTAGAAAAAAAGAGAAAAAAAATCCATCCCTCCCACCTTGGTTCTTCTTTCTGGGAACCATCTCAAATATAACTTGCGGCTTTTTTACACTACGTATTGTCACTTCCTTTTTTTTTCCCCTCAAGCGCCGTTTACTTCCATTACTACCGTAATCGTAAAGGCAAGTGAAAGCTAGGAGAGAGAGAGGGCATATATAAAAACACGAGCTTGGACTTACAGACACCACGTCCGAGGAGCCGTCGTTAAAGAGCTGGAGCTCGTCGAAGGAGTGAGAGAGCGCGTGTGAGTCATGTGGATACACCAGGTACAAGCGGGAGTCCCTGGGAGACCTGTAATGGGAAAAGTAAAAATTACCAGTGCAATGCTTGAATAAACTGGTTAATGGAAGAATTCCATTGGTTTCCATTTAGAACGCTGAAGAATTCTTAGAGCTCTTTATACAGGAGCCAAGAGTGTAAACAATTTATGGCACTAGATAAAAAAAATAAAAATAAAAAAAAAAGAAAGCAATATACCACACAATAATTTAGATTTAAACTGCAGTAAATGTGTTTAGAGATTAGTTTGTGTATTGTAAATAAATCAATGATTACAAAAGTGGCTATCTATACGTTATAGAACTTAAGAAAAAAAAAAAACTATATATAAAAGTTTATTTTTGTTGGACACCGTGGGTGGTGATGCACCTTTAAAATCAGTCTCTGCGGAGGTGTAAATGATCTGAGCTTTCTGTATTTGCTCTTGGAAACTGCCATCAGCATGTAGAGCGTCGGTTTTGTGACGAAACAGTAAGCAAGTCAGTCAATGTCAAGTTATAAACCGTTCAATCAAGTATTGATTTGAAGAGATTAAAAAAAAATGATCTACTTGAGAGAAATACTTAAAAAAGGATAAAATATTTTTAAAAACACCATCTTTTATTAAAAAGTAAAGTCTATTCACAGTTACAATTAAAGTTCTTAATACCAGGCCAAAATAATAGAATATTTAGCACAATAAAAAGTATTTATTTTGTGTTTTTTTTTTAGAAAAAAGTAAGATAAAACAAAAAAAAAATGTTCGCTTCGAGGCCAAAAGGCATCGTAATACAAATTAATTGCAGGGGGTTTTATGCTACTTCGCTTTGAGGAAATGGGTATGTGATTAATAACTTTAAGAGAGATGGATCTACTCAGGAGTACGCTACACAGAATGTTTACCCTTCAAAAAAATTTTTTTTACTGAAGCATTGAGTACAGTCAATTGTCTCCAATTGTCTGTGGAGTAAACATAAATAGAGCTTTACTCATGAAAGAGGCAATTGTATGGAATCGAGAAGTGAACTGCAAAATTAAGGCCCAAGTAGCAGAGTTGGAAAAATGCTCCCTTTGCTCTATACTGAAAACGGGGCTATTTTGGCCTTAGGTTTGCAGTTCCCTCCAATTCCCTACTTTTATGAATAACCCACATAGCAATACGTATACGTCACAAATCAAGGGGTTTCCGGAATGTCTACAATCGCTTTGAAGGATAGTTTGAACAGTCTTTAGATAAATGTTATCCAGCTGTGAATTTCAATTTAAAAAAAAAAAAGGTATAACAAAAAACAATATCATATAAATAGATAAAAAAATTAAATACAATATACACTGCTAATTATTTAAAAAAGACTGTCACCTAAACATAGTTTATACATTGTGTTAGTAGAATTGCAAGCACATGGCTGAATTAAGGGAAATTTGTGTCTTGTGGAGTCTCCTGTACATGACATCATCTGTGCTCGACAAGGACTTCATTTGCATTTACGTAGTCACAGGTCATAAACAGGGGACACCACAACACACGTTTAAAAAAAAAAAAAACATTTTTCCCTGAGCTTGCAATTCGTCTCACACAAAGTATAGATCGTTTTTTTGTTCTCTATAAATCGCAGTAAAGCAAATGTTCCTTTAATTAGTGCGCCGTAAGCGCTCCTCAATGTCAGCCCTGGTCCGACATGATTTAGCACACGTCAGTAATTTGTGAAATAAGTATACTGCAGGAGTCAGGCCAGTGGAACTATGGCGAGTGCTTAATTAGTCCAAGATTAACATTATAAATAATAAATACTAAAACAAATAAGACGGAGATGCCTTGTAACCATTTTGCTGGCTATCTGATTTCAGTATGGATGGACATGCTTACTGGACACAATACACTGCAGGAGAAGGAGATACAGTGGCAAACTACAAAATGGAACATTGTTGACTTTCAAAAATTAAACAGCCCCGCTCTAAAAGGGATCATTGAGACATGCTACAATTTGATGTGCTCAATTTTAATATGCCAGGATATTTCCCCCAATATGCTATTTAATATGCCAAGATATTGCCCCCAAATTGCCATTTAATATGCCAGGATATTGCCCCCAATATGCCATTTAATATGCCAGGATTCTGCCCCCAATATGCCATTTAATATGCCAGGATTTTGCCCCCAATATGCCATTATATTGCCCCCGATATGCCATTTTAATATGCCAGGATATTGCCCCCAATATGCCATTTAATATGCCAGGATATTGCCCCTTAGTATGCTCGTTATGCCACCCTCCCCCCCCCCCCCCCTTCCCCAGACCCCAGTACTTACCTCGTTCCTGCTCCGTCCCGCGGTGCTCTGAAGGTGCGTGCCTGTGAGGGAAACGTTGTGAGCTTCCCTCCAGCCGCGCGGAACAATAAAGTTTGTTTAAAAAAAACACACTTTGTTGACCGCGCGGCTGGAGGGGAGCTCACAACGCTTCCCTCACAGCCACGCACCTTCAGAGCACCGGGGGACAGAGCAGGAACGAGGTAAGTTTTAGAATTTTTTTTTTTTTTTTTCCAGCCACCGATCGGCGTATAACACGCACACATCATTTGCCCCCTATTTTCAGGGAGAAAAAGTGCGTGTTACACGCCGATAAATACAGTCATTTTATTTTATTTATGCCCTTGGGTGGGAAACTATAAACTAAAATCAGAGTGCTCCATTACGATTACATATATAAAATATATATAGCACCGGATAGCAGTGGTGTATCTTGGTTAAAATTCAGACACCCCCCTACCCGCGCTGCACACGCACGACTTGCCCCATATCCCACATCACCCCCATTACATGCCTCATCACTCCCATTATATGCCTCCATTACATGCCCAATCACCCCAGGACTTAACCTGATATCTGGTGGCTAGTGGCAGGCAGCATGGTGTCCTACCATGCTGCCTGTTCAGCTCCCCGAGGTGAGTGTAGATAGGTCAAATGACCGTGCGCATGTCTGACGTCAGAGCGCCGGGTCACGTGACCTGTCATCACTCCGCCCTGTTCCATTATATTTTTGCCTCACTAATATCTGTTGAAGGGTTAATTTATAAGTTATTAAACAAGTACTGTTTTACGATATAGGAATGATTGACATTGTCTAAAATCCTCCACCGAGCCCAAGAGTCTCAAACATTATTTGTACTGAGCGGACCTCTCTTCTTACCCCTGAATATGCACCTACCAGGATCTACTAATTAATTAGGGAGGGTAATGTAACTATTACATCATAAGTGGGCAGAGTTATGATCCCGTTAAAAAATTATGTACACAGCCATCTAGTCCTGCCAACTATGATACATAGGAGTCAGTAGGAGAGTAGGGGAGTATCTTATGACATCATCGTGCAGGCTTTGGCCACAGCTGTAAAGTGAGACTTGCTCGAATATTTTGGAAAATGTTGCGTCATGGGTAAAATTCTCAAAATGGATGCTGGAGATAGACCTCTCATTTTATTTTTACTTTTATATGCAATTAATTCAAACGTAGACAAAAACATCCAGCAACTTATTTATGTGTTTGTTTTACATGCATAGGTTACATCTTATGTAAGTGGTAGAGTCCATTTAAAATCACCAATAACATCCTGCTCCACGGTGATGTCATAAACAGAAGACATAAACGTATAGACATCCCTTTCTCTCAATGTGTGGATTTTCTTGATTTTTTTCTAAAACACAATGTATGACTTTTTTTTTATGCCGATAGATAATGTGACAGTTAATGTGTCAGGGTCTGTTTTATATATTTACTTACGGTGCCAGTATGACATATTTCTGCAGCGTCTTCAGCAGAGCTTTTGTCCCTCCTTGATGAAAATGCAAAGCCTGGAACGAGACTCCATCCTTGGTAATAAAGATGAGATAGGACCAGCCCAAACCAGGCTTGCTTTTGCGAATGGACTTGAGATCTGACAAACTCAACGAAAAGGCCCATTTGCCGTGATTTCCAGGTCTGTGCGCTGGAGAAGGAAAGACAGAGGATAAGGAAGTCACGGCAATGTTTTTTGCAAGACGGTTGAAAGGTCTTCTTGTTGAACCAGAAGGGCTTAATTCGTACAACAAAACTGTGCTTAGGTGCAAAAGGTGAGTACACGCAAATCTGTAAAAACAGTTTAAAATAACTCTGTTACTAAAGTTATCAGTAGTGTGTATTGTCACTTTAAGGATAGTAACTGGGGTAAGTTTGGCAGTCACAATAGTCTATATGTGCAATATGGTACATGTATTAGACACAGACTGTTACACACAAAGAGGTCCGATCATTTAACAAGCAGAATATCTTTATTGTTGCAAAGAGCTGCAGCGTTACAGTGGTACAATTTTATTGTTTGGTGTTAATACTTATTATGTTCACTGTTGCCGCATCATTGCTACTTGACAGAGAAGAGAGATAAATCTTGTATTAGAAAACATCTGCAGTGTTGCAATGGCACTTTCTGTTTTATATTGTCACTTGTATGTTGGCTGTCAGATTATTCCAGAGAAGATTCATTTATTGCTCTATTTTCCATCATCAGCGTTTAAGAGGGGTTTTATTTATTAACACTTGAACCCTAATACTAACCCCCAAACCCTAATCTTAACCCCCTAAACCCTAATACTAACCCCCGAACCCTAATACTAACCCACTAAACCCTAATACTAACCCCCGAACCCTAATACTAAAATTAACCCCCTAAACCCTAATACTAACCCCCGAACCCCAATACTAACCCACTAAACCCTAATACTAACCACTGAACACTAATACTAACCCCCTAAACCCTAATACTAACCCCCAAACCCTAATCTTAACCCCCTAAACCCTAATACTAACCCCCTAAACCCTAATACTAACCCACTAAACCCTAATACTAACCCCCGAACCCTAATACTAAAATTAACCCCCTAAACCCTAATACTAACCCCCGAACCCCAATACTAACCCACTAAACCCTAATACTAACCACTGAACCCCAATACTAAAATTAACCCCTAAACCCTATTAACCCCCAAACCCTAATACTAACCCCCTAAACCCTAATACTAACCCCCGAACCCCAATACTAAAATTAACCTCCTAAACCCTAATACTAACCACTGAACCCTAATACTAACCCCCTAAACCCTAATACTAACCACTGAACCCTAATACTAACCCCCTAAACCCTAATACTAACCACTGAACCCTAATACTAACCCCCTAAACCCTAATACTAACCACTGAACCCTAATACTAACCCCCTAAACCCTAATACTAACCACTGAACCCTAATACTAACCCCCTAAACCCTAATACTAACCACTGAACCCTAATACTAACCCCCTAAACCCTAATACTAAAATTAACCCTCTAAACCCCAATACTAAAATTAACCCCGAACCCTAAAAACTAATTCTAACCCCCTAAACCCTAATTCTAACCACCCTTAACCCCAATACTAAAATAAACTTACCTTTAGCGAAGAAATGTCCCGCGACGAGCCGTCGTGTGGTGAAGTGACGGCAGTGAAGCGGATGCAGCCGCGATGAAGTGTCCCATCCCCAAGAGAGATATAGTATGAGGCAAAGTACCTCTGGTTTTTTGTTTTTTTTTTTTAAATCAACACTATCCTACTTACAATATATAAAGTGCAATACACTGCTCTAATGTTGGAAGACTGAATAGTTGGGGTTAGAAATCCCGGGGATCCAGTACAGAATAGACACACACATCCTCAACAACCAAAATGTTTTGGTTATTATTGGTATTATTTTCAGAAAAGTTTGTATGTTTTTTCTTCCTTATCTTTTATATATGTCACCTTTATGCAACTTTTTTTTTCATCTTGCTTTCAAACCATGTTAAGAACATTTATGGATCTTTTCTATTTTCAGAATAAAAATAAACCATAAATAAATAAATAAAATAAATAAATCCGGGTAATACTGTACGGAAGTCTTCAGCTTTTCTCCTGCAATATAGAACGAAGTCGGTGAGTTATGTTGAGAACTAGTGCACTGCGAAGTAAGCCTCGGATTTCCTCTGTATATTAGATCTTCTGGCATATTGTACACACAATAATTTTGTGCTTTCTTTCGAGTAAGGACATCGTTATAGTTCTACCATTATCATATCAGTGGTACGACACTGTCTCCTTGTGGACAAAGCTCGTATAGGCAAAAATAATACAATCATCAAACCTTACTGTGGTGGGTCCAAACTCAATGGAATAATACAGAGAAGAGAAAGGAGGACATTGGAGTAGATAGAAAGAGAAGAGGCAATGCAAGGGGGCAGAAAAAGAAAGGGGGGGAGATAGTTAAGAGGACAGAGAGGAAATCATTAACGGTTCTGAAGGAGAGTCGTCAGGGGTGACAGCTAAAAAAGTGGGCTACATGGACAAATTTTGTCGCCATAAAAAAAAAAAAAAAAAAATTTCGCTAATTTATCCTTGGAGCTAACATCCATGGTTTGCATCTGGACCAATAATTGTGGCAGGGGTGGGAGACCCAAGTCTCTGAGAAAGGCTTCAATGTCCGCCGGACTATCAATAGTGAGAAGCTTATTCTCTGGAGACCGCCAGTAGCTGTGGGAGACCCCATCTGTACATGACATCGAGATTGCACAGGTGAGCTCTAAGAGGATGCACAGAGTGCCGCCAGTACATAGTCCAGTAGACTTCTGTATGCGCCTGATGCTTCGAAGGGCTATTTTATCAGCCGGAGGAGAGTCGAGTCACGTCATGACTTCGTAGGCAATATCTCGGGGGGCTTGCTGAGCTTTTCTTGATACGGAAATAGGTCCATCAGCTGGAAGTCCGTCTGCGTGTTAGGTCTGAGGAAAGCATCCATTTTAGCTATGAATAACCGGATGGTCGTGGGCACTACTGTCTCCGGTACGCCACCAATCCTGATGTTTGTATGTCTACGTTTTGCATCCGGCTGGGAGACCCGTTTCTGCAGGTCACAAACCTGCCTGGTAAGGAGCTCCGCTGTATCCAATGTGGAGGTAAACTTGGAGAGTTGTTGTTGGGTTGTCGCCACTCTGTTCTGCAACGCAGAGATTTCCGTGCTGACTCCTACTATATCTTTCTTCAAGATATTGTGTAAGTCACAAACCAGTTTGGTGAGGTCACCCTTTGTTGAGGGGCGCTTCATCTGGGTTGTTGTGCTGGGAAACCGAGCGGTGTGTGTGTGGGGGGGGGGGGGGGGGGTCTGCAAGTGATCCGTCGAGTCCACTGTTGAGAAATAAGAGTCCTCCATGTGAGCGGTAAGTGTAGCCACACGCGCAGTCAGTAAGGGCCTCTGAGGCCTACTCAGGAAGGTTGTGATATCTGGGCTTCGAACATGTCTCTGCTTCGCTCTTATTTTGGAACAACTAGCTCCACCCCCCTCCCCCGCCATTTATATTATAATGACGCAGTGATGTCTCTACTGAGACTGCGCTACGGTACAGTACTGTACAGTGCTTGAGTGATCACCACAGGCCTGGGTGAGATCCGTCCCATCTATTAAAAAAATCTGTACTACAGACTGAACAAGATAGGTGAAAAAAAGGGAGTGTGTCACTTTGAGTCCATATTTGTGTTACATACATGCTCCAGGTATATGGTATGTGTATGTATGTGCCTGCATACAGTTAAATCTGAGATGCTGATACATTGCTACATTTTAGAGACCCCACATAGAGGGTGTCCAGCCTGCACAACCCCCTATCTATCTCAGCTTTCCACTATTAGAGCCGTGCATTACCCTCTATTGTTTAAGGGGGATACCGTTGCCTTTTTTTTTATAGAATACATCAGAAAGCACTATTGATCTTTTTTTATTTTATTTATTTTTTTAATCTTTTTTTCCCCCCAGTCCTACTTCTTGACAATTGGAATCTTCCAGGCACACGCCTCAGCAAAAACATTCTTAGTTATACAGTATATTTTTGTTATTCAACGAACTCGCCATTTTCAGATTGTTTATTTCATCCATTTTATTGCTTTCCTCTGGTTTATTGTGCCATGTGAAACTGTAAGTTGTACGTAACACAATTTAAGAAGGTAGCAGCCAGCAGTAGGTATTTGGGGGGAGCCAAGTCTCCCTAGATCCTGGGGATTTTTAAGCCCCCTTTGTGTCAAAGCTTTGACCAAGACCAATGGAATGTTCCTGTTGATTGATCCATTTTTAGAACTCTGCCCCAGGATTTAGTCTAATAACTAGCCCCCGGTGTTCCACCATCAGTTTTCATTATAGGGGAGTTGATGCAATGAGATCCAGGGAACCAAGTGCTGTACTCAGAGCATAATACAGGACAATGTGCACCATCTTACCCGACAGATCCTCCTGAGGACGGGGCCTGGTCACTACCGTACTGATAACGGCCCAGTCTGGCTCGTAGCCAGGATCAAACACGTCTTCCTCTGCTCGGCATGCACTCTGCGGGGAATCCTGTCCAATGGATGAGGAAGTATGACTTTAATACATGACCAATTAATGTGCATTCCTTATTACTGGACTAATTGAATGTCAAAAATAAGATACTATAAGCAGGAATGGCTAACCTTGGCGCTGCAGATGTTTCAGAACTACATATCCCTTGATTCTCAGTGGGTCCAGGGGCTGATTGAGAATCATGGGATATGTAGTTCAAAAACACAAACTTTTGATGGTCTGGTCATGCAAGATTAACACCTTCGGGACAAAAGGACGCGATCAACGATTGCGAAAACCGCTTTAACGGTTCTGGTCTATTGCCTCGATGTCGAGGCAATAGCCAGCACCAAAATTTATTTTCTGGGGCCCCCACGATCGCCTACGGAGCATGCTCCGTCAATATGGCTATGCCCTCTGGCGGTCTGAGCTTCGGAAGTGAATATGCTACTTGACTGCCCCTAGTGGTAGTTAAGTAGCATAGCAATGGAAAAAAATGTAAATAAATATTTAATTAACTAAAAACTGGTTATATAGTTAGATTAGCCTATAGGGTTAAAATTAAATATTTTTTAGCATAAGGGATAGGGTTAAAATTAAATTAAAATTAAAATATATTAAGGGATAGCATAAGGGTTAGAGTTGGGGTTAAATTTAATGTTCAGGTTAAATTTTGGGTTCAAAAGTTCAATATAGGAAAAAAACAAAACACACTATTTTTGGTTTTTGCCCCATAACTCGAAAAAAATACCGAAAAATATGGAAAAATGCATATTTCTGAACTCGGGACAACATTTAGAAACTATTTAGACGGGGTCTTTTTTAATGATTGTATTTGTCTAAATTATATTTTAGGTCAAAGTTAGAAAAAGTGGGTTTTCTTAAATTTTTCATCACATTTCATGATTTGTTTTGTAGTAAATTATAAGATATGATGAACATAATGGTATCTAATGAAAGCCCTTCTTATGACGATAAAAACAACATATAATTTGTGTGGGTACAGTATGTGAGAAAGAAGAAAATTGCAGCTAAACACAAACACCCCAGAAATGTCAAAACAGCCATTGTCACCAAGGGAAAGTCAAAGTGAAAATGTCTTGTCACTAAGGGGTTAAAGTATGAAGCAGTTTTTGAATAGATTAAAGATCAGCAGCCCAGTTGCTCTTTCTGTATGTGATGGTGCCTTTGTATGCAGTGACACCTGCTGTTGGGAAGGGGGTACTGCACACTCTGTGAAGTAATCCATTGACACTCGACCTATTGGGAACTTCAGGTTACCACCCAGACAGGGATATCTAGCACATGTTCCAGAGATCAGTCATCAGAAACATAGAAACATAGAATGTGTCGGCAGATAAGAACCATTCGGTCCATCTAGTCTGCCCAATTTTTCTGAATACTTTTATTAGTCCCCCATTCCCGGTCTTATAGCTAGGATAGCCTTGTGTCTATCCCACGCATGCTTAAAATCCTTCACTGTGTTTACCTCTACCACTTCTGCTGGCAGGCTATTCCATACATCCACTACCCTCTCAGTAAAGTAATACTTCCTAATATTACTTTTAAATCGTTGCCCCTCTAATTTTAGACTATGTCCTCTAGTTGTGGTAGTTTTTCTTCTTTTAAATATACTCTCTTCCTTTACTGTGTTGATTCCCTTTACGTACGTAAATGTTTCTATCATATCCCCCCTGTTACGTCTTTCCTCCAAGCTATACATGTTAAGATGCTTTAACCTTTCCTGGTAAGTTTTATCCTTCAACCCATGAACCAGTTTAGTAGCCCTTCTCTGAACTCTCTCCAAAGTATCAATATCCTTCTGGAGAAACGGTCTCCAGTACTGCGTACAATACTCCAAGTGAGGTCTCACCATTGCTCTGTACAAAGGCATGAGCACTTCCATCTTCCTACTGCTAATACCTCTCCCTATGCAACCAAGCATTCTGCTAATACCTCTCCCTATGCAACCAAGCATTCTGCTAATACCTCTCCCTATGCAACCAAGCATTCTGCTAATACCTCTCCCTATACAACCAAGCATTCTGCTAATACCTCTCCCTATGCAACCAAGCATTCTGCTAATACCTCTCCCTATGCAACCAAGCATTCTGCTAGCATTTCCTGCTGCTCTATTGCATTGCCTACCTACCTTCAAGTCCTCTGAAATTATTAATCCTAAATCCCTTTCCTCAGATGTTGAGGTTAGGACTGTACCAAATAGTCTATATTCTGCTTTTGGGTTTTTACGCCCAAGGTGCATAATCTTGCACTTGTCCACATTAAATGTCAGTTGCCACTGCTCTGACCATTTTTCTAGTTTAGCTAAATCATTTGCCATTCGCCTTATCCCTCCATGAATATCAACCCTGCTGCAAATCTTTGTATCGTCAGCAAAAAGACCAACAAGACCTTCTGCAATATCACTAATAAAAATATTAAAGAGAATGGGTCCAAGAACAGATCCCTGAGGTACCCCACTAGTAACAAGACCCTGTATCCAATATACCCCATTGACTACAACCCTCTGTTGCCTGCCATTGTCTTATCCATTGCCATGCCATCGGTGCTGTATAAATGTAATTTAAAGGGACAGTATCACCTAACATTGTTTTTACTGGGCATGTGGAGCATGAAAAATTATCTATTCATTGCATTAGCAAAACTGCAAGAAAATACCTAAATTAGGAAGAAAATGTGTCTATGGAGTCGCCTCTTTACCTTGATATGCAGATTGCATTTCCCATTTAAAATTGCTCATTTGCCTATCAAGCCAGAATGTGAGGTCATAAACATGAGACACCGCAGAGAAACTCCTTCTCGCGCACTGACAAGTTTCGGGATTTATTAAAGGTCGCAATCGCCTTATATATAACAAACGGCGAATGCACTTTTTTATACCTTTACCAATACTTGTCGGCAGTGGTGTATCTTGATTTTGTGCTGCCCAAGGCAGACAAAATTCGGGCACACCTCCACCCACGTTGCACACCTACTGCATGCCCCATCACCCTCATTACATACCCCCCACCACGTCCATTACATGCCCCCATCACCCCGATTAATTGGAAGGAGCTAAAGCTGGCTGAATGGTGGGGAGAGAGGGAAAATGTTTGGAGCACCAGAAGTGTGCTTTAACACCCTCTGGCAAAGTGCCGCCCCTGGCAATGTGCCGCCCTAGGCGAGTGCCTTGTTGGCCTTGTGGAAGATACACTACTCTTTGTCGGTACGGGAGTTTTTATACATGGTCCCCAATGGATCGTTTTTCACTCTGGTTTTAATTCTCTACATTTTCCATGTATATAATGTTGTTGACGCTCTGCAATGAAGCATCACTATAAGGGAATGAACCAGCAGCTTACCTTCTTGGAGTAGTGGATCTGTGCAGAATCTCCATCCTCTTCCACTGGGATCCACTGCAGGATCACATCGGTTATCTGATGACAAACAGAGGAAACGTCTTAGCCATGAAGAAATGTTGGGGAAAAATTTGTTTTTTGGGGGGGATAGAAAGGTGCTAAATATTCTGCTGTGTAATTTGTGTTGTTCAAGAGAAAATTCAACTTGTCAGCCCCCTTTGTTAATCAGATAGATGGCACATCAACCCCAAATTATAGCTGGATTGAGATTTGGTTCTCAAAATTCAAATGCATTTTAAAAAAAGGACTAATTTCTACAGAAAACAAAATACAATTTAAATCGACCCCCGGACGTAAGGAAGCAGCTTCAACATTCAAGCGGAAAATATTTTGGAAAGCAAATAATTCCAATGTTTACTCTGAAAGAGGCACATATTAGGCCAGTGATTCCCAAGTGATTCCCGAGGCAGTCCTCACCACGACACCCCTGCCCGCCCCCTTCCTAGCTGTCCAGGATTTGGGGATTACCCACTAAACTCAAGTTTAGACTTTATTTATTTTTTTAAACACAGCTGGGTAATCCTTGGATTAGGACTGGTTTGGGAACTTCTGCATTAGGCTCTCCGACAACGAGAAAGGTCAATAATATAAGTCAGGTTTTCAAGCCGGAATTTGGGGATTTCTTTAACTCAATTATTAACAAACCAACAGGTCTTTAATGTTACATTTATATTACCTCAGCTGTTTTTACCTATATATTTTGTGGGACAGCAGTTAAGGGCGTGCGCACAAGGGAGAGCAGGGTTACTAGTAAAACTGCACAACTCACAGCATACGTGACTATCCCAACGCATAGTTGCCAGCAATCCTGGATTTGCAGGAACAGTCCTGTTATTTTGGGGTCCTGTTCTGTCAAATTTGGTGATGTCCAGCATTTTTTTTTGTTGGGGGGTTACTCTCATGAATATGTAGTAAAAACTACCACAACTAGAGGACATAGTCTTAAATTAGAGGGGCAACGATTTAAAAGTAATATCAGGAAGTATTACTTTACTGAGAGGGTAGTGGATGTATGGAATAGCCTGCCAGCAGAAGTGGTAGAGGTAAACACAGTCAAGGATTTTAAGCATGCGTGGGATAGACACAAGGCTATCCTAGCTATAAGACCGGGAACGGGGGACTAATAAAAGTACTCAAAAAAAAAAAATTGGGCAGACTAGATGGACTGAATGGTTCTTATCTGCCGACACATTCTATGTTTCTATGTTTAACCTTACGTATAAATCCACTTATCTGGGTTTAGACTGATCTGGAAGACGTAACTTTCTTTAACTACTTATATAGCTGAAGCACCTACTAGAAATCAAAATGCAAACTAAGTAAGTTTCCCCACTTCTCTTTTCACTTTGGATTACAATAAAAAAAAAAAAAAAATACTTATGTTCTGTACCTTAAAAGATACCAACCCCTGACAACCCAAGGAGTGCAAGGCTGGATCTATTTATGAAAGCTGCTCCTGTGTCTACAGGGGAAGAAGTGCTCCATCAGCATGGGTACATTAGTCTCACATAATGGACTCCAGCCGTCACTTTGTATGAAACATTAAATAAATAATAACTCATTTGCCAGTTCTTTCTTAGCACAATGTATAAACGAAAAACAGGAAAAAAAAATTTGCAAGAAAAAGAGCCGCTACACTCTGTAGCTTGCGTCTAACTGAGGTCTTTCTGTGCAAGCGCTCATTTTCGCATGCCACCAACAGATAGGACCTTAACTAAAAAACGAGGATGTCTCCCTGCCCTAGAACGGAAAGATTACTAGACGCGACAGACCTCAGCTGACGTGAGCGGTGTCTGCGATGATAACCAAACAGGTTAACTTTCCTACTATTGAAGGAAAAAATGTTAAAAAATAAATAAATGAATAAATTTGGTCTCCTGAAATCTGATTGCTGTCGACACCAAAGTCTAAAAGTAACATTTGTAGTTTTTTGGGGGGGTTTTAAGTTAATTATTTATGTTGGCTCTACTCTGAGGGCATAGTTTTGATTTGATTTTCATTGAACACGTCACTTGTTTAGATTCATGACCAACATATATGTTCTGGGTCCGCTTGGGTTTAAAATACCGCCATCTGACCTATAGTAGGCCCAATGTAAATTCTAAATTATTATTTAAAAATATTTACTTTATTTATGGAATACTTGTTCTGAGTCAACAGCCATCAGATAATAAGCCGTTTGTAAGATGGTTGACTTTTGTATCTGCTATAAATAAAAATTAAAGAAACATAACCCAGTTTTTAAAATAGAAAAAAAATACACACTGTAACCTGTCTTGTAACTCTACACAGAATAAATATCTCTTTTCTAAAAGGACATTACGAAGCTGATCAGCCACTTTTATTCACCTTTTCGATGACCCTTAGTACCCCAGGGATCATGGAGTCCTGATCATTGTGACGCTTTGCGCTGGTATGAAGAAATACGCCATGTTTTTCAAACGCCACCTGCGAATGGGGGCAGAGAGGAAGATAAAAAAAAAATAATTATAAATTACAAAATCACTGTCAAACATACACGTACATATGTAACAACCGGTACCCAGTCAGCCCTTCCAAGGTCGATAAAATGAGGACCATTAAATTGGGTATTAGAAGCTTCCCCTGAATGTCAGCCATAAGTAACATCCCCAGGACCTACATCAAAATCAAGGACTATCTGAATGTACCCTTCCTCATTAAACACTTTGTTCGTTAGCCTGTTAGAACAGACGATGATTTCATAAGACATTCCAACCCATCATTGTCCTTTATTGTTGTCGTAGGTCAACAGTGTTTATCCAAATCGAAGAAATATAGAGGAACTTTAAATGATTATTTCGGCATTCTAAAGTATCTTAGTTAGTGTTTATAATGCTAGATTTACTTATACATTAGATAGGACATTATATTTGAACCATAATACGTTTATTAAGTTACTGGGTTCTTTTGCGCACTGAACTCTAATTTAAAATGTTGAAAAGATAGAAATTGACTGCCAATACATGAATGAAAGCACTGCGATGACAAAAAAGGAGTAATACGAAAAATTCATTAATGGAAATCTGTATTTGTGATGGGACAGTAAGAGTACAAAACTATACCATGCAAGGTAGAAAAATTTATAATAATAAAAAATAAAATAAAAAAAAAACGAACATTAAATCCCTATACCTGAAAGTACATTTTCCAAATAGATCTTTTATAACCGCAGACTCTAAAATATCAATATACAAAATGTGCAGATAAGGCGTGAAGCTAAGAACACAAAGTTGGCACAAATATAAATTTAACCGGAAAAAAAAAATCTCTTGCACAATTACAAAACATGAGACAAAAACCCATATAAATAGCTTAAAATATTTGTCCTAAGATTAGAAATAGGCAATGTTTAGATTTTTTTTTTTGTTGTTGTTCCTTGCAAGTTGTAGGGCAATAACCTAAAGTACCATTTTTTTTTTCTAACAATTTTCCTCAACAGTGACCTTTTAACCCAAACCCTGATAATCAACTTGACCCGAACACTCTCTCTGTAGCACTAACCCTATTTTTTAAGTTGTAATATTGCCACTAGGGGCTGTCTAGCAAATACAACCGAGCGACAGAAGGGTCTAGGACACTTCATCGCCGCAGCTTCATCGCTGACAGTTCAGCGCGGCAGTTAGAACGCTGAACTGTCAGCAATGAAGAATAACGCGGCCGTTTCATCGCGGACGCGGCTATGTAAGAGCTGACCGTTCAGAGCTGAACGGTCAGCTCTTACAAATGTCAAGTAAAAAGAAAATAACCCGCCCTAATAAATGATTCCCCCCCCCCAAAGTGCCCCCCCAAACCCCAATCCTAAAATTAACCCCCGAACCCAAATACTAACCCCCTAAACACTAATACTAACCCCCAAACCCTAAAACTAACCCCCTAAACCCTAATACTAACCCCCGAACCCTAATACTAACCCCCTAAACCCTAATACTAACCCCCGAACCCTAAAACTAACCCCCTAAACCCTAATACTAACCTCCGAACCCTAATACTAACCCCCTAAACCGTAATACTAAAATTAACCCCCTAAACCCCAATACTAAAATTAACCCCGAACCCTAAAAACTAATTCTAACCCCCTAAACCCCAATACTAAAATTCTAATTCTAAAACTCTATCTTCTAACGCATTAAAACTTACCTTTAGCAATGAAATGTCCCGCGACGAGCTGTCGTGTGGTGAAGTGACGGCGGCGAAGCGGATCCAGCCGCGATGAAGTGTCCCATCCCCCGACGGAAGCAAGGGAAAATACCAGGCCCCAATAAATAAATCCGCCTTGGGGCCAGCAGAATGCCGCTAGCTCCATCCAATAAAAATCATGGCCCATCACACAGGCCACATCAAATAATATAGTTGGCCATCCATCAAAGAAAAATCAAGTGCCCTCCTGGGCCACGGGCTGGAGAAATGTCCATGGCTCATTAAATAAAAATAATTGGCACAGCCCCATCACTGTTATTATGCCAGTGGGCATTCCGCTTTTTATTACTTCACGGTGCCAGGGGCATATTTTAAGGTGGGAGCACTAGAGGAGCTTGCATGACTACCCCAGGACATTACTTTTTATTAGAGTTATTCTTTTTAGTTCTGTAGGGAGGACTGTTTGTGTTTGGCAAAAAGTACCAGCTGCTAATGAATGGCAACTAAATGTCTCTTTATCCAGAAACACATACAGAAAATGTGTACTATTGGGTTATACTGTACTATTGGGTTATATTGTACTATTGGGTTATGCTGTAATCATGACTGCTCCGAATCTGGATGTTTTTTTTTGTTTTTTTTTTAAATCAGTTTCCCCATGATCATCATAGGTTACAATGAGAGGCTGGTATTTGGTGTTAGGTGTATATATTTGTAGGTACAAATAAGAGATTACAATGAGTGTACGACCAGCAAACTTCAGCTGTCGTGACTCCCATGAGGCTCAGCGTCCTCACTAAGTAACCTTCCGGATGTCGTAATGCACGGCATAAGGAAAAGATGAAGGTTGATTTTTATTCTGCTATACAATATAAATAGATAAACCATAAAAGAAAAAAATAAATCAGATTAATAATGAATAACTGAAGCAAAAGGGCAATATCAGGTCCAAAAAGTGTCAGGATATTATAATTAAAAAAAGCATTCAATTGCAGTCATGAATATGATGTTCTCACCCTTTCCACGAGCCTGGAGTATTAGAGTCCATAGTAAAGTACATAGTCCATTCTAAAAAGTTTACAAGATAAGTGAAAAAGCAAGTAACGCACTCAGGGGATCTCCAGGGAGGCCAATGCACACTGCATAGTTTCTAGCTGACAGCACCTTGTCTTGTGACCAGTCAATTCAAACCATTTGTCAGACACTAAATTAGGTCGGTGAAGATATCATTCTCATGTTGCAACACCTAGTGCTGTTTAACCACTGACCTGCCAGACAAACCAACCAACCACATTTTCAAAAGTAGGTTAACAGTTGGATTTGTTTCACTCAGGTCCTGGGAGTTTCTGTACAATATAAAACCACTATCTTCACAGGATCATTTAGTGTATTATTCTTGGAGTATGCTCCAAAACCAAATGAACTCTTTCATTTGCTCTCATAACCTAAGTCCAGATTAATTACTCAATTTTGATCACAGTAATAAAATAAAAATAAAACAAGCATTTATACATAGTAACCACTCTGCAACTTGATAAAATATACATTTAAAATCATATTGTCCAGAATGCCCACAGAGCAAAGCTAGGTGTATGAACTGTGACAATAAAGTGACAAGACAACCCAACAGGTGATGATCATTAGCTAACATTTGGCACTCCAGCTGTTATGCACTACATCTTCCAAGATGCACTGCAAGCTTTCCATCACGACAAATGCAGCCCCCAATATGGATAAGCAAACCCAATCAGGTGGGCTGCATGTCCCATCTGACAGATGGAGTGCATAGGTTAACCCCCCCCCTCCCACCTACTAGGTAGCTTGAGACCTCCCCAGCCCCCCCTGCTGGAGGTCCTGTGACCTGTCACCCAGTAAACAAGCTCCCTACTTGGCCATAGCAGGGCGTTAAGCCGGTCTATACTCATTCAGTCCCTAGAAACCCTCTCCGGAGAACTGCGGACACCCACCTTGCGATCACAAGACTCCATGGCCAAACAAACACAGCACAACTTCCGCGTTCGTGCGTCACTTCCTGTCCAGCTGACTGCCGGCCCCGCCTCCCCAACCTCATGCAGCAGTGTTGTCATAGCGATAGCCACGCCCCTATCAAGCTCTCTGCAGTAGAGCTGGATGAAGATGTGTTTTAGGAGAAGCAGCACCTTGGTGCCTCTCATGTGACATTTTACTGCACAGAAAGAGACATGTAAAAAAATAAAAATAAAACATGAGATTAAGTTTCATTGTATGGACCCTTCTTGACCCCTGAGTGTAGAAACCATTAACCAAGCCCTATAGATTCCCAGCTATTGAGGATGAGGCCAATAATACATTTATTCAATTTATTTTTTACCAGTTAATTGGTAAATGAATAACTAGTATTTATATAGAAACCTTTCTCACAGTGGAGCTTTTTAAGTCCATGCTCTCAGAATGAAACAAATTGGCTGCTTTATGAATTATGGATGTGATTATTACCCAGTTTATGGTACTTATTTATTGACCTCAGAGGGATGACGGGCTGTGTTGACCCTGCTGGAATTTGAACCTGCAAGGTTTTAATGGGCTCTGCAGTGAGGTTATTTAACCACTGAGCTAGCTCTGTCCTGGTGGCCAGTCTGATTTGAGGATAGAGGGGTCTTCTATAGTGTAGACAGAGATCAGTATCTGTCCCAACCAAAAGCCTATCTTTCCGAAGGACAGGGCCATCTTCTCTAGCTTGGTGTGCTTATATCCT